>KN837212.1:224168-249558 GCA_000827215.1 Sphaerobolus stellatus SS14 | reverse complement strand
AAATCATACCCTGTGCTCATATTCGGCTCAATCCGCTCTTTTATTTATAATAACGATACCATATAAGTGTTAATTCCCCCTTTGCCCTCTTCTGCGTCCTCCGTGCCCTATAATAGTGTGTTGTCTTTCTTTCAGTATCAATTCGCTGACTTCATTTGTCCCCTTTTTGGCTTTGGCCTCGTTATATTCATATGTCCTCAGACAATAATAATTACTTATTGAGGACAAATATTTCTCGAGGCGGGGACTGGCGCTTGCGCCGCTACGATCTCTTAGGTACAGAAACCCTATGTAACCCCGGTTTTCAAATAAGAGAGGGGTTCCTTGTTCCCACGGGGGGTTGCAAAATAGAATAATCCGGCTACTGTCATATCCTGACAACTCCCTAGGCTCCTACCCAGCCGTCCAATTGTATGGTCTCCATCTCCAAGACACCAAGACGACATCATTTCCAGGGCCTCAGTCATTCCAGTGTCAAACTCAAACCCTGACAACCTCAGACACGAGAGACCACAATCGGACGGCTGGTGACAAAGATTTAGCGCCGCGATCGAAGAGGCATAAGCTAGGGCAACTTAGCCGAACATAACGCGGCAAACGACCTTCTTGATGAGATCAGCATTCCATACCTGAACACGGGCCTGACTAAGACTGCCGCAGATCAGAGCATATTTGAAACCAATATTTTTGATTGGTTCAGTTTTGATTGTGCCTGGGATCAGTACTGACTAGCTTGTCACGCTTGATACGCGAATGATGAACTTGCCTGAAAGGTCACCTGGCGCTTCCAGACAAGGCCAGGCGAATCTTCTTCTTCACCTATCTGATCCCCAATAGCAACACGTCCACGCGTCGCCCAAACCATTAATGCGAGAAGAACTGGATCTTCCTCTTCCTTGTCATCCTGTGTCATATTGAACGCGATATATGCTATCAAAAGTTTCTTGTTGCGCTCTTGACGAGCAGGAGAATGCTCGCAATGAGGAGGCATACTAATTACTAATACAAATCATGAAAATCAAGCTGTCACACCTAGAATTATCAAAAACCAGACACGGCAATTCCACGGAGAATCAAGATCAATTCTAGGCACATGCCAAAAAAATTGGTTTCGAATATGTTCTATTCATATCTAGCCTTGAGTCTAAATTACGCAAGAGGTATGACACAAAGAGATGTTTTGCTGACTCTTCAATGGGCTATATAGTGCATCACGGTCAGCGTGATTGCCGAGGACGTCGAGTTTTACTTTTACTATTCTCGTTGCTCCCCCCTCGTTGGTCGTTGCATAAACAAGGCATCATGGAGGTTTACGGAACTCTGCGGACGCCAGCTTAAACTATTGGCTATTGGGTGAAGATTTTCGAAATGGGTCTTGACCATCATACGAAGTGTTCTTCATCCCTTATATGTCATACTGGTTCTTCATTTGACCTGTATGCACGTTTGGCTTCCAATCGACACCTGCGAAGTTACTTCATCCTAGTCTAAATAAATCCATGGCATCACTAAAGAGATAATACACCTGCCCCTACGGAAAATCTTGTCCTGGAACTTGGCAAACGCGGCACCGGTGATAGTGGTGTAATTTTTCCATTTTTCGATACCTTCAAGGTGTTGCTGATAGATTGGATGATACTTAGATTCGGTGAAGCATCCTTCACGGCTTATATCGCTGCCGTTTTCCCATTGTTTAATCGCGAAATGAACCTGACATAAAATTAAGATACTCAGATTCGGTGAAACTTCCTTCACGGCTTAAATCGCTGTCGTTTGCTCATTGTTTAATCGCGAAATAAACCTGAGATATAAAATTGGATAACAAGGAATGAGGTTCATTTTAAGAGCACATACAGCAGCGAATACCAGCGTAATCGAAGCCTCGGGAATGGGGTTGAACATTGCACTGTACACAGCACTTCGGACCAGTGCTTCTTGCTGAAGAATTGACGAACGATGACCTCGTTTACAATTGAGTGCTCGTACATGTCTCCAAGGCTCTTGACATCCTAGAAGCAACTTCAGTCATTGGGTGAGCGCACCAACAAATGAGTATATACCTTAGAGATAGTTTAGACCTCTAAGAAGTTCCGCTGCGAGAGCCATATTGTGTGCAACGTCTTCTCCTTCGACGGATAATCGAAAGCCGTATTTTGCCGGAACCAATGCAACAACGCACTCCTTCACATGATCCGAATGGTAGACACGCGTTCAGTGCTCTAGAATTAACATCTCGAACTGTCAGCAATGGTAAATGAGAATGAATATATATCGACTCACCAGCCGTCGTGTCTCACGAGTAAGATCTAGTTGAGTTTCAAATTCTTCACAAGCATTTTCCCAACACTCCTCCGCCCACATTTTAAGCTCAGTTGGGTCGTGTTCAGGGTAGGCATATTATGTACAGACCCGAATCTAGAATTCAAGCTGGGCACGTTCAAGGACAATTCTTTCTTCAACCTCGAGATCTCCTGCATTGAATTTGTGTCTCTTTGATCTTCCCCTTGATGATCTGTAACTAACAGTCTCCCCTTCGGCCTCCTTGTTGCTGTCTCGGAGCGTGTTCTCTTGCTCATTTTCAGATACAGCATCTGAGGAACGTTTGCATTGCTGAATGGCATAGTCATCCTAGACAACAGTAAGTAATAACTGAGCATAATCTATGACGTACTCACATCATTGAAGCTAGTGTCGTCACTTGATCAATATCTCTGTCGCAAAAATCGAAAGTGCCTGGCGAACCATATCATGAAGTCAAAGAAACGCCCAGGCATTATCAGGCCTCATCAGGCAATGCTCAGGCAATGCTCAGGCACTGGTCAGGCACTGGTCAGGCTCCATCAGGCCTGGGGGGAGCTTTAAATCCTGGCCAGGCCTGAGAACCCACTTTTGATTTTTGCGACATCCGATTTGGGCCAGGCGATGAGTATGGACGACGGCTCAGAGCAGGTGATGGACAAGCAGGGTTTCGAAGAGGGCAGCTGACGGTATGGCGACTGGAGCTTTGTTTGCCGATGCGTGCAGACTTAGCTAGGCTCTTGTCATATGTGGTCCCTTCGTAAGAAATCTAAAGTCATAAGTAAATTAATGTCGTATCATGAAACATGCACATCACCTTCTCTGTTGAATATTGGTATGCCGGTTCATCTGAAAAAGATATGTTATTTGTTATCGAAATCAAAGAGACAGGGACATATGTACCTTGTTCATCATCACTCTCAGCTTGCGCAGACTAGCCCTAATCAATTCATTCCCGACTCACCTTTGTCAAGCATTGGTGATCTCGGAGAAAGCCGAGTCGAGGAACTGTATAGCCGTGACGTTTTTTTTTGTAGTCCCTTACGTGTTTACCTAGACCTAACCGCTACCTAGTCGAATATTCACGCATTCTATCATCGGACTGAGATCCCTCTATATCCCTGAAGATCATCATTTTGCGACTACTTTACCTACTGAGCACGGGTTACCGTGGGCTCCAGTACCCGATGTGATCGGATCCAGTAAAGCGGCGAACCGAGTTGCTGGGCTCTTGGCCTTAGGGAAAGCTTAGGGAGCTACGGAATACTCAAACGATGCCCGTCAATTCCCTAAACATCAAGGATGCTTCATCAGCACACACGGCTGATGAACGCTCGCCCGTCCCTCACTCGTCCCAGCCACAGACGTCACATACCTGTCGCACTCCATGGCCCGCCGTGGTCAGCGGAAGGCTGTCTCTCCTCTGCTCGCTCTAGGGACATTTTTACTAACGGATGCAGCAGATGAGGAAGAGGAACATATGGCTCTTCTCAGAGGGCGGGCAAGGTGGGATTGTCATACAAAGGTCTACAGTAGTCTGCATGTGTTGGTGCTTAGGTCAGACAGGGGAGAACATAAGGAAAATGCAAAAGGAGCTATTGTTCCTATGCAGCCCGATTACTAGCATGATTTGAGTCCACTCCCAGTCCATCATCTTCGTCCTGATTGGACACTCCAAAAGCCTGTACGAAATATGAGGTAAGGGTCAGGCAAGGTCACAGGGATATCAAGAAAACGAATACCTGAGAATGACCCTTGCTTGCCGCAAAGTTGCCTTTTGGGGGTTGATATTCTCCTTCTCGGCTAGATGTAATGCCTATCCCAATTATCATTCGAGGCGGGTGTCTCGCGCCGCGCCGCGATGTGCGCTCGATTAAGCGCCTGGTGCAAGGCAAGGCGCCCATTTCCACAATCGAACGGCTGGCGACAAACATTTAGCGCCCTTCCCAAGCCTGCCAAATAAACGCGTCGCTTTAACACATTCTCGGCTAAACTTCATGTTACCGCTAGAGCCTTTCATGCCATTTTTGGCCTGACTAGCTTACCATCATGATCAATACCCGGGATATTCCTATAAGCGATTACAAACATCTCAATATGTTCAGGGGGGGCAATTAGGGGCCCGACCCTATGTCGGGATGGGTCGGTAGTCCAAGGGCTCTGGGACACTGGTTTTCGAACTTTCTGGCTATCTTTTTGTCCACTTATTATATTTGCTTGAAATCCTAATGAAATTTTTTCAGGATGTTAGAACAAAGCTTTTCCGCACTTTACCTGCAATATTATTTGATTTCTACGGCGGGAAGTCCCCGATCTCCTGGAAATGATACGTGTGACATGTCATGCAGAAGGATTCTCTGATCGAGGATGGTGTCTAGCCGAGGCTTCGGAGGTCCTCGGCAAACGAATTCCAGGCGCTACCATTCCTATATATTGTAATTTTACGTAATGGTAGGGTAGTCTGGAGCAGCTGGGAAACGAAATTCGGGCGCCTAAAATACCCTAAACTTTTCGGCATAGGGTTGCATAACTTTTTAACTGTCGCACCCTGAATATGTTAGACCCCATCCGCTTACGTCGCGGTGTGGAGCTGGATTTCAAAGAAGGGCGGCATGGAAATTGAGGGAAAGGATATATAATACTAGAGGCGTCGAGGTAAAAAGCAAAAACCATCACCGGTTGCACCTGGGACACCTTGAGAACAGAAATGAGGACTGCCCTTTTATCTTCTGCTCTACTCTCTTTCGCCACTGTTGCCAGTGCCTTCGATCTGTGGGTACCTCAAGCTCCAGTTCCAGTTGAAAGTCGTACTCTGGACGAGATCTATGCGGCCGCAAAACAGGAACATGGGACTCTGCAGGTTGCATGGGGTGGCGATGGTACGTGTTAGGTTCTGTGACTGTTATGCCAGTGCCAGTTAGTCATAAATTTTTTCAGAACCTGGGTTCAATGCGGATATCTTCGCCGCATTCAGGTCTCGATTTCCTGCAGTCAAGCTCAACGCTACGGTCGATCTGTCCAAATACCACGATAGTCGTATTGATCGGTCGTTCGTTGAGACCGGAAAGGAGAACATCGACGTTGTCGTCCTGCAAACTGTTCAGGATTTTCCGCGCTGGAATCTTGAGGAGAGACTTCTCCCCTATAAAGTCAGCAATTGGGATAGCATCTTACCCTATCTCAAGGATGAATCTGCAGCATTCACGCCGCTTTGGATCTGTAAGTCTTACCTAGCTCTCCCACATGACTCATCTCTAATTGTCAATGTTAGACACCTTTGGTAATTTCTATTATTCTACGTCGAAGGTTGCTGCCTCGGACGTTCCGACCACCTACGCGGACTTTTTGGATCCCAAATGGAAAAACAAACTTGTCCTTACCTATCCCAACGACGACGATGCCGTTAACTACCTCTTCTCCACAATCATCAAGAATCACGGCTGGCAATGGCTCGACGGTCTGGTCAAGCAAAATGTAACCTGGGTACGCGGTACCGGCACTCCCCACACCCTCCTTGAAAGGTCCAGCAATAACACACAATCAAATTTGGCCATCACCTTCACCACTTTTGCTCCAGTTGATGCCTCCGTGGCAATGGCCACTCCAAATGACGAAGTCGTGTCCTGGGCGCAGCCTGGAGGCATCTTCAAGTCGACGTCCATGCCAGAGACTGCCAAGTTGTTCCTCAACTATATGCTGAGCAATGATATTCAATCGACTATGATACGGGAGGGGAGTGTCTCCGCTCTGCAGAATATTTCTGGTAATGGGAATCCGTTTGCTAGTGGAAAAAATCCTTTGCGATTTACGACGTTTGCGGAGGATCGCCAATTGGTGGATTATTTGAAACTCCAATTTGAGACAACCCTCGGACCTCCTCAAGGACTTAGTCCATTGATCGACGGGATTTAATATAGGTTGGATATTCAAGATTAGTATGGTGTAGTGATAAACTATGAATTATTTATTTATTTTTTTGTGGCATATATGCACCTTCGTAGACTTATGAAACAGATTAGTATATTTGATTTTTCTCCTCTATTGATTTTGAGCTACCATTTATTAATCCACCAGTCAAATTATTATCTATAATTTTATTACTACGAAACACATGCATGGAATTAACGTCAGCTAGAATATGAGACTCCTGTACAAAATGGATGAAGGCCAACATGGAAATTTCTCAAAAGGGCCCTGCACGCGTACAATCCTACCTTCGTTCGGTCGTAAAAGTGCTCTCATGAAGGTCTTCAGGGAGAGTGCAGGTTGGAATACATAGCTATGATTGTACCTAAACAGACATTGACCCAACGGGTAACTGGTTATTTTGTGTGTGAGACAGTGCGGGAAAATGCGTTTGACTCATCTTATTGTTTTCGGCTTCTATTACTGTCGCAAAAATCCGAAACCCCCGACCCGGCATGATCAGGCAGTATCAGGCCATCAGATCCGACCGACTTAATCAGACTGATCAGGTCGGTCAAGCTGATCTAGGCTCGATTCAAGCCCCACTTCCCTAATCGGAAAGCACCTTCCGCTTTGGGGCGCCGCGTAGCGTCCTTCGCGAGAAGGGGCTTGTGTCAAAGTCAGTCAAATCAGGAGGCCTACAAAAACACTCTCATTTAATAAGGGACGCGTCTTTTCATACAGGAAGATTTATAAGACATTTACTATGCTAGACTACGATGTTGTAAAGAAAAATCAGAACTTGGGGCTCGTAATCAAAAGCTATAAAATTCGCAAGTTGAGTGAAGTACATTTATTGTAGAGACGGTTTACCAGGCATCTACTATACTGTAGCAAGTCATGGCATCCCTGGGACGATGTATATACTATGGTATAATCCTAATAAGTGTTTTAGAGTGTGTAAGTCACGTCCAAACACATTCACTGGACTTTAAACCACTGGTGGAGGAGACCCGATCAACAGAGCTCTCCGTGATCGACCTTTCCTTCATGCCTCCTACTACACCCCGTTCCAAAGCACGTAATCAATACGCACCTACGACACATAGTAACATAGGAGAAACACCACACAAGCCTTCTTTGGATCCCGAGCAGATCAAGTCAGGTGTAACGAAGAAGCCAAGTTAAATTATGATATCAATAGCTGGCAAGCACAAATAATTCATAAACTCTGGTCTGGATACGATTCCATTGTGTGTACTAGAACAAGGTACGGCAAGAGCATTATCTTCGAAGGGTTGGTAGCAACGCAGCCAGGGAAGACTGTCATAGTGACTGCCGCACACTGACTCCCAGATACGCCATCAAAGAAAATACCAGCTGTAGATTTGCTTCATTTAATCCCTTTGCTGTTCCAAGCAGCAATTTGTCCCATTTAGTGTTCGATGGAGGTTCGCTCATGGTCGTTAATGAAGCGCGTGACGTAACGTGACAGTGCAGTCACATCTCAGCCCCAACAGCTTGAAAATGTTATCTGTGTGGATTATATGGTCCCCTAAATTTTTTAAAAATATAGCCACAATTAAGGTATAATTAAAGATGCAGCTATAATTTTACAGAATTTCAGAAGCCCATCGGAGCTCAAGGCAGCCCAATTAATGGGACGAAACGTCACCCAGATTGTCCCTTCCCTCATAAATGACAGAATCGAGAACAGATTTTTATTGTTAACCATTCGTATTTCAGTACATCTCCAGTTTACTTTAAAAAAAAATCGAGGGGACTGCTTGAAGGACTGTTTAGGAAATGGCAGAAAGTAGGCATCACCTAGACGCTGAGTTTGGCTCAAGCCCCTACACAGGCTACGGTCACCTCAAGCGCCGGTGGGGCTTGTTTCGAACCTAAAGCTGATCAGGCTTGGCTAGGCTTGGCTAGGCACGGTCAGACTGATCAGAGTATAGGTTCAAAAATTCAAAAATTCAAAAAAATCTTTTTCTTATGATTCATTATTCATACTTATTTTCTTACTACTGAGTTGGATCTACACTTTGAATATCAATGAGTATTTGATATATCTTATTAGGAGCACTCACTTGCTGTAAGTTCTAAGTGAAAGCATAAGTTGTATTCATTTCAAGTGAAGGTATGGCTTTCTATTCAAGTTGATTATTAGATATACTTTTATTAATAATCGGGAAAATTACTTGCCTTAGTTTGACAACGAGCAGCAGTGGGAATTGAGCCTGCGACCTGTTTGCCTCTGTGCACCAAAAGAGTCAAGCTGTACACCGCCAGGTGTTATTTTGCAACCCAGATGACCTGGGACTATTTATAAACTTTGTAGCTAAGAAAATAGACTCACTTGCAAAGTGTTTTGCAACACATTTGCAAATTGAGCGCTTCTCCGAAAACACCCCTGACAAGTGTCCAGCCGACACAGCGTGTGACGATTTGTTCATGATGGTGCGTGAATCACCTTCCATATCCAGTCTTAGCACCCATATCGAGCTGCCCATCCATATCATTCATATCAAGCCACCACATCAAGCCACAAACAACATCAATATTGCATTTCATGACTTTAAAAATGCGCCTGAATTGCACACTGCATTCTAAATTAAACAAGATAGTATTCTGGAAGAAAAAATCCCAGGTTCCAGCTGTCCAAGTTGAAGCCGTCAATGAAACTCACCATGTCACCTCAAAACCTCTTTCAAGCTTGACCTCTGATCACCAGAAGATGGAACAAAATGTGTTCATGCAATATAAAATTGTAATAAGAGGCTTGGGAAGCAAAGATATTTTTATGGGTATGTACAATCTTCGGTCATTGCTTTTATAAATAACTATTTTTCTTTCTTAAATGCTAATACAAATGTGTCTCCGGCCTACACCATATGCATTCTCTGGGGCAAATTGCATAACAGACAACTCATTCCTTCAGGAATGAATCAAATTTGCTATAATCTTTATTTTGATCAGGCTCAAAGGACACCACTGCGAGATGAACAGACTTTGAGCTCCCTTGGTGTCAAACCCCTTTCAGTTCTCTATGTCCGGCTGTTTGTTCTAGATGGTGCTTTGAATTGCAAGTATTTATTAATCTATTCCTTTCCCAAAGATTACTTATATAATGGTAACTATCCAGCCATCAATCTTCCAGTGGCTAGTAGTTCCTCTGCCTCCTGGAGCTCCATACTATCACACCCTGATCCCGATTTTGTTTTATTTCGATTATATTTCATTTTCCTTAGGACTCCGCTTCTGCCACAATCATTATTCATCTTTGATTTCATTGGTTCCTGATGCTTTGTATTATTTTCATTCATTTGCTTATTATTCTCGGCTTCCGTCACTCTTATCATTTCATTGTCATTCATTATTGTTCAGACTCCACTTTGTTATCACACTTAATTCTCATTGATGCCCAGCACCACTTATGTTTTCATGTGTTTATGTCCCACATGACTTTTACGTTATATTCTCATTGGCCTCTGCTTTATGTTATCGCCAACCAACCACATTCATTATTACTCTTTCTTTATCAGTCTCATCTCCGTGACCCTGACTATTATTCCTTATATTTTCCGGTCTCCATTTTAGTATAAATAGCCACATATGTATTATGGTTCAGTAGTCAGAAATCAACTTCATTATTCTGTTAACTCCTTCTGGCCTCCGTCTGTCTATCCCCTCTCTGTTCTACTATACTCAGCCTCCGAGTTCTCTTATACCAACTTGTCTGTGACAACTGTCGGACTCCGATCCTTTGTTTGTCTGGACTTCATTCTGAAATAAGGACAACGCATATGACTAAGGGCGCAACATATAAGTTGAAGCCAAGTCCTTTCAGTTCATATCATCCGGACTCCGAATTACTTACCTCATTCTATTATATCTGGAGTCTGAAGTGACACCTAGATATCAAGACGTAACACATACCTGACTCTGAAAGCGAGCCTGTTATTTATTAAATTATGATTCTATTTTTATTTTATCAACATAACCATGTAGCTTGGGAGGCAGGGAAGGGTTCATCTGAGGGTAAATGGCTGTGTTGCATCTGTAATGACCGAATTCCCCAAATAAGGAAACAACTGATAGAACATGAAACTAGTGTGACCCACATCAGGAACATGGAAAAGAGGCAGAGGTCTTCATCATGATCTTCTAATTCACAAATCCCAGATGGTAGTACTTTGGCACATGACCACACTGCACAACCTCGACTTTCCATTGCCAAACAACTCCAGAGCAGGGGTATGCTGGATGGTATCTTGGAGAGTTTACAGAGCAGTCATTCAGTCCCTCCTTCATTCCCAACTTTTCACTTTGGAAATGATGATGACAGTTTGCCAACCAAGGAATATTACAGTGACTTGATGGCAGGTGAATCAGATGGTCAATATTTCCTTCAAATTGCCAAAGAGCTTGGGAAGAATTGGACATTACACAAGGAGTGGATGACCCATGGACCTCTGAAGACAAAGAAATTGAAAAAGAAGATGGGGAATGTAAGTTTATCAATAATTTTATGTAGTGTTCTCATTTTCTAAACAACTGTTTTCTACTGTTATTGCATAGTCATTAGAGGTACTCTTAATCAACATGGAGAATGCAGTCAATCCATTGGAGACAACCCAAATTGGTACCCTTGACCTGATGAGGAGGTATGTCCTTTTATTTTGTCAAAAGCACCATTTCCCTTGTTAATCAACCCACAGAGTTGTATCTTAGACATTCTTAGACATATTCCCAGGTCGACATTGTCCGAAAAACAACTCAAGACAGTTGAATGGTGCCTGCTGTCTCTCAGAGTCAAAAATGTTCCTAGTCCTGATGTTGCTGAAGAAGTTGGGAAAGTTCTGCAGGCTACATTAGGGATCAAGACCATTAGATATGAAGGAAGTCTGGGCAATATTTATTATGTTAATGATTTAGGAGCTATTATTGCTCAGGTGAGTATTGGATCTTTTTATTGGATAATAATCATGTATTGGTCTTGATCCAGGAGCTGGTGAACCCCCTTGTTTGGTCATACTTGAGATTTATGCCTGAGCTTTCAATCTTGGGTATATCAAATGCAAAACATGCACACCCATGGCTGACTGAAGTTGATGATGAGCTACCTACTCCAATGGTCAAAGTTGGCCATCAAGATTTTTATATCTTTGAGCCTGCTCTCACACAAAATGGAGTTCCTGTGATACTTTTTCCATTTCTTTACTAAAGACAAAGTTACACTTGCAAGGGCATGGATAATGGAGCATCAAGAAGATGATTGGATTGTTGCTGAAGACAGAGCCATCACAGTTCAGGTGGATCATCTAATGATATCATTTCCCCATTTGACTGCCACATATCATGAAAGAGACTTGCCTAATCCTCACCTGATCTGAGGTATGTATTAAGAATTCTGCCTCATTAACATGCCTTATGTTTCTCAATTTCCTAGATAGTTGCAAGGCAGGAGGCCTAGGTATTCACCCATGCACATGCACATCACCTGAGAAAGGGAGCAAATGATGCACAAAGGCTAATGGCAAGTGTGTGGCCTCATTCCCAATATGGCTCTATTGTGGTGACACTTCTGGAAACACATCAAAGTGTTGGAATAAATACAATAATTATTTATTTACACTAGCAGGCCTTAGTTGAGAATAAGCTTAAAAGGAATATAATGTGCATTTTCTATGTACTACAAATATTGCTCCCCCACTTGAAATGATGGAAGGTGTGGTGGAACAACTTGTGTGAGTTGATTACTTTAATTGACTTTAATGTTTTTGCATGATATCTAACTCACTGGCTATCCAGAACATTCAGGAAGAAGGCATCTTGGCTTATGACTGTGAGCTCAAGGAACTTATCCTGATCACTGTTTTTTGTCCTTGCCTTCTTAGGCAATAATCCTATGCAAAGTGAAATAGCTTGTCACAGAGATTTGATGGCCAAATTTTTCTGCTGTGCCCGCTGGGTTTCAAAGGCTGAAGATGAGGGAGAAGATGAAGAAGATGCAGAGGGGGGTGGAAATACCAGTGAGGTGGGATCAGATGGTCCTGTTGCTTCAAACAGGGGTGGCAGCAAGCCAAAGAAACAGAAGAAACAGATTATAAAGAAGATGAAAGAATCTATTGCAGAAATGGTAGATTGTATTAGTTGCTTTCTGAAGGTGCATATGTTCTTTAATTTTACCTCTTCACTCACTAAATTTTTGATATCAGGTCAGTAAATTGCATGATCCTTCAGATACCAAAGCAAAGCTACAAATTATTTTCTGAAATACATGTTGGGTTGGGGGGAAAGATAATGTCAAGGTTGGGATGACTGAGAATGGAATAAAGGATACATATCAGCTGCATGTTGTTGAGAGGCTGTACAACTCATACAAAGGCAAGCAAACTAATCTCACTAAGCAAGCTACTTTAGATGCAGAAATAGCAAGATTACTGGTGAATGTCATGACCCTAGGGCTGAGCACAGGTATCACATACCTGTGGGTACCACCCGTGAGAAACAGGTGAATACTTGGCACCTAAAGTCATGGGTACCTGCGCATAGGTGTTCCCATGGGTGAAGGTGTCTCCAATGAGTTACGAAAACCCATACAGGTATTTATAAAGTCACAGAAAACATGTCTAAACACCATTTCTGTGACTTATTTTACAAATATCTGTGGGTACCACCCATGGGAAATGGGTGAATACCCGGTGCCTAAATTCACGGGTACCCATGTGTGGGTGTTCCCACAGGTGGAGGTACTCGACAGAATGAGCAAAATACCCACAGGTATACCTGTGGGTGCACCTGCAGGTCACCCGTGCTCAGCCCTACATGAGCCCTGTCTGGCAGATTCATGGTATGTATGTTTCCTTAAGTTTACTTCCATGCTCACAATCACAGTAGGATTGAATCCCCATCAAGACACCTGTCAAAATGTTGCATGTTATTCTTCTTGGATTCATCAAATGTTTCTAGTGTGATACTATTTCCAATTTAACCAAACCAAAGATCCCAATATTGATGAGTCAACTCTCCTCCATGGATGCTCATGGTCTTAATGTCCCCCCACCATCTGGCACTACTTTGGTGAAATATGGGTGATCTTTGACTGGAAGGAATTTTCACATTATTACACAAATTGCACTGTTTTGTTTATATGACATAGTAAAGGCTGAACCATACCAGGCTTGGGTTGCCCTTGGGGTTTTGGAACTGTGGTTTCAAGAGAGTGGTGTGCACAACTGTGAATATAAACAATATATAATATGAATTGGATTAAATAATACAGGTATAGAGAAGCAAAGACTGAGACCTTCTTACAGTTACTAAATACACTTAGTAAGTAATCTAAGTTGGTCCACTTACTAACAATTAAATGTAATCTGTTCTAGTACAACTAATACAGATACTACGTGATATAAAGGACTATTGAAAGGTTTTTAATAGTCGAACAATAATATACTTACTTACTTATTCTTCTAATAGTAAGGACAAGTCGACTTACTGCTCCTGGCCACCCACAGAGCCTGATTCCTGATATGGAAGGTATCAAGTGAAGATAGAGAGTAAACAAAGCAGATTAATTCTAACTATGTTACAAACCCTCCTTTTATACAACAAAAGGTGCACATGGTTATTAATCTACTACAAGATCCTAACCAATAGCTTATAATGTGACAAAGAGCTTAAAAATAAAGGGTGGCAAACGAAAGGGAATTAGTAAGGCCATGTGGCTACATGAAACAAGTTAAAAATAGAATGTAGTATACGGAACGGACCTTCTCGTGGGGTTGAACTCATGAGAAGTAAGAAATCATGAGATAAGTTTTTAAAAATAGAATATAGAAAGCGGAACAGACCTTCTTGTGAGGTTGAACTTATGAGGAGTAAACAAATCAAGAAACAGGTTAAAAATAGAACATTGAATGTATAATGGACCTTCCGTGAGGTTGAACTCACGAATAAGAAATGGAATAGCTATCTTAAAATATCAAAAATGAAAGCAGAAAATAGAACAAAATTTAACAATAGTCATACCTAATCAGAGTACCCATACACTTGGGGCACTTGTTCCCTTGATATGGCAGCCTGTGATTCAAGATTTTGAGACATACCTAGTAAAGTGCAGTAGTCCATCCTCTTTAATAATTCTTATAATATTTTTATCTCAATTTAGGAAACACTTAAGGCTGCAATTAATAGGTTCCTTCTCTGCACAGCCAATTGGACTCCCAGGTGGTTCAATGAGCCTAAGTTTCATATCCTACTCCATTTACCAAAACATATCCAATGTTTTGGACCTGCTATTCTTTCTGCAACAGAGGCTTTTGAGTCATTCAATGCAGTAATCCATGAGTGCAGTGTCCACTGCAGCTGGCAAGGGACCACTGTCAGTGGTGCCTACCAAGCAATTTGGTTTAAAGATGTTAAGGTTTCCCTATGATAGTGACTCCTTATTACATGGTATGTTTGAATTTTTAAAATTGATTATATGTATATTGAAATTAAGCTAACTATCCATAAGGCACTTGTAGGCATCCAGGTCAGATGCACATGTGGGTGCAGACAAAGTCAGCAAGGTTGCTGCATCTCCCACTTGATAATGACTGGCATAATTATGAGTGGTGTACACCTGAGCAGGCATACTTGAAGAGTGGAGACTGGGTTAAGGCAGGAGATTGGATCATATGGGGAGAGAACAAGATCCCAAGGAGCATTTGGCTTGGATGTATCTCAGAAATTTTACAGATGAACAGAACTCCCAAAGCCCAAGATAATAGACCAGGAACCGAAATCCCTGTTACTGCATATTTGATTTTGCCCATGGTTTGAAGTCATAAAGGCTAAGGTATGAGGTATTCCATTTTCTAACATTGGTCATAGAGAGTCATCTGTGCAGTTAATATTCAACTTAACTGTATTTAAAACCAATGTATTCTTAAGTGGTTAGAAGCCATTCATCAGGAATGGGAAGAAACTAACAAATGGTGGAATATTGTAGTCCACAACAACCCTAATGATTTCCTCATCAAGAGTTGCCAGAAGTGAAATGCTGTAATCATCTAGAAGCTTGCTTTTACACCACACATTCTCCCAAGAATATATATCATTGAAAAGGCATGCACTGCAGAGTGGAACATATTCAAGAGAAGGAGAAGACAGCAGAAGTGAAGGTATCTGGCGAAGGTTCCTCAGTTTTTACTGTATGTGCAAACACAGCACAAACCATATAATCCATTCACCTGGTTATGCAATTGTAATATATATGTATATATCAATTTGATTAGGAATTTTTTCATTTTCAACACAATATTATATTGCATGAACTTCTTTCTCCCATGGCTACCCATTCTCCTGAATGTCTAAGCTCTCCATAGCATCCTCTTCAGTCTCCACAATTACTTTCATCTCATACACACAGCTGTTCAAAGCTACAAGGGCATTCCAAACAAGACCCAAGTCAGAATGTGAATGTGTGAGTCTGATATGTGACAGTGTGTAGTGTATGTTTGTGACATAGTTCCATAACTTGATCTGTGCACTATTTCTCCAGGGCTGCTTCCTCAAGGCATATTGCCTTAACTCTTTGATGCAGGTGGTTGTACCTCTCATGACATAGTCTGCATCAAGCATATAATGCATCATGGCAAACAGAGGACATCTTTCCAGGGATGTGACAAATACAAAGTAAAATTGCATGATGGTTGAGGCCCATTAGCTACCTCACTGCTGTAATTTATAGTGTGATTATTGTATGATATATATTCAGAATAACAAACCTAGGCCTCTGGGGTCTTTAACAGGTTTAACACTTCAGTACAGTGTGAAGGGGGCTTGAGACTTAGAAGCTGCCTTTAATATTTGTTTAAGGATGGATCTGTTACGTCCTGATATGAAATACACCTGGCAAGCCATGCGGAAGTAAGTCAATGTTTCCATTTGGAAATGCTGACAACTTGTACTGAAGGGACTTGGCTTCAACTTGTGTGTTGTGCCCTGCAGAGTTGTAGGTCGTCCCTACTTCAGAGTTCAAGAGAAAGATATAAAGACGGAGCCGTACGGGAATGAAACCCGAGTGGAGAAACAGACAAGAGGAGAGTTAACAGATAATATGTGATTCGATTTCTGACTGAGTAAAAGTAGATACAAATGAGCGTATTTAAATATAATTAACCAAGCGGAAAAATAATGGATAAAAGATAATCAAAGATGAATCATAAAAACATGATTGGTGTATGATGATGTGATGGTATGCCGTGTGGAGCCAGTGGGAAAATAACATAAAATAATGAAGGGTCAATACATCAGCTGAGTCGCAAGCAAGAAAGGAGCACATTGAGCAAAGATAAAACAGATAAGAAAAGATAAGCGAAATCCAGTCGGAAAACAAAAGATGAGTCAACAAGAAAATATAGTGAGCATAAAGGCCGCACAGAAAAGGTCTGAATGAATGAATACAAAATGAATGAGTCAAATGCATAGAAATAATAGAATTATGAGCCAGTCAGATCAATACTTGACAGGATCTCACTTAATAGCTTCAAATATATTCATAAAATGTATCTATAAAGTTTCCATAATTTTTAACTGAACAAATATCATTTATTTACTTTGTTTTCTATTTCTCTGGTGAATTTTAACCAGCATGGGAATGCTTAGGAATCAAGTGCTTACCTTTGGGCAGGGCTTTTATGATCACCCACTCTGAAATTATGTATATCCAGATGAAAGAATAATTTTTATATGGCTATTCATTCATAACAATGTATAGCATAGGTTGGTCCAGTGACGGATTTCAGTAGCTTTTCAACAGAGTGATATAACAGCTTGTTCCCAGTGACAGGATCAAGAGGAATGTGTCCTTTCCCATGATAGGTCACATGATGTTGGTTTGGGGTTGATTACTAATGCATGTTAACCCACACTGACACAGGTCATGAGGTGTTTGTCCCATTCTACTCACTACCATGGCTGAATGCACTGTTGCATGTTGCCATTCACACTATGACTGAATGTGTTGTTGCGTGTTGCCATTGTCCCATCCTACTCACTACCATGGCTGAATGCGCTGTTGCATGTTGCCATTCACACTATGACTGAATGTGTTGTTGCATGTTGCCATTGTCCCATCCTACTCACTACCATGGCTGAATGCGCTGTTGCATGTGGCCATTCACACTATGACTGAGTGTGTTGTTGCATGTTGCCATTGTCCCATCCTACTCACTACCATAGCTGAATGTGCTGTGGCATGTTGCCACCATCCCATCCTACTCACTACCATGGCTGAATGTGCTGTTGCAAATTGCCATTGCCATTCCCTCTCATGGCTGAATGTGCTGTTGCGTGTTGCCATTCCTTCTCACAGCTGAATGTGTTGTTGTGTGTTGCCATTAAGTATATCCACTCCAATGACAGTGATAAATTTAAGAGTGAGCACCAGTGGGAAATCTCTCTCATCTTCACCAGTACCATGTCTTTTTGTGTTGTCCGCAAGGTGACCTTTTGGAAAAATTCACCCAGCAGTGCCAGTATCTCAGCTGCCAATTCTCCATCACACAGTGATGAATGGTTAGAACACACTTTACAAGTCACGAAGCTGGCTCTGGCAACAAGTGAGGCTGTTCCAGTGGTGGGGGGATGATCAAAGCCACTGTGGGAGTGTTCATAATGCTGGTCAAACCTGTTAGAGTAAGTTCCAAAGTATATTCCACCAATGTCACTTAAGCTTTGTTCAAGCAAATGGGCACGAATAAAGAAGGTTGCAGGAATCTGATAATCAGTATCACTAAGGTCCTGAGCATGGTTGCCTTCATTGGAGAGTGTCTCCATCAATGACTACTCAAACACCTGGTCTGGGTTCCAAAAGTGTGTTATACAAACCAATACCTGCCCAAGATGGTACTTACGTTTCTGATAGGGCTTTGGAGGGTATGAGAGAAGACTTGACAAAGTTGAGTCATGAAGAGAGATTCCTTCTAAGATATATGCATTGTCAGAAGATCCATGACATAATTTCGGGCTATCAAAATGAGATGCAGCATCTCCAGAACAATCTTCTGGTGAGACATTGATTATTACAGTTTAGTAACATAGTGCTCATGTAGCTTTCATGTTCAGACAGCTGGCTAATGTTGTAGCAATGCATGTACTATCACTGGACAGGTTCTTGCCGTGGCAATATCCTGTTTGTAGGCTTGATGAAGGATGAGTTCACTTTGGGCTCTTAAGGTAAATCAAAGTTCACTAAGAAATATTTGATTCCTCTTAAGAATGCCAAGTGATAATCGTTGATGCTGAAGCGGTAGACAGGATATTGCCACAATAAGAACTTGTCCAGCAATAGTACAATTAGGAAATAGTGAATCAAGAATAAGCCAAGCCCACATCACCGATAGTCTAGCTTGTGGAGGTAATTCCAAGGATCTGCTGCAGGATGTGAGTCATTACAAGTTAGCAGTTTCTTCACCCTAATCAATGTCTCTCAGATTCTCTAAGGATATGGTCCAGGAATATCTGTTAAACAGATTGTCGCCGTTGTCAGAAATGTAAGTGGAAAGTGCGAAGATCGAAAATGAAATGAGGATGTGGAGAGGGTGTGTGATGCCTAGCGAGGCATGCACATATATTGCTGTTGTTACGGGCTGATCCTAACGAAGGGTTCCAAAGCATGACCGAAGTAACGAACGAAGTCACACTAAAGAACGAAGGGTTAGAACCGAAGGACTTGGCTTCAACGTTGTAGGTTGCGCCGCCTCAAACTGTACTTGTCCTTAATTTGGAACAGATTAGAACCAACAATATAAGAGCAGATTTGAATACCAAAGTTCTGAACGAAGTGTTCGAATGAAGTCCGAACGAAGTCCCGAACGAAGATAGGACTTCGGAGTAGGATCAAAGGTTCGAGGTTAAGTTCGGAGTTGATCTCTGAAGGTCGTATTCGGTTCAGAGGTAATAGAGGTCTGAAGTATATAGGGGGAATGAGCACTAGGCTCGAGTTATAGGAATGATATACACTAAGGTCTATAAGGCTTAATGGGCTAATTTCCAACTGGAGAAAACTAGCTAAGATACATGTACTTATATACTAAAGTCCATGGATGAAAGCAGAAGGAAGTCTTACAAACAATTAAGTCAAATGCGGAACATAACACGACATAAAGTGATAGAACAATGGGTATATGCGTATCGTCGAATAGCGAAGGTTCGGGGGAATATATAAACGAATAATGTGAATGATCGAAAAGGTATGACGGACAAATATGCAATATGAATATAAGTGAACGGAGGATATGCCATGAGAACAAATAAGTGAACAGAAATGTGCCATAAGAAAAGATAAGTGAACGGAACCATACAAATGAACGTGACAAAGTGTCGAGGACCAATTGTGCCAGGTCCGGGAAAGACCAATAATAGTCTTATGGAATAGTGGAGCGGATAGTGTGATAGAAGGAAGTAGGTGGGCAAAGGCGTTGCCCTCGGGATCAAGAAGAAGTCAGGATGTGGGCAAAGGGTTTGTTGTGTGGATACGAAGACGAGGTGAGAAGCGAAGTCAAATGAAGTAAGATAGGAAGTCAAACGAAGTCCAAATGAAGCTCTCCGAAGCTTCGTAGAGGTTAAACAAAGTCACGTGTTGTGACACTTAAGCACGGGGCTTAACAGTATCCCCTCGTTATGGCCGAACCCTTGAGGCCGAAGTTACATAATCGCGGAGTGCGAAATACACCTTAGTAGAAAACATTTTCTGGACGTCTATCAAAAGTTTCTTGACCATCCAACACTATCATGCTGTACCGCCAACCGATATCTGACGAGCAGCTTGCTCCGTTTCTTGAAGCTGCGAAGTTGATGACGATACCCAAAGACGATGTGCCACCTCTCGTGGTCGAAGCAATTCCAGAACCCTATGCAATTCAAAACGAGACAATCTTGGCGATGCATCAGGCCTTGATTGCGGAGGCCATTAGGACGAACACCAACAACGCGAAGGAGTATGAAGAACAGAAGGAATTGTGGTATCGCGAGACTGCAATAGCCGCATACTTGGCCGCGAAGAAGAAAGCGGATGAAAAAGAGGCGAAGAGAAAGGCTGAGGAGGCAACGACGAAGAAGGCTGCTGAGGAAGAAAACGAACGCACGATGGATGTGAATTCGGAAGGTGAAGACGAAGTCGCATCCGATAGTGGATTCGGAATCCGAGGAGGAGACTGAGGAAGTGAAGGTGAAGAGGAGGAAGGCAAAGGGAAAGGGAAAAGCCGTCGACCCAGAGGTGAGTAGCAAAGTTACTTCGTGCTTCGTTGACTAAAATTTCTTTAGTACTCCCGAAACACGGTACCTGTTGACTACACAGGATGTCCCGGAATTCCTGTTCGCAAGATTTGCAAAGGCTGCAAAGTACCGGCGAACGCGTGGTACCAGAGGCCTTGCGTAGGAGATGTACTGATGGATGCGAACAACAAGATCTTCTATGTAAGGTCAAAGAATCGTTGCTTCGTTTGTCATATGCGAAACAATGTCTGTTCATTCACTCGCGACAACGAAGCGGACTTCATAATGCTGGAGGCCACGGACGACGAAGAGCTTCAAGCGAAGTTGAAGAAACTCTGCGACGAACAGGATGCTTTCAAGGAGCAGGATGATAAGGAGAGGGCGGAGAGGAATAAAGCTGGGAAGAGGCCGAAGGCTGGGACCAAGAAGACGGTTCAGGTTAACATGAAGGCTTCGGGAAGTACGCCAAAGGTAAGTTCAATATACTGCGAAGTCATATTGAAGTTTGAAGATCATCTCCAGGGTTCCAAATGAAAGGTAGTCTCGGAAGAGGATGACATCGTAGTCGAAGCTCGACCGAAGAGAGCGAGGACGGTTGTGAACAGTGATGGGAGTGTTGAAAGGATTCCATCTGTCACTGAGAGCTTGCATGGGATCAACAAGGCTCTCATAGTGACTGTCGACCTCCTTGGAGATACTCGGGCCACGAACAAAAATCAAGCCAAGTATCTTTGCAGAATTGAGACTTGTATGGCGAATCTTCAAAACGCCATGCAAATGCACGTTGCCCAAGTCCACAACTGTATGGTGGAGCTTGAGAAGTGAGCTGGGATTTGGCCTGTAGAGGACGAGGAGTTGACAAAGAAGTTGAGCCAGCGGAACCGGAGGATATGGAAGAAGAAGTCGAGGAGGTTCGCAAAGAGGTTAAGGAAGGTCGTGAAGTGGAGGACGACGAGACCATGAAGGATCCGGAAGCGGATGAGTTGTAATAGGATTTGAGGGGCTTTGAAAAGTAATATAGTGATTGTAAATAAACCCCAAAAATTTGTATATGTCCAAAAATCACAACTGAAGTGTGATTGCGAAGTGTAACCTTCGGAAGTTCGCAAAGGAACTTCGAAAATAAGGAATGTAATATATTGGAGACGTTGTTCAATCCAGTGAAGTGAATGCGAAGTCGAGTGAAGAATGTTAAGACAAGTGTGGTCCTGGTTTATCAGGATAAGCTTTGTGAAAATCTGCAACAAGTTCCTTGGCGTGTTTGAGTTCGGTAGCAGGTAGCCAATCCTTTTCTTTATCAGTTCCTTCGTACCCTAGCCAACTAACAAGATATTGCAATTTGCATTTTCGACGCTTGTCAATCTTCGAGTCCAGTATTTGAGAGATCTCGTACTCAACAGTTTCATCAATAGTGACGGGCGGAGGGGGGTCTTCAATATGGTTCGGAATAGTGTTCGGAACATGTGGTTCCAGCATCGAGACGTGGAATACTGGATGAATCGCACGCATGTCCTGGGGTAAACGAAGTGTCACCGAAACAGGACCAGGTTTCGCAATGATTTCGAAAGGACCTAAATATTTCTCTGCAAGTTTCTTTGCAGGTCGAGTAGTCTGGAAGAACTCAGCTTTTACGAAGGCTTTGGAATCACTTTCGATCAGCAGGGATTTGATAATGTTTCTGGGCTTCGGTCATAGTGCGCCGAAGTTCTTGATGTAGTTCGTCCAAGTTGGAAATGTAGTCTTGAGCTCTAGAGGACACAAGTTCATATTCAGGATGAATCACGAGGTTCGGATTGTAGCCTTTGTTTGCGAAGAAAGGCGAAGTACCAGTCATTGTGTTTGTTGCATTGTTGTACACGAACTCAGCGAGTGGCAGCAACGAAGACCAATTATCTTGTTGATAATTGCAATAGACTCTGAGGTATTGTTCTAGGGTTTGATTCAATCATTCGGTTTGACCATCAGCTTTGGGATGATATCCAGAAGTGAAATGAAGTCTCATGTCAAGAGCCTTCCCGAGCGAACGAAAGAAGTGCGAAACGAACTCTACACCTCGGTCCGAGGTGACATGTGAGGGAACACCATGCTTCGAGAATATATGAAGCACGAAGAGTTCAGCGAGTCTTGGCGAAGTAATTGTGTCATCGGTAGGAATGAAGATTCCTTGCTTCGTGAGTCGGTCAACTACGACCAGGATAGCAGTGAAACCATTCGATGAAGGTAGTTGTTCGATAAAGTCCATCGAAATCGAGTTCCAAGGTAGTTCGGGAACTGGTAACTGCTGAAGTAAACCATAAGGTCTATGGCGAGGAGTCTTCAAACGTTTGCAGATGGTACAAGATCTACAATAGTCGATAACGAAGCTCCGGAGTTTTGGCCAAACATAGTCTCTTCGTATGAGCTGAAGAGTCTTGTTCTGCCCGAAGTGACCAGAAAGAATATGGTCATGTTTGAACTTGTGAACCTGAAGACGAAGGTTGTTGAGGTTCGGAACATAGATTTTACCCTTGTAAAGGAGTAATCCATCTTCTTTAAGTTTCCAATGAGGATCAGAGTTATCTTCGAGGTGATGCGAAGCCACTTCGTCATCTTTGAGCGATGTGTGAATGGATTCATGGAGTCGTTCGAGATCCATGATTATCGCGCCTCGGAGAACAGGATGCATTAGGGTTGTGGCTCTAAGGGACGATGCCAACTGTTGATTACTGAATATAGGTTTGTGATTTTGCAGATTGGCACTGGCATAGTCGCTACTCCCCTCTTTTGGGTAGACGTCCCATCGTCAAGTGAGAGAGTCAGGCTTCGTACTGAGACGTCCAGGACGGAAGCGAATGATAAAATTAAACTGCAAGAGATGTTCGGACGATCTCGCCTGTCTTCGAGTGAGTAACTTCGTTGTAGCGAAGTACTCTAAGCTCTTGTGGTCGGTGATCACATCGACGGTGTGGGTAGCACCTTCGAGATAGTGATGCCACCTTTTAAAAGCTTCGAAGATAGCAAGTAGTTCTTTATCATGAATGTCATAATTGAGTTCGGTAGAAGTAAAGGTTCTAGAGTGAAATGCGATAGGATGAAGTTCGCCATTAATCCATAATGAGAGTATAGCTGCCAAAGCGTAGTCCGAAGCATCAGTTTCCACCATGAGTTGAACTTCAGGAATATAATGTACTAGAATAGGAGCAGAAGTAAAAGCAAGCTTAAGAGTCTCAAAAGCTTGGAGGCAGGCCGAAGTGAAGTCCCACAGTGAGCCCTTTTTAGTCAGACGAGTCAGAGGAACGGTTATCTTCGAATAACCATTAATGAATCTTCGGCAGAAGTTGGCGAAGCCAAGGAAAGACTGAACATCTTTGACCTTCTGAGGCACGGGCCAATCTTGAATAACCTTGATTTTGTCTTCGGACATCTTTAGACCTTCGCCACTGATAATATATCCTAAGTATTCTACTTCGGATTTGTGAAATTCACATTTATTATCGCGGGCAAAGAGACCGTGTTTCCGAAGTCTTCGAAGAACTTCTTTGACATGTTTGCGATGTTCTTCGAGGTTATCAGAATAGATAAGGATGTCGTCAAGATAGACGAGGACATTAATGTCCAACAAGTCTGCGAAGACATCATTCATAAAGTGTTGGAAAGACGCTGGTGCGTTGGAAAGTCCAAAGGGCATGACAAGCCACTCGAACGAACCATAGCGAGTTCAGAAAGCGGGTTCCACTCGTCACCTTCGGCGATGCGAACCAGATGGTACGCATGATGAAGATCGATCTTAGAATAGATATGAGCATGCTTCGAAGCATCCAACAAATCAGATATGAGAGGAAGCGGATAACGATCCTTCTTCGACAAGCGGTTAAGACCACGAAAGTCTACACACAAGCGAAGTGAGCCATCCTTCTTGCGAACGAAGAGCACAGGAGCGCCATGAGAGGAACGAGATGGACGGATGAAGCCAATATTTAAATGCTCGTCGATAAATTCTCGGAGTGCTTCAGTCTCTTTCACAGAAAGAGAGTACATTGGTCCGATGGGGGGTGAAGCACCTTCTTCAAGGTTAATCTTCAAGTCATAAGGTTGGTGAGGAGCCAGAGTGTCAGTGCGTTTCTTGCTAAACACATCTGCGAAGTCATGATACTCCGCAGGAACCCCGTTTAGGTTTTCGGGTTCCTGATCCTCGAATATCCCAGGAGAGACGCGAAGTTCGGGTGTAGTTAAGTCGAGTGCAAAGACCTTCGAGCCTTCGAGCTTTACAGCTCGGGCAAAGACTGCTGCACTGATAAGTGAAACAGAAGGCTTTGGCTGACTATCAGTTACATTTGGAGGTGCCGTAGAAGCAGAGGGTTCGGAGGTGGATTCAGAGATAGGTTCAGAGATTGGCGTCGAAGCCTGCGTGAAGCGAGCTGACGTGAAGCCATGGCGATTTTCTTCTTGTTTGGCCTTTCAGAATGATACTGTGCCCAATACCCAGTCAATCAACGGATTGTGGCGGGTGAGCCAGATGTGTCCAAGTACGACCGAACAAGTTGAATTGAGAGTTGTAACATAGAAAGTAGTTTGCAGAGTTTCCCTGGTGGGAAAACAAACTGGGATAGTAATGGCTTCGGAAACGACTGTATTGACAGAGCCATCGATAAGAGACAAAGGTAACGGATCAACCACTAAAGTTACAAGAGAGTGTTCACGAACGAACTTCATTTCTATAAAACAATGTGAAGAACCGGAATCGACAAGTCCAAGAAATGTTTTTGGAATTTTACTACTAGAGAGTGAAAGCATAAGAGAGTTCGGATTCGAAAGAGCGGATGCGTTGAGACGGAGGATAGTTTCTGGACGAAGGGGGTCAACGCAACCCTCGGATCGTACAGGTTCCGGAGGGCTACTTGTTATTTTTTTGACCCGGAGCCCGAAGCTTCTG
>KN837212.1:169590-209699 GCA_000827215.1 Sphaerobolus stellatus SS14 | reverse complement strand
TGAGGGTGAATCCCGCACGGAATCGCTTCCAGAGGGTGCTTGACGCGAGGGATAGTTCCGGACGGAAAGGTTCCGGGCGGAAATCTGGAGGCGTCCCCTGACAACATACTTCATAGTATCCAGGGGCTTTTGGCTTCTAAAGGTGGGCATCTGGGGAGTTTGTCAGCAAGTGGACAGGGTATTTAACCTCACCTGTTGACTAGTTAGCTTTGGCTGTTGATTCTAACTGTGTGAATGCTTATGTAACACTTTAACATTACATCAACTAACTGGGTGAGAACTGACACAATCCTCATTGTCAGACTCAAACACTCCTTGTCTGCTCAGTTCCTCTGCTAGTGTATCCCTTAGGCTTATCTTCTGAAAAGACATTTATGAACACTTCTCAGGCAGCATGTAGTGCCCATGAAGAACTCCTGTCATTATCAGATTGTCCACTATTACCTGCACCAAGTCAGGAAGAGAACTTGTTGGATGAGCAGCCTGAACAAGTAGCAAGTGATGAAAGGTCAGACTCTGGGTCTCCCGAAGAGATGAGCTAGGTCTTATTGCCCACATATTGTTATCAATCCCATATAAATACACAAGTCTGTTATGTGACAGCATGTAGTGCATGTTTGTAACATAGTTCCACAACTTGACCTGTGCCCTATTCCTCCAGGGCTGCTTCCTCAAGGCATATTGCCTTAACTCTTTGATGTAGATGGTCATACCTCTCATGAGATAGTCTGCATCAAACATACTGTATAATGCATCATGGCAAACAGAGGACATCTATCCAATGAAATTGGGTATTCACATGGTGCATCTTCAGGTGCAGTCCTATTAAGGTAGCAGACAGTGAGATTGTACTATGTCCAAGCACCCATTAACCCTGATTAGTCATAGGGTTAATGGGGGCTTAACCACTCATTTTTGGGGTTGGGAACTTTGAGATGGAATTTACTATATTTTTGAGTTTCTATGTACTATAAGGGATTATACAATATTAGCATCTTCTAGCTCCTTCATTATAGACTCTGGTAACACTCTATGTCCATGGTATTTCTTGTTTGCCCAGCTAGCCTGAGGTCCAGTCAGACCCTGCTAGTATGTACCTATGAACCTGGCGGATCTGTTAGCAGATCTGTACCATTTCAATAATTATTTTCAAGACTAGAATTTACAAATGATACCTTCAGATTTTTACTATATCAACACTATCAAGGCATTGTCAGATATTTGCTTCCATCTGTGCCTCATTCTGAGTGAGGGGGAGCCTTCGGTAATCATATTTGGATGAACCCCAGCATCACTCAGTGAAATTTAATTCACAATGGAACTTTGGATAAAAAATAACCAAATGGCTATGTGCTTCAATGAGCTCAACAAGAGCCAACTTCAGTCCAACGAAATCTGGCTGGTTAAACAAAACTCGATGGCAGCAACAGGCAGCTTTAAGATCACTGCACTTGAGATTTTCACAAGAGGCTGGAAGCTGTGCTTCCTCAATAAATCCACACTCTTCAAGGATTTTGCTCATCCCTTTAAAATACCCAGCCATCATTGGGTGATCATTGGGATAATAAAATGATTGTGATTTCCCATTGGGAAGCACTCTGTTGTGCATCTTGGTCTGGCCATCATGCCCTTTCCATAATTTTGGAATTTTCAGCAGCTTAAGGGCCAATAGTCCATCAGGAGCACACTTCCAATGGCTCAGAGCATTATCAGATGTGAAAAGTGCAACTGCTGTCCCCGGAAAATGCTCTTTAAAAAATTCAATAGCTAGTTCAGTTTGAGCACATAAATCCTCATTACTGAAATATCCCTCTTGATTTTTACTGGCTTTGAATAACCTCCATGCTTCTCTTGTGCTGTTGGACATTGAAATTAGCATTTTCACATCATTAAAAACAAAGAAAGTGCACTGGTCTTTAGACTTTAACCAGCCAAGATCTGGTGAGCAAAAGTCAGAAACCATTATTGAGCTCCCTTCTCCTTTACAAGCAGGTGTTGGATTCTCTGACTTGTGGATCCAACATGTCTCTCAATGGTCGTTAGTGTAATATGTTGACTCATCATGTGTCAACAAATCCACCTGCTTCTTTTGTGCAAAGTCATGCAATACAGGATCTGTTGGAATCATATTTTGATCCCATTGCATCATTTAGTCCTATAATTCTGCCCATAATGAGAGAAAAATGTTTTCCTGATACTCCACAACATTGGCCCTCTTGTGTCCATCAATAAACATCCCTTTTTGGGACCTTCCATATCTGTATTCTATTGCATGGAGCCAATGACAGCCACTTGGTGACTTTGACAGCCTAAACTGTTCCTTGATTTTCAGTAACTCAAGGCACCAAATAACATCCATTGCAACACAAGATACTTCTTTCCAAAACCTCACAGGTGTTCATGGATCTCTTGAGTAAGATCTTCATTCTCTGTGATATGAGATAGGAACCATGGTAGACATTAACTGGTAGGTTTTCATTATCTTCAAGATAGTCCCACACCCACTCTCACAGTGAGCATGCAAATCCCACTCTCTTCCCACAAGCAAGTGCCACCATGGATGAAGGCATTATCCCCTTTGAACCTGTTCCTGCATTGTATAATCTTATCAATGCAAGCATTGTAGTGAGTCTTCCTTGAAATACAACATCTAGTTGTTTATCTTTGACTAGTTTCAAGAGCGCCATCACAGCTGCAAGCAAAGTTTTGGAATTCCATTTTGGTGGTCAGGCTCATCATACATGTCTCGGATCTATCGAATTCTCATCCTCAATAATCTGCAACTCATCAGTCTCAAATTTGATTGATATCTGTTGAATGGACACAACATCAGCATCTGATGGTATGTGTGAGGTTGTAGGATATGAAGCTGTTAAGCCCCATGCTTAAGTGTCACAACACGTGACTTTGCTTAGCCTCCACAAAGCTTCAGAGAAGGTCACTTACCTTTGGAGAGCTTCATTCGACTTCACATCTTACTTCGTTCAACTTTGTTTCCCACCTCGTCTTCGTGTTTGCACAACACACCCTTGGCCCACATCCTCGACTTCTTCTTGATCTTGTGGGCAATGCCTTTGCCCATCTACTTCGTTCAATCACACTATCTGCTCCACAATTCTGGAAGACAATTATTAGTCTCCTTCAGACCTGGCACAATTGGTCCTCAATACTTCTTCTACTTTGACAGGTGACACTTGTCACATTTGTTTCCAATTTGATTGTATTGTTTCCATTCGCTTATCTTTTCTTATGGCATATTTCTCTTTGCTTATTGTTATCATGACATATCCTCCGTTCACTTATATTCCTTATTACATATTTGTCAGGGGACGCCTCCAGATTTCCACCCAGAACCTTTCCGTCCAGAACTATCCCTCGCGTCAACCATCCTCAAGTAGTGATTCCGCGCAGGATTCACCCTCAGCACATTCGTCGACTCCTGTGGCCGGAGAGTGGGAGGTTTGGTTGGAGACAGTGGCCGTCTGGTGGAGGGTATATGCGCATGTAGTCATAGTGCATGAGTGATGGGTTGTTTAGCGCCGGTCGGCGATCGGGATCGTTTCGTTGTTTCTCCGTTCACTTCCGCTTCCTTTGTTTTCCTTTTCATTGGTTCGTTCCCCTTTCCTTATTGTTTCCGAGTTCATCAGATCATTGTTCCTTTTCCTTTCGGGGTTTACGTTCCGTTTCCGGACGGTATATAGTGGGCTCACTCTGGCAGAGGCAATCCAAGTCTTTCTCTTTGGATTTCCCCTCTGCTAGGTGAGATTCCCGTCACGTGTATATATTTCGTTCATTTATGTATCTTTGGATTTCCCCTCTGCTAGCTCTGCGTGACGTCCGCTCGGCTTTGAGGGTTGCCCTTACAATATTTGTCCGTAATACCTTTTCAATCATTCACATTATTTGTTTAAATATTCCCCCGAACCTTCGCTATTCAATGATATGCATATACCCATTGTTTATATCACTTATGTCATGCTCTGCTCCGCACTTGATTTACTTATTTGTAATACTCACTTCCTCTTTCATCCATGGACTTATAGTATATAAGTACATGTTTCTTAACTAGTTTTCTCCAGTCAGAAATTAGACCTAGTGTATATCATTCCTATACTCGAGCCTAGTGCTCATTCTCTATACACCTCAGACCTCTATTAGCCTCTGAATCGAATATGAACCTTCAAGATCATTTCTGAACTTCACCTCGAACCTTTGATCTTACTCCAAAGTCCTACCTTTGTTCGGGACTTCGTTCAGAACTTTGGTATTCAACTCCACTCTTATATTGTTGGTTCTAATCTGTTCCAAATTAAGGACATGTACATTTCAAGAAGGTACAACCCACGCATGTTGAAGCCAAGTCCTTCGGCTCTAACTTCTCGTTCTTTAGTGTGACTTCGTTCGTTACTTTGGTCACACTTTGGAACCTATTGTTAGGATCAGCCCATAACAGAAGCCATCACTGGGATGGATAATGGTGTATCTTCTCCATTTACTTTTGTAGCATTTTTAAGTTTGATTTGGCTAACAAACTTGTCAGATTATCCAAAGAATTAAATTCTTCATCTGCAATGGCTCCTAAGTCCTCCTCATCAGTCTCCTCCTCCTCTTCAAACACTGCTGGCCTGGCTGTAATCCCTGTAAAAATTATCTCCACCTCCATCTCCACCTCCTCAAAGTGCATCACCTGCAACCTTGGTAAATCTAAAGCTGGGTTGACACATCTTTCACCACTGATGGACCGGGAACCTTTGCTTGCAAAGAAGCCCTGAATGTCTCCATAACCTTGCTCTCTAAGGTTCTCAGTTTCTTTCCTAATGCTTACTGCATGATGATATTTCATGCTTTTTGGGATTACAGCAGAGAGTTTGTAACAACATGGCCTGTGCTGAACTTTCGCATCCTCAAGGAATTTTGTCATTCCTGCCTTCAACTTCTCAGTAACTCTCTTAAATGCTCCCTCACCTTGTAACCCTTCTTCATCCAAGTCAAATTCATTATTTTTGCCAGCATTTGAAGAGCATTCAGATAGTGAGCTTCAAGGGGCTCATTGGCCTCCAGTGGTGGTGAAGGTGTCATATTAGACACCTATCTCAGCTCCATGGGCTCTAAATCTTCCCTCTCTTGCTCAATAGAATATTGAACCTCTTCCTCAGCTTGATTAGGCTTCAATCTCTGAAGTATAAAATTTAATTGGTGACTTTTCAGCCTTTAAGCCACATTTCATTCACCTTTATTGCTCTGTCTCCTAGACTCTGCATCCATTTTATGGTAGATGCTTTCCTACAGCCCATATAAGACAGGCGACACCAGGAACGGGCACCCCATTACATAAGCAAAAGTTGCCACCGACGACATCCACTACTCTGTCAGAATACACTATTTTGTAAATTCCTTCCAGGAGATGATTAGGAACATCTTTAGCTATTTTCTCCTGTGCTTTGATCTTCAATAATGTATCTTATCACTGACTAGTAGCAGCCAGAGCCTCAAAATCTCAAAAAAAAACCAAAAAAACATTTTAAGCTTTTCTCACCATTCTACAACCTTTCAATTTTTTGACCAGTCAATTTTGGCACACTTATGTAATATTACAGCTGTTTTCATTACATAAGCGGACCCCCACAATCATGTGATGTTCACAAAAAATAATGCTTCACAAACATTTTACAATAGTTGCTCAACCACTTTGAGTTAAGATTAGGAAATTTGTATTGGGTTTTAGATGCCAGGAAACAAGCTCCTGTATTTATTTCCTTCTAATATACAACTGATTCTGTTCATAAGAAAATATATTGAAATCTGCTCCCCGGGCTCTCTTGCATGAACAGGTAGATGTTAGGACATATAAAGTAGTCTAGAAATCATTTTAAATACAAATATATAAATTGGAAATTTCACTGTGTCTCCACAGAACCCTGGGAAGGTGATCCTGGGGTACATCAGGCCAAGTGGTCCCCATGCCTAGGTTTGTACCCTAGGGCTGCCTTCCCCTGGTTACATTGAGGTAGAATGGAGTTTCCAGTTAATATATGTGTATTTTAGACAATTTTTAGGACTGATTTGTGTATCTTATCATCCACCTATTCATGGAGGAGAGCCCTAAGAGCAGATTTCAAGCCATTTTTTTAATGAACAGAATTGGTTGTATATTAGGAAAAGATTAATAGTGATGTTGAACAAAGTATCATGTCTTGTTTGGTAGCGGCGCCGTCGAAAAAAAGCTAAGAATATCCTGAAAAAAGAATCTTATACAGGTATGCCTGCAGTGCTCTTCTAAATATGTGATACGTTCATATAACGAAATGAATGGCTTTGAATTAAATCTAGACCCACCTGACATTTGGCAATAGGGATTGACAGAGCCCTCGAGAATTCGAAAATGAATTGGTTGAAATAAAAGGCTTATGGGCATACGGCACTGGCACTTCCGACATAGCATTTGGACAATCTCATATGAAGAAAAGTGAGAACAGAAAATTTGAATCCTGAACGGACTTTTCTTATTAATAACGCAATAAATATAACGAGAAAAAAACTCACCACTTTTGTACGTTCCTGTGCGGACCCTGCCAAATACGAAGTCTGTATATACGAATTTGGATGAAGGCACAACAAGGATTAAGCCGGATGTAATGCTGTGCGGGTGTTCCTGGCTATAATAAGGATGCTCAAAATGAACCGCGCCGGTAAAACGCGCAAGGGATATAGCAGCATCGTTCAGAAGGAATTTCTGGTGGGATTAGGGGAAGGGAATGGCTTACTTCGGTGGGATGAGGGTAAGCTTAATTGATAGCAGAATAATATATCAAGAGGTAGAAGCACCTTAATCATCTTAGCTAGACGTACAAGCGAGGCATGAAGGGATGGGTGTGCTAAATACGATAATGAGGGTCGATGGGCGTTGAAGAAGTGATTTGAGATGAGTAGTACGGTAATTGGTACTTTCCGTGGACGGAGAGGTGCTTTGTCTTCCTTTACTAGCTGTGTCGGAAAAATAATTCAATAATGAGATTGAATGTCCTAGATAATCGATCTACCCAATACTGGCGCTAGATATTGTGTCCGTTATGGACGCGAGTCATCAGACTAGGAGGGATTAAATCAGCGGCAAGGGAAGAGATGTTAATAGTAGTGAGATAATACGAGGGAATCATAGGTTAATTGACTCAAAAGAAATGTAGGGACGTGAATCACCTTACTGGTCTTGGCGACGTGTATGACAGGAATCAAGGAGCGGGCGCGGAGGATTTCATCAATACCACAGGAAGATAATCATGACGGCCGATGGGCGCTGGAAAGATCCTTCGGGGATTAGGTTGGAAAGGAGGGCGACGGTTTGGATGTTCCGTTCAAGCTAGCAAGGAAATTCTGTTAACGATTCGGAAGATATTTTGTCAATTGGTAAAACATCTACGTACTTGGTCTTTGTAATAAATATTTACGGTGTGGATGTGAATTATCAAACAATTAATTAAATAAGGGTCGAAGGAAGGCTATTGAGATAATACGAGGAAATTGTCAAGATTTCTAGGTTTAGGTACGGCTCGAGTACAGTAGATTGTGTAACTACAGTACGTACAGCCGAGCTTTGGCGCTTAATCCTTAGACAGTTTTCGCCTTTACCTCGTCGCCGGGCCCCTCTTCGGTCAGCTCTTCGCGCCTCTATTTCGTAACAGAAATAGCCTTAATGGGCTTGCGCATTCATGAATACGACATGAGCGGTAAAAATAATATAAAAGACCACTCGGGAGTCTCGCAACTCGGCTGGCTGACGAAAGTCGGTTTGGCTTGCAGCGGTTTAGTTTTAAAGCTTGAACGGCGAGGGACTCTTCATGTCTTTTTCCTTACTGAGTTGGAAGGGAGGCGCTATAAATAATATTATATTGCCAAATAAAACCCGAGTCTAACAAATAACCCACCTCATCTCCCCAATAAGTAAGCCAAAAATCCTTTCGAATCTCGCGCCCTTAAAACGACTCTAGCTTCCCTTCACAATAGCGCGTATAAATTAAACACTTACCAATGAAAGCTATCAAAAATACGCACCAATCGCCAGCTCTCCACCCTGTCCCTGTCCCTATCATCTCGGCATGCACGCCAAGCGAGGTGTCGCCCTGCCATCGCTTCGCTTCGGGCGTAATTATAGTAGTGCAAGCGGTGTTCCTGGGCGTTAAGTATATTTGGGAACGAGGGTGCGATGAGGATATGCCAGAATTAAAATATCGCGAGCGAATAAAGAGAAGGATTTGGAGGGCGAAGAGGAGGGCGGATGTGGTGATAAGGTAGGTTGTGGGGATGCGTGGGGCAGATAAGATAAGATGATGGGAACGAAAGTGATCGATCGATCGATGTTGGGTACTCCGTCATAGCAGCGGACGAGTTCATTGGCATTTCTCAGTGGTGGCGTTGTGTAACGAAGCGCGCCATTAAATTGAGCGCGAGGAGCATTTTGAAGGCAAGGGTTTGAAGACAGGCGGTAGAAGAGGGGGCAGAGGGAGAGACAAGATTGATTGCGGGGGAATCAGAGCTGGAGAGGGTTAGGCGAGATGGGGTGTTGCAAGGATAATAATTTCGTACCAGTGGTTTCGGAGGGTTGGACTAATGTAGGGCGAATAATAGCCTATGATAGCGGCACCAGTATGGCAGAGGAAAATCTGAGTACGGGTATGAGTATTCTGTTCACGGTATTGTGAGGAATATTTGGATTGCCGATGTGATATAAGCGTAAGGTTAGTTGATTGGAGAATAATATACATAAAGACGTGGAGTCATCTTGGTCGCTTGGGAGCTAAACCTTGGTCAACGACGATTGGATTACATTGAAGTTTGCTGGGAGGAAATTTTCGTGCTATTCCTTCGGTGAGTCGGACCCTATATTTAAATCAAGGTTCACAGGGAGAAAGCTAGTCGGAAGAAACCCGCACATTATTAACGCATTCAGCTGACCAATAAGCCGGAAATCCATGAGAATCTAGCAGCATTGGAGCATCCCTTTGACGAGAGCTGCGTTATCTTGCTTATGCTATGTGAGATTGGCCATATCTAGAACAATGAATATATATTGTGTCCACTATAGATGCGAGGCAGCAGGCGAGGAGAGAACTGGAATAAGTGGTGAAGGGCATGCTGATCATACTGAGGTAATACGAGGAAATCATAAGCTTAACTGCATAGAAAGAAATCTACGGATGTGAGTCACCTTAATGTTCTTGACAACGTTTATTAGTGGGATCGAGGACGAGTTACAGTAAGGTCGATGGGGATTGGGAAGATTCTCCAGGAATTTGAAATAGGAGTGGTACGGTGGTTGGCATTTTGCGGGAAGAGCTTCAAAATTGCTTTCCAAGGATATTGTATAATTAAGCTGAATTAACCAGGTAAATCGTGATGGATTGTGTACGTACCTAATCTTCGCAGTAAACATTTCATGTGAATTTTCAGACGACGAGAGTTGAATGAGTCGTGAAGGAAGGGTCTCCACTGTGACGAAATTGTAAGCTCAATTGATCGGTAGGGACGTGAATCACCTTGATGGGCTTGGCAAGCGTGTGATAGGATCCGGAGTCGAGGTGTGGTCGCAGTGGATTTCATCAAGAACCACGGCAGGGATCCAGAATGGGCATTCGGAGGTGCAAATACCGGAGGATTTGGCAAAAATCGAGGTGGTTCGGCTTGTAGCGGTGCATTTCTTTAAAGGCTTGATCGGCGAGGAACTCTTCGCGCACCGAGTAGGAGGGGTACGCTTTAATCAACATTAATTTGAGACAAGTCAGACAAATGAGGCGCATCATTTACGAATAAGCCGTAAATCCCTCAAGGTCTCGAGCCATTTCAAGAATTGTATCTCCCCATCATAATAGCGCGTGATAATAAACAGTAACCCAATAACACGCTCAAAAATACACACCAATTCGCACATCCCGACCTGGTTCCTGTCCCTGTCATCTCGGCATGTCCGCCAAGCCATATCTTGCCCTGCCATCGCGTCGCTTCTCCTATTTATTATAGAGCACCATATGGTGTTCGTGATAGGTACTTACTTATATTTAGGAACGAGGGCGTGAATGCGCAAGGCTTAAGAAATATTGCCAGCGAGACTGAGCGAGAAGGAGTAGTTCTTTTGAAGGATGGATGTAGGAAACGGGAGTGTGGGGACGTGTGGGGTAGATCAGATAAGATGGACTTCGGGGTGATCGATCGATCAATCGGTGTGTGGGAGAGGCCTGGGTGGTCCGACATAGTAGTGGCGGAGGGGTTTGCTGACATTCGTCGGGGGTGGCGGTAAAGATTAACGATTAACGAAGACTAACGAAGAGCGCCGTTGAATTGAATGGGAGGAAGATTTTGGAAGGGGTGAGCAGACGGAAGGAGACTAGGCTCGAGATGCGGGGCAGTCAAATCTGGTAATTTTGGAAGGCCCACGAGGATAAGCGTGGGCGTGCCAACCAGTGATTCGATAAGCAGTGTGTATAATATATACAAATGGAGAGGGAGGACCCACTGAGGCTTCTATCACGAAGTTGAGAAGAGGTTATTTCATTGGCAAGTAAATTGCGCGGATAAAATATGCACTGCAGGATTACCAGACGTGGCGTGTTGGTTATTTCCCGGAGGAGCCGGGCTAGATTTCCCATGTATGAGTCGGAAATTAAGCTAGACTATATTTAATGTTGAAAGCTGTGCAAGGAGAAAAGATTGCAGACGAGGGGGATAAACTGATGCGTCGCTGATTCGCCCGAATAGGAGAGACGGTGCACGGAGCGTGATATCGCCGACTGTGGACGAATGAGAGGTTGAGCTGAATTAAGATATGGCGCGTATAAGATCAAGGGTGAATTGGCTTGGCCAGGTAAGGGATAGTGCGACAGCGGTAAATACAGCGGAGAGATAGGCGCAATGTTGGCGGATGTGAGAAGGAAGATGTTAAGGGTGAAAAGGGACTGTTGAAGCTGAACTAAACAGCAGAGGATGAAATATAGCATGTTCACAGCTGGACCGAAAGCCCTGGATAAGACGGTTGCAAGATATCCCTTATCGCGTGTTGACGGCGCCGTGGCATCACGTGGGACGATACGACGTTGAAACTAGATAATACCCGACGCGAGGGCGGATTGGGTTATGCTTGACGACGGCGGCGAAGAGGCAGACGGGAACCGCGGATCGAAGCAAGCAAGCGATCGATCGGAGTGACGGAGCTCGAATGCTAAACCCGTTAATGCGCGGAGGCAAATGGCGACGACGACGAAGACGACGACGAGACCTCGACGACGACGACGACGACGTCCTCGATGGAGTGCACGGCGAGGAAAACCCAGGCATGCCATCCGCACAGATTGCCACGCAGGCATTAATCACAGCCCGGCACCCGCACCCGCATGGGGGCAATTCAAAATAACCTATCTCGACCACGCGCATTCTTATCATGTCCCTGGCCGGCTTCCTTCCCTTATAACCGCCTCGAGTCTGCTTCTGGAGTTCTTCCCACCCGCTTCTCCTACCCTCGAGAGCCATGGCCGACACCAAAGTCTTCGATGAGAAGAGCCACAACTCGTCTGACCCTGAGGCGGTCTATCCTGTCGTTGGCAAGCACACCAATGGCATGACCGTCGTGGAGGACAGAGAGGGCGAGGGTTTGCAGAGGACGCTGAAGAACAGGCATGCGCAGATGATCTCCATTGGTGAGTTCTTTCGTGAGGTCGTCGTTGTAAGCTGCTGAGCGTCGTGCAGGTGGTGTCATTGGCACCGGTCTTTTCTTGGGAACGGCTGGCTCGCTCGCAAATGGTGGACCCGGTGGTCTCCTCCTCGGCTACCTCGTCGTCTCGTCCGTCTGCGTTGGAGGTGTGTACGCCAAAGTTCTCGCGTTCGACTCCTGCTAACGCGTCCCAGTCATGATCTCGCTCGGCGAACTGCTCACCTTCCTGTACGTCCACGCCTTCGATGATGATCGCCGTGTGACTCATTCTTGACAGCCCCATCGCAGGAGGACAAGTGACCTTATCTGGCCGTTTCGTCGATCCCGCGCTCGCGTTTGCTATGGGGTGGAATTACTGGTATTCATGGATCGTCACTTTGCCCGGTATGTCCCCCGTTCCTTCTCCGTTTCTCTCCGCTAACGCCAATATCTCCTCAGCTGAATTGTCCGCCTCCGCCGTCCTCGTCAACTGTGCGTTCTTCTTCCTTCCGTTGTCCTTCCTTTACTGATAATCATGATGTAGACTGGATCACCTCCGTGAACAACGCCGTCTGGATCACGATCTGTCTCATCGTCGTCGTCGCCATCAACTTCCTCGGTACCCGCGCCTTCGGCGAATGCGAGTTCTGGTTCGCCTCCATCAAAGTCATCACCATCGTAGGCCTTATCATCCTCGGCCTTGTTATCGACCTGGGTGGTGCGCCCTCGCACGACCGTCTTGGCTTTAGGTATTGGGTGCGTCCAGCCCTTCCCACGTATCTTCTCGTGCTAATCGTTATCATTAGCACCACCCCGGCACGTTCGTCCAGTTCAACCACATCGACGGCGCGCTCGGCCGCTTCCTTGGCTTTTGGAACGTCCTTATCGGTGCTGCTTATGCCTTCGTGCGTCCCCATCCCTCCCTACATTACATCATTTCCTTATATTCCTCCTCCAGCTGGGCACTGAGATCCTCGGCATGACCGCCGCGGAGATCAAGAACCCCACCAAAAACATCCCCCTCGCTATCAAGGGTGTGTACGTCCGTATCCTCATCTTCTACATCGTTGGTGTATTCGTGCGTCGCTCTCTTTCCCTATCTATATGTCTATCCTCTAACGTCCAAGTAGATCCTCGGCCTCATCTGTCCCTCGGACAACACCGACCTCCTCACCGGCACTGGTAACGCCAACTCCTCCGCATGGGTCATCGCCATTCGTATCGCAAAGATCAAGGCGTTGCCATCGATTGTTAATGCGTGTTTGATAAGTACGTTGGCTCCTTTCTCTTGTTATCGTTCAACAACTAATGTTCGCGCTTCATCGCAGCTTCCGCATGGTCCGCCGGCTCCTCCGATCTGTACACCTCGTCGCGCGCTATGTACGGTCTTGCTAAGACTGGACAGGCCCCTCGTATCTTCGCGCGTACTAACCGCTACGGAACTCCCTGGGTTTCGCTGTTGCTCTCCACCGCTGTACGTCGTCCTCTCTGCTCCTTATCCTCTACTCATTCATCGTTCGCAGCTCGGCCTCCTCGCCTACATGGGCGTATCTGTCACCTCCAACAAAGTCTTCAACTGGTTCGCGAACATGTCCTCCGTCACCGGCATGCTCAACTGGTTCGGCATCTGCATCACCCTCATCCGCTTCCGCAAGGGTCTTAAAGCCCAGGGCCTCACCACCGCCATACTGCCATATACGTCGAGATTCCAGCCGTATTTGGCGTGGTGGAGCTTGTGTTGGGTGATCCTGATTATTCTGTTTGCGGATTGGAGTGTGTTCTTGAAAGGGAATTGGGACCATTCGAGCTTTATTACGAATTATTTCCCGATTCCGGTGTTTGTAATGTGCGTATTTCTTCTTTTCTCCTTCGTTGTTTTTGTTGATGATGTTCGTTGCAGCCTCTACTTTGGGTACAAATTCTGGAAGAAAACGAAGATCGTCCCGCTTACTGAGATGGATTTCGTCACATTTGCGAACCCCAAGCAATAGGCCACGTTTTATTACTCCTTAGTTATTCCCCTCATGTTATATCACGTACGGTTTCTATTGTATTAATCCATTACTTCTTTGCTTTTGCGTGTTTGAGATAATATTCGCAAATGACATCTCTGTCGACGAATTCATCTCATGCTCTTCTCAAAAAATTACTCGCGGGGCCTCGCGTTCGTTTGAGTTGGCTCGAGTCTTCGATTTAAAGTAATAACCAAACGAGGAGCTTATTATGTTCGAAGGCTCAACGACGACCTTCTAGCTTTGTAGCCGTTATTATCTGGGAATGATTTTTGAGAATGATTCCGGTTGGCGGCACGACTCTAGGTAAGTGTCTCTATGAAGATCATGGTTAACTACGGTGGCGATGCATGAGGTGAACCTGATTCATTTCCTTCCTTTAGTCGAACCGACACCTCTGCCGCTGAGATCAACCATTAATCTTTTAAAATATTAGAAGTGATTATCAACATTCAGAACAACACTGATTACTTTAGGGGAGATTGAGACGACGTCGATCTCGTTCTTTCGCGCAACTCTCTCATTGAATTAATCCATCGCTTTTTCTCTGCTTTCAACATGAAGCGTGAATTCCATGCGAGGTGTGAACTAATTATCTTCTCGTTCGTTCATCTGGGGTCGGTTCGAGTCTTGGACGTAAAGCCACAACATGCCGTTCATGGCTTGAGTACTTTCATCCCATCTTGCCCTTATCCATCTCACTCTCACAATATTACACGATTGTCGTGATCCCCAGATGAAAATCCTGAATAGCTTGAATTACTTTCCGAGTGCTTGAGCCAACGTCGGTCTTGTTCGTTCCTGTCAGGGACCATTCCTATCTAAATAATAAATTAGCAGAATTTCTGAAACCTATGCCTACGTCCTTCCTCTTTCTCTTCCGTAGCAATTTTATCTCATTTTTGATATTATACCATTCGCTTTTCCTCACATCATTTGTCTACCGCACTATCCAGCTGGATTGAAAATAGTAGAGCAGTTGTAGCGACGGTGAGAGGAAACTCGGCGAGTATTATGACGTATCAATACCCGGATCCCTAAAGCAACATTTATAATCCAACACATCCTAAAGCATGGCTTCACTCCAGTTCTAATTCCATTTCCAGATAGATTCTTATGTGACACTTGCTCAGATCCCAGCACCGAACTGAGAGGTTTAGGGTCAGAGTCGAATAAAAGCTTTAATCATGTGACGGGGCAGGTCAATGCACCTGGCGCTGATGAGATAAAAAGAGTTATCCCCTTACGAAATGTGTCAGTCTTCGAGGCGAGGATATTAAGAATGATATAAGAAGGTTCGGCGATGAAGGGGTAAAACCAAACGGCACTACGGGTAAGGTGTACTGCTGGGTCAAAAGTGTTGGCAGACTTGAATGTGAATTCACCGCATCTGAGGAGAGCTGATACAGCAAAAGTAGTTGAGGTCTGGGACGGAAGTGCTATTGAGGTGAAGTCCTAATATTTGTTTCAAGAGGGGTATAGTGATTGGGAGCTTAGGATTATTCTCCCGTTCACCCATGTACCTGCTGAATGGAAATTCGCAAGGAAGCTTCCGCCCGGAGACACAAGAAGAAGGTTGAAGTACTGTAAGGGAGACGAGCTCCCTGCACTGCGATTCTAATATTAGACAGATAAGATATGCCCTTTTCGTTTTGCCTCCGCTTTCTTCACACACGCGTGTCAGCGTCAACTTCCCTTCTCCTTTGTATGCCCCCCCGACGTTCCTCTTTCTTGATTCCTTTATGTTTCGTTTCCTTATTTTTCGAAGATTTCTCATAAACTTACAAATCCCCAACAAATATCTGACACATTCGTATGTTCCGTCCTTCTTATTCCGTTATCTTTGACTCCTTTGTAGACTTTATGTTCCGTATTCTCCGTTTATTTCTTGACCTGGTCCTTTCAAACTCTATAAAAATCCATGTATGTTCATTCTAAATGATCATTGACTTGCTTTCCCCTTTATTCAGTGTGATTTCGAGTCTTTCGACCATCTCTTTCTCTCACTCGCCTTAAATCTTTAAAAACCTATCTCTATTCTATTCCTACCCCTGTGTTCGCAATCTCGTGCTCCGTGCAGAGATGGTCGACACTTACAGTACACCGCCGTCTGAAGTGCTGCTGGGGCCCACACCCTGCTTTTGTAGAAGAAGCCGATGACGATGACGACGAATCCGATGTCAAGGACAACTCACCATCAGCCACAGATGATGAGAAAAACAATGAAAAGATGCCGATGGCCGACCAGTGCTAAACCACCCACCACTCATGCGCCATGACTACTTGTGCATATACTCCCCACCAGACGCCCACTGCCTCCAACCAAACCTCCCACTCTCCGGCCATAGGAGTCGACGAATGTGCTGAGGGGAAATCCCACACGGAATCACTCCCTGAGAGTTGTTGACGTGAGGGATAATTCCGGACGGAAAGGTTCCGGGCGGAAATCTGAGGGTGCCCCCTGACAAGAACACGCAACCTCCAATCTCATTCCATTAAATCCTACCTCATGCATCTTTGTTCCGTGCATGTCAACAGGGGATTCACTTTCGAGGCCTGCAACAATCCCCGTCCGGAATTATTCCTCACGTCAACAACTCTCAGGGAGCGATTTCGTGTGGGATTCCCCCTCAGCACATTCGTCGACTCCTATGGCTGGAGAGTGGGAGGTTTGGTTGGAGGCAGTGGGCGTCTGGTGGGGAGTATATGCACATGTAGTCATGGCGCATGAGTGGTGGGTGGTTTAGCACTGGTCGGCCATCGGCATCTTTTCATTGTTTTTCTGTTCGCTTCCGCTTTCCCTTGTTCCCCTTTGTCATTGGTTCGTTCCCCCTTTCTTATTGTTTCCATGTTCATCAGGTTATTGTTGCGTCTTCGTTCAGTGTTGATGTTTCCCAGTTCCGGACGGTATTTAGTGGGCTCACTCTGGCGGAGGCAATCCAAGTCTTTCTCTTTGGATTTCCCCTCTGCTAGGTGAGATTCCCTTCGCGTGTATATATTTCATTCACTTATATATCTTTGGATTTCCCCTCTGCTAGCTCTGCATGACATCCACTCAGCTTTGAGGGTTGTCCTTACAGTAGAAAGACTTCTAGTTAGGAACCGAACTCCGGACATGTTGCCAACATTCCCTCCTTTGCCCTCACAGATGAGAGCCCCGACGTGAGTGAGGCCACTGCCCCAGAGTCCCCTTCCCAGCAGCCATTTGGAATTCCGTACAGAGATCTACCAGCCATGACCACTGAAGCCGAACAGTTGAACACTTTGGAGTTGACACTGGCGGAAGAATGTATAAAGACTGAGCGGATTGAGAATCAATTCCAACAACTTATCGAGCTATTGAATCCAGCACAGGCAGCTTCTGAACCGGCCCCACCTAGAAATGCCTCCTCCGTACAAGTTATGGATGAAGATACCTCGTCGGAAATGAACATGGGCAGAGGTTTCCAAGTTCGACCCTCTAACCCGTCGGATTTTGACGGCGACCGCGAGAAAGGTCAAGCCTTTCTCAACTCCTGCAGTCTTCACTTTTCAATTTCTGGACGCGCCTTTCAAGACGATCAGGCTCGTATTAGTTGGGCTTTAACTTTCTTCAAGACTGGCCAGGCTGCCAGTTTTGCCAACCGAATTCTCAGGACTCAATCCCACACACGCAAGCCTTACTTCGCTGACTGGAGTGCCTTCGAGTTGGAGTTCAGGAAACGTCTCATGCCTCAGAACAAGCAGGTCACTGCCATCACACAGTTGGAGGGATCCTCATGGTATCAAGGTTCAGATTCTGTGGACGAGTATGCCGATCAGTTCCACGAATTGGTTTTCCACTTGGGATATGTCAATGAAGCCAACTTAGTGGTCAAGTTCAAGAAGGGTCTCAGCAAATCCTTGCGGATGATGATTGCGATGACGGACCTGCCCCCAGCCTTTGACGATTTGGAAGCGTGGATTGAGGCGGCTCAGGGAATAGCGGATGCGAGGGAAACTAGCAAGGTGTTTGAAGAAAATCTCCGAGTGGTAGAGAAACCGGCACCGCATGGACCCAAGGCCCTCACTACTATTCCAAGGACACTGCCCCCTGCCCCGCCTGCCAGGACATTCAATTATCAGGCTCGACTCCCTATTCCTGTCATCAACACTTGTCCAGAACCCACCAAGGTTCCGGATGGCCCCATGCCTATGGACGTCAACCAGACCTGCGGCAAGGCCAGCATATCCAATATTGTATGCAGGTGTTGCAGCAAGACAGGGCATATAGCCAGGTTCTGCGACACCACCTTTGACGTTTGAAGCCTCACCGTCGAGGAGAAGGAAGAGCTCTTGTATGGGCTCATGGCCAATCTCGACATGACTGAAAACCCTGGAGCAGAGTCGAGCAGTGAAGAAGAAGTTGTTCCCAAGCGGTGTCAAGACCTGTTCCCAATATCCACTTCGGACCTCCAATTCAATATTCATTTTCTATTTCCTTTGGACTCCGTTATGTTATTCATCTTTGATTTCGTTTACCGCCTTATGTTCTGTTCACATTCTATTTGTCATTGGACCTCCGATATTGTGTTCAATCCATATATTCCTTCTTCATCTTCGGATGTCCGTTTTCTTATCTCACTTATCTTTTATCGATGCCAATCATCGCTTATGATTTCACGTGTTTTATGTTCCACATGATTCTTATGTTATATTCTCATCGGCCTCCGCTTTCTGATTATCGCCAGCCAACCACATTCATTTATATTCTTTCTTTATCTGTTTTATCTCTGTATCCCTGACTATTTCCCCATTTATCTTCGGGCTCCATTTAGTATAAATAGCCTCAATTTGTATTATGGTTCGGTAGTCAGAAATCAACTTCGCTACTTCATTTCTGTTAACTCACACCTGTTAAACTCTTCCTTGATTCATATTGCCTTCGGGACCCGAGTACTATCACCTCGACTAGTCAAGTGTTATTCTTCGGCCTCCGATTTTACATCTGTCAAGATCCTCATTCTGAAATAAGGACATTGCATACGAGTAAGGGCGCAACACATAAGTTGAAGCCAAGTCCTTTCCGTTTATTACAGCCGGACTCCGATTTACTCATTCATTCTATTACCACCGGAGTCCGAACTGACATCCAGTAATCAGGATGTAACAAGCGGGAGGATTTTGCGAAGTGCAACGAGTGAACACTGTGCCCTCGTTGCCTGTACATAATTGTTTCTCTATATTAGATAAAGTTTCTACCATTACTCAACATCCCCAATCTGAGAAGCCATTCTTACAAGTCACAGTACACCCTCCAGATCCCGCCCGGAATAAGACACCTTTCTATCGACGACCTGCATGGGAAAGACAGCTACCTACCAAGTATGTGTTGGCCGCGACCCCCAGCTCAAAGTCTCTGTCTCTCAAGGTTTCCGTTCAAACCACTGATACAGAAGAAGTATTTGCCACGCCTGCATTAGTCCAATGTGGAGTGACCAGTCAATTCATGGATGCTGACTTCGTTCACCGTAACCAACTCACCACATGCAAACTCGCCCACACGATCCCGGTACTCAATGTGGATGGGACCCTAAATGAAGGAGGCTCTGTCACGGAAATTGTGGACCTAATCTTGCACTACAACGATCACACCGAGCGGACTTCCTTCACTGTCACCAACTTGGGGAAGCAGGATATTATTTTGGGTTTCACATGGCTTGAAGAGCACAACCCTGAAATCGATTGGCAAACCAAGGAAGTGAAGATGAGCCGCTGCCCTGACAAGTGCCTCACATGCTGAACGGAAATTCGCAAGGAAGCTTCCGCCCGGAGACACAAGAAGAAGGTTGAAGTATGCCGCCGTCTGAAGTGCTGCTGGGGCCCACACCCTGCTTTTGTAGAAGAAGCCGATGACGATGACGACGAATCCGATATCAAGGACGACTCACCATCAGCCACAGATGATGAGGCGAACCCTGTTGTGCCGGAGGATAGATTCAAAGAAGGCGATCGGCTTTTCTACATCAATCTCCTGACAGAAGAAGAGTTCATCCACACCACCCAGACCATTTCCTCTCGACCGGCTGAAGCCCATAGCAAAACATCAAGGTGGAGACGCATATACCTAAGTATTTGCATGAATCCGAGGACATCTTCTCCAAGAAGTCCTTTGACTCACTCCTGCGCGAAAAAATATGGGACCGCGCTATAGAGTTGATTCCGGATGTGAAACCCATGAACACCAAGGTTTACCCGCTGTCCCCCGCAGAGCAGGCCGAGTTGGACACTTTCTTACAGGAGAACTTCGATTCCGGACGGATCCGCCCTTCCAAGTCCCCAATGGCCTCACCAGCGTTCTTTATCAAGAAGAAGGATGGGACCTTGCGGCTGGTACAAGACTATCGAGCGTTGAACAGAATAACTATTAAGAATCGCTATCCCATTCCCTTGATCTCCGAATTAGTCAATCAACTGCACGACGTGAAGTACTTTACCAAACTGGACATCCGGTGGGGATACAACAATGTGCGGATCCGCGTGGGAGACGAGTGGAAGGTAGCCTTTCGGATGAACAGGGGCCTTTTCGAGCCTTTGGTGATGTTCTTTGGTCTCTGCAACAGCCCGGCGACTTTCCAGATGATGATGAACAACATCTTCCATGATCTGATCATGGAGGGGGTTGTATGCATGTATATTGATGATATTCTCATCTTCACCAAGACTATTGCCGAGCACAGACGGGTCACCAAGCTGGTACTTCAACGCTTGAAGGAACACAAGCTCTATCTCAAGCCTGAGAAGTGCGAATTCGAGCAGACGTCAATTGAGTACCTAGGCCTGATCATCTCTGAAGGCCGAGTGGAAATGGACCCTGTCAAAGTCGCAGCTATCACTGAGTGGCTGGAGCCGAGCGGAAAGAAAGGAGTTCAGTCGTTTGTAGGTTTCGTCAACTTCTACAGACGTTTCATCAAGGATTTCTCTCACCACGCGCGTCCCCTATTCAATCTCACCATGAAGGATGCTAAATGGAAGTGGACCCACATGGAACAGGACACCTTTGACAAACTCAAGGAGCTTGTTACGACTGCACTGGTTCTCATGCTTCCTAGTGACACAGCACCTTATCGTCTGGAAGCCAACTCCTCTGATTTTGCGACTGAGGCCGCTCTCTCTCAACTTTCAGAAGCAGACAGCAAATGGCACCCAGTCACGTTTATGTCCAGGAGCCTCAACCCGGTGGAGTGCGACTATTAGATTCACGACAAGGAGATGTTGGCAATCATTCGAGCACTGGATGAGTGGCAACACTTTCTTGAAGGGGCCCAGTACAAATTCGCAATCTGGACTGACCACAAGAACCTGCAGTACTTCATGACGTCCAAAAGTCTCAACAGACATCAAGCACGGTGGTTGCTCTTCCTCTCTCGTTTCGACTTCATGCTTCACCACAAACCCGGATGGACTATGGGGAAGACAGACACACTTTCCAGCAGGGAAGACCATGGCTCAGGCGACTCAGACAACAGGGACATCACACTACTCCGGCCAGAAATGTTCAGTATCAGGACATTGGAAGGGATAACTGTGGAAGGAGAAGAGCGAGAGGTGTTGAAGGATATTAGGCGAGGGATGAAGGACATGGAATTGGAAGAAGCGATGGCAAAGGTGGCTGAAGAGTTGAAGAAGACCAACATCAAGTTCATACGGGCAGCCGAGTGGACAGAATCGAACAGGTTATTGTTGTTCAGAGGCAAGATATATGTTTCGCCCAATCCCGAACTACGTCGAAGAATCATTTTCCAACACCACGACTCTAGGATTGGAGGACATGCAGGACGGTGGAAAACACTGGAATTGGTTATGCGCAGTGATTGGTGGCCTCAAATGTCAAGATACATTGGACAGTATGTCAAGACTTGCAACCTTTGTCTCCATACGAAGATCCAAAGACAGGCCCCAACTGGAGAACTTGAGCCCTTACCAGTACCAGAGACTAGATGGGATACGGTCAGCATGGACTTTGATGTGGAATTCCCAGACGTGCACAGTGCAGACGCCATTATGAATGTGGTCGATTCTGTGAGTAAACGAGCTCATTTCATCCCAACGAACACTACAGTCACCGCACTCGGAAGACACTCCGGCTGGACGCAGGAAGGATCCCTCGCCTGTCTCCTTGATGCTGCAGGTTTTCCCAAATAAAGTTGATGAAAGATTTGAGCCCCGTTGCATATGTAGACCCGGTGCTACTGGCATGCCTGTGCCAAATCCAGAACGCGGCGATGGAAAAGAGATGAGAGTTAGTTTGATACTGGTGGTTGGGGGTGAGGTGAGGAAGGCTGTTTAATAAGATGAGGCATGAGTTAAAATAAGCATGAGAAAAGAAAGTGCGAAGCGCAGCCAGCAAGCACATTCTGGGAGGAAGATAACCAGGAGAAATTATAAGAAAATTATAGATAGGCGAGCATGACCATAACGGATGAGGACCTATTAGAGTCATTTTAGAGGGTGCACACTTCGACTTGGTTGTCCACATGAAATATAATGTGCTTATGAGCCCAAAGGTGACCCCAGTGCAGGATCACTAGGAGTACAGCATATATCTCTTTGAATTGGATATCTTTATTTCGGAAATGCCTCGGGATGCGAGATGCGAACCAGTTAGATTTGAAGATCCCACCAATGCCTTTCGTCCCGCTGGCATCCGTAAAGACGTGGACGGTCGGGTATGATGGTTTAATAAGCAAAACCTCGTTCCATACTGCAGCATAAGTTTTCCACCAATGGATCTCGACACGGACAGATGTCGGGATGTGACACTTGCTATACTGTGAGCGGAAAGTCATTGAAAACCCAATAATTCTTCGAAGACACACACGTGAGTGTGGAGCAACTTGAGAGCAGAATTGGAGGAAACCCAGAAGTTTTTGAACATCAACTAACTGGCAGCTGCAAAGGTGAGACCAATGGTCCAGCAGGGCCCTTAAATAAATCAGTTTCTCCTCAGGTTCACCTCTGTCAGGGGACGCCCTTAGATTTCTTCCCGGAACCTTTCCGTCCTGAACTATCCCTCGCATCAACCACTCACAGGGAGCGATTCTGCACGGGATTCACCCTCAGCACATTCGTCGACTCCTGTGGCCGAAGAGTGGGAGGTTTGGTTGGAGACAGTGGTTGTCTGGTGGAGGGTATATGCGCATATAGTCATGACACATGAGTGATGGGTTGTTTAGCGCCAGTCAGCTGTCAGGATCGTTTCATTGTTTTTCCATTCACTTCCGCTTCTCTTTGTTTCCTTTTCATTGGTTCGTTCCCCCTCCCTTATTGTTTTCTGGTTCATCAGGCCATTGTTTATTTTCCTTTTGGGGTTTACGTTTCCCATTTCTGGACGGTATATAGTGGGCTCACTCTGGCAGAGGCAATCCAAGTCTTTCTCTTTGGATTTCCCCTCTGCTAGGTGAGATTCCCTTCACATGTATATGTTTCGTTTACTTATATATCTTTGGATTTCCCCTCTGCTAGCTCTGTGTGATGTTCGCTCAGCTTTAGAGGGTTGTCCTTACAACCTCCATTTTCTCGGAATCAAGGAGCAGCCTCAAGTATTCAACCCTCGTTGATGGCCATATAGTCTTTTCATCTTGGAATGTCAGTCCAAGTTGTTTCACGAGTCCCTGTATCCAGTGAACCGCTTCTGTGACAGCCGAGATTAAAGTTAAAACAATGGCATAATAGAATTGATTATGCCACTTAAAACCGAGTGGAGGCCAATCGTCTTGCTGCACCGTTATCTGATGGAAAGCCTCTTTCAAGTCGAGTTTTGCCATGAGTGCACCTTTACCACCCGAATCTAATGCATGAGCAGCTTGATCAATGGACTTGTAAACAATATGGCCTTCGGCATCGGGAATTCCATCGTTAACTGATGACAGATTTGGCCAAGACAAATGATTTATTAAATGACACTTGAGGGGGTTTCAGGGTGTGTGACTGACCCGGGCGGTGAGCAGACAAAGTTTTCAGTGAAGGTGATGTGAATGGCCCATGTGCATGGCCTTTTGCTATGGCAGTTTCGACTGCATTACTGACGAACTCGGGGAAATTTCGCACACTTTTAAGGTTCTTACAATTTTGGGTTATGCGTTCACCAATGAAACCCGAATGGGCACCGTGATTTATTATGTGAGTTAAGGAGTCAATGAAAACACAATAGGGATAATTAGATAAGTAGAACGCCCAAGCCTCCTTCCTAAGGGATGAAGACACGAGTGGGAGAGGGGAAGGATTGGAAGGAATTATGTTGCATCACAGATCCAAATTAGGATGCATGGCAGGGGGGATTAGAGGTGGGAATTGATTGGAAAGGGGAGTGATTCTTAAACCCCCCTCATAGTTTTGAGGAAAGTTTTCCCCTGCAGTTTTTCATCACTTATTCTCATTGAGTCCCAAGATAGATTTTGATCGGACTCGACTCACGTAGCCTATAAGTGTAAGGGCAACCCTTGGAGCCGAGCGGATGTCATGCAGAGCTAGCAGAGGGAAAATCCAAAGATATATAAGTGAATAAAATAAATACACACGGAGGGAATCTCACCTAGCAGAGGGAAAATCCAAAGAGAAAGTCTTGGATTGCCTCTGCCAGCATGAGCCCACTAAATACCATCCGGAAACAGGAACTATCAATGCCAAGGGAAATACACAATAGGGAAACACAATGGAGTCGGGAACAATAGAAACGGAAACAAAACGGAAAAACAATGAAAGATACCCGGCGCTAACTACCCTCCTGCCAATGTGCAGCGGCTACCCATGCGGATACTCCCCACGCGGAGTCCACTGCCTCCAACCTAACCTTCCACTTTCTGGCCACAGTAGTTGACGAATGTGTTGCTGGGGAATCCCGCGCAGAAAAGCTCCCTGAGAGTTATTGACGTTGGGAATAATTCCGGGTGGAAAAGTTCTGAGCGGTAATCTAGAGTCGTCCCCTGACAATAAGCAGGAGTGCCACCCACAGTTTTCACGGAACATGATCAGAAGTACCTATTTTTACTATTTTACGATTTACTTTGCTGAACACTCATATCTTGGGAGTCACCTTACGAGAGCTTTAAAAGCACCTTTGAGTAAACTGATGATCCGGAGACCTTGTGGAAATGTCTCGGGATGGGATGATCAGTTCCCCACCACAACGACCGGCACACAAGACACAGGTAACAACGACCTCAATTCCTGCACCTACTTAAGATCATATGAGCATTTTTTACACAGACATATCATTCAGGATAATTATACCTATCGGATTGGCCCAAGAAGAGAACTCAAGCTTGATGCATAGTCGAGAGCTCAACCAAATGCGTGACTGCTTCATTTCCTTCCTTTTTGGAGTTCTGCTGATACCCCTCGATCAGAGCACATTGGGCATAATGCGAATACTAAATCAACTCTTTAACTATAGAGATCGAGCAATCTTTGAGGATCAATGATTAAGTACATTCGACTACCTGTGTGCTTTTATTCAGATGGTTCTGAATATTGTTCGCGGAGTCAGAAGTCGAACACATACTTCCGATTACGAACGACCTGTTAGAATATATTCAAGCCCCTGTATTACTTGACACAATGCTGTACTGATTAGCATCTCAAGGTCCACCGTGGCATCACCTTTACGAGAAGCTGATGTTGGCACAATCATGGGTTCAAAGTCCTCCAGTGTATTCTAGGAATTAGATGTTAATGAATGCATTCTTCGAGCGAGTACATTATATGTATACTGACTGAATGAGAGTGATAGGATAAGTAACTGACCAGAGGTGACAAGATGAGACCTGGAACATCACTGATGTTCGCACCTGCCATCACACCTAACACTGCATGCCAGCAACAACTAATGGGTTGCCAGAGTAGGTAAGAGTGCGTTCGGCGGCAAGTTGCCGCAAATGTGACATCTCGGGCAAGTGATCACTTGGCCTTGATCAAATGGTCACTTGCCCCAAGGAGGTCACTCCGCTACCGAACACCTTAATCGATGGACACATTTTAGCTAGCATTTGTGTAATTACATAATATATCTATTTCCACTCCGCAAGAACCGCTCATGCCTGTCAACGAGTTCCAATGCCTCAAAGATAAGTGAAGGAAGCTTCGAAAGCTGGCAATCCTTGCCGTTGCCATGGGCTGTGTCCAGACCACACAGATATATATAGAAAATCACTACGAGAAGACCATACAGCATGATTCTGCCTTGACTGGTCGTGCCTGGCTTGAGGAATTGCTTAACAGCAATGAGAATCGTATTAAAAACAATTTGGGCATGTGGAAACATGTTTTTCGTCACCTGGTTGATGTTTTGGAGAAGAAAGGTGGAATTGGAAACACCCGCCATTTGAGATCGGCTGATCAGGTTGCAATATTCCTATATTTTGCTGTGACAAATCTGTCAAACCGAAAGGTAGCAGAAAGATTCCAGAAGAGTGGTGATACCATTTCCAAGTAGGCAATCAATTATTTATAGCTTTAAATGCTTATTTATTTAATTCCCATCAAATAGATATTTCCACCGGGTTCTCGAGGCTCTGACTTGTTCAGCTGTTTATAACACCTATATTAAATTCCCCGACTCCAGTAGTCCTGTACCGGAGTTCATCAAGGACAATAAAAAGTACTTTCCTTTCTTGAAGGATGTACTCGGAGCAATTGATGGACGCCATCTCCTGGTACGGCCACCTGCTGATCAACGAGCTCGTTACCGAGATAGGAAAGAACAAACAAGCCAGAATTTATTGGCAACATGTACACTAGACATGTTATTCTGTCATGTCCTTTCTGGTTGGGAGGGCAGTGCTTCAGATAGTGCAATATTTGCCGATGCTCGTAAACATGATTTCAAGGTGCCACCTGGGAAATACTTTCTCGGGGATGCAGGCTTTCCATCATGTAGGGAGCTGCTTGTGCCATATCGGGGAGTCCGTTACCATTTACGAGAGTGGCAGCAAGGGAATAAACGGTATGTATTCATCATCTGTTTATATTTCATTACTTATTTAGCTCACATTTTCTGTAGACCTCTAAATGCCAAAGAACTCTTCAATCTACGTCACTCTTCATGCCGGAATGCAATTGAACGGATTTTTGGCATTGTCAAGAAGCGATTTAAGATAATGCGGGAGGCGAATGAATTTCCCATCCATTTCCAGGGCCAAATAGCCAGTGCTATTTGTGTCCTGCATAACTTCATCAGAATTCATGATCCAGATGATGTCATAGAGCCAGATCCAGAAGAAGCAATTACCAATGGAAGCCCCACCAGTGTTGAACCAACAATTGTTGGAATCTCAGTGCAAGAAGTCACACAAGCAGCACTGAGGAGGGACAAAATTGCCATGGATATGTGGAGGCAATATCAAGCTTATTTGAATAAATAGAACTATCTATCTGTATTCTAATTACGAGATTTTTACACTATTATACTAATAATTATACTGGAGGGTTATCCAAGGCATCCCGGAGCCAGAGAGTGCGTGCAGTTGGCCGTTTGAAAGCCAAGTATGCATCAGCAGCTGCAGTATCTCTAGCAAATAGCTTCATAACTCCCACCATCTCATTATCAGAAAGTCCCTCCTCATCCTCAGCCAACTGATAGGCTTGCTTGCGACGTGTGGGAGATGGTGGTAATGCAGTAGGAATCTTGTCTTCGGGAGCCAAGAGTGCACGTGTGAGGCCATCAACTACATCAACCATGCGTTCAATTGCATGGGCACCACTGGTATGACCTTTCCGACACTTTTTGGGGTCTTCAGGGGTGGCAGCTCTGTACTGCTTCTTCAATGCTGCATTATCAATGGCCTAAAATAGATGAAGACCAATATAACACCAGAAATGATAAAATAACATACCTCTACTTCATCAGATTCATCTCCCGAAGCTTCCCTGTCAACTTTTGCATCTTCGAGTACTGCACTACTCCTGCTTGAGGTACTGAAGCTTGCAGAACGGTAGACATTCTCACCGGTTGCAATGACATCACCAATCAATTCTGCAAGCTGATAGTAGAGGGGGAATGATTTCGTTTTCCATTTTTCATATGTAGGATTAGCCTATAAAACAAATAAACAACTTAAGTATCACAAACAACGAAAATGAGACAGCCAACATTACCTTGATCAGTGGGGCCCAGACAGTCTCCTCTGCAGTAACAACCCCTTTGCCTTCATCCCATCCAAACCCAGAAGTTCCCAGAAGCTCCTTAACAACCTTGTATTCCTCCTTGAGCTATCAAAAGATGAGTCATTGTATAGATAAACCAGTAATAGCACATACCCTTCCAAACCGGCTCTTGCACTGGTCAGAGCCCTTTGGAACATCAGATGAGTGCTCCTTGTTGATTACACCTGCTACAGTAGTCCAAACTGTGCCTTTCCAGCCTGATTCTGACTGAAGACCCAGCTTCTTCTGCTCTTCCAATGTTGTAATAAGGGTGTCATCTTGAGCGGCATTCCAGGTGACCTTGGGCTTAGGGACAGGCTTCTTTTCAGGGACTGTGGCTACATGGAGTTCTGCCATAGCCTTCTATACTAATTTGGAAGTGAAATATAGTGTTGACAGCGGTTAGAGCAAGTCGAGATGGGATGGCGGCAAGGCAGAGCAAGGTAAGCGCCGGTGAAATGCTCCCAAATCTTCGCAAATACACCTCCGGAGGCGTATCTTGGGTTGGCAGGGGACATTTTGATCCAAGTTGCCATTTTGGAAGTGAGATGATCGCTGCCGAACAGTCACAAAATTTGTGATCACTTGGCGAGATGGCATCATTTGCATTTGGCAGGGAACATTTGCGGATCACTTGCCGCCGAACGCACTCTAAATGACCAAAAGGAGAGTTCAGGAAGGGGTTCCAAGCCTATCTGTACATCCATCTCATATTGTTTTTTTTAGTTTTTTTTAGTTTTTTTTTCTTTTTTTTTTCTTTTTAAATCAGTTCCTGGGCGCTATTCCAACTTCAGTGTCTCAAAATCAATGTCTTTGATGAAGACGTCAGTAATATTCCTCCATTAAGGTCTGGGAGACACCTTTCCCAAACTTTCCAGGCTGGCATTAATGATCTTCGCTTCGACTTTCCAAGATTCTCCAGACATTTATCTCTCGATCCCCAAACAAAAAAGCTCACCTCCTTCCTTGTCTTTCAGTATTACTTTATGCGGTGTATCTTAATCATTCTTCTCCACTCCTGTATTGTAGATCTACAAGTCAATTTGGATATGCCTTCTCCTGCAATATGCTCTGTCACCAAAGTCGTGGGATTCAAATTTAATTGGCGAATGGAATGGTTGTCAAATACTATAAAAATAAATTCAATTTGAGATTCTTTAAGTGTGATAACATCCAACATTCTGCCTGATATCAAATGAGCATCTCCGGCACAAATAATAAATAGCACAGTTGCGGAAATTGGACAATAAAGTTTCCTTAAAGACAGACAACATACGTGGGTGCTTACGGGAAGATCATTGCTCCCCGACAGTTTGCAATCGCACAAGCAATCTGCCTGCTATTCCTCCTGACAGCCTTTGTAAAATTTAATAACTACCGGGACGTAATTAAATTTATTCGAGGTACCTGCCTAAAATGACTGGTTCCAATGGAAAAGCTAGGATGATGATAAAGTAAAGGATTAGAGAAGAAATAATTTGAGAATATTCAGATCGACGATTCAGAGTGATAGTGATAGTCCATTATAGTGAAATAAACATGGCTGGATTTAAACAGAATTCATGCATGTATCCAACTGTATTTTAAAAATCCAAAAATCCATGAGGACATAACTTAAACGAAAATAAGGTATCTATGCATACTTAGACCAAGGCTATGTCCTCCATTGAAGTTATGAAGATAGATTTTGAGAAGCTATGAGATCGAGATGCATTCTGGTAGAAAACATTTTGACAGATGGAATAAGAACGCAAGGCCCATTGCGGTTGACTGGAGTAGAAATTCAATTGATTCCAGTAAGAAGGTTGGGGGCCCGAAACAGAATTCTTAGAGTACTATGGAAGAGATTTAAAACTGAGCAAACACCCACCCCAGCAGTCGATCGTATTTCTCCGTTGAAATCATGAGTGGATAATAACACGGAATGATATAAGAGTATCCCGAGCTACAACACAGAGGTGCAGTCTGGTGCTTAAGAATTTGAAAGGAAATTCGCTGATGAGGACATAATTTGAACAGAATGTCGGTTCCATGAAAATTTACTGCGATAAGATACAAACTCATAACTTCAACAGTAAAGACGCAGTGAATACTTAGACCAATATGTATTAGGCAAAGCTCGGTTTCAGTTGAGACCGAGAGTGTGGGCGGCTATAGATGCGTCATGGGCTTAACGCATGTTCACTGCCGATGACGCCATCCACATGACCTGTCAAACGTGCCTGGATGGTTCTCTGCTATGGCTGAATGCGCTGTTGCGTGGTGCCATTCCCTCGGGGCCCGACGCTGCGTGCGTTCCCCTTCCTTCCGAGGGCTCCGACGACTACGGCGCCGATGTTGCATGCGCTCCTCCCCTGCCATTCTACTCTCTATTTGATTTCGTTTCTGTTCATCCAGGCAGACATCCATCGTATTGTGTGCATTTTTCGGCGTAGAATTAACCTATTATTGATTACCGGATGGTCCGATAATGCCTAAAGGGTGGTGATTTTTCGGTACGTTCCGTCCACTATACGTCGATCTTGATTGCCGAACTGACTGATCTTTTCAGTACTATCATTAACTCCCTCCGTCATATTCATCATCCGCCTCCATCCCTCCCAACGACGTTTCTGCACCAACTTGTACTCTGTTGAAGCATCAGCTTCAACATCAGGAAAGTTGGCAACTGCTATATAGTCTATATAGTGTCAGTAGACACCGTAGCCTCTGTAATTTATGTACACTACAGTAGTCTCCATAGCTTCCATAGAGGTCATATCATTTTGTGCTAGCGTAGTGGCCGCTGGTACTACAGATGTCGGTGAACTATAGAGCCTATAGTCTCAGTAGGCATGTGTAGTACCATTTTTATTGGTTATTCTTATTCATTAATAAGATAATTATCATGCAGAATGACGCAGTACTTTAGCCAAAAAATCAAGATATATATTTCGTATTTAAATACATGGATTAGTTCTAGTTATTAGTATTGCAGTGGTTAGCATACAGAGCATGGGAGGATTAGAAAGGAAGGAGAATAGAGCGAAGGTTTCGAAGCCAAGTATCTATTAGTATAGCATGTATCTGTTCATGGAAGGGAGATTGTTTAGAGCAGCTCCACAAACATTCAGAACAGATAAACATACCCCAAAATCCATCGCCGTTTTGTCATGCTGTATTCCTCCATCATCCTCAATCCCTCATTGTGATGGTGTCTTAAGCCAGCTGAATCGCCATATGATTAGCTCACAAATGATTGTTGGCAGTCGTGAGGTACATACCTAAGGCTGAGAAGTTTTCACGAGTATCTATCTCCACCGCTGCCTCTTCCAAACCATGGTGAACCACCAAACCTAGACATAATGACACCACAATTGCTGCGGATGGATTAGTCTGAAGGTGATCAACTAAGAGATAAGCACTGGTGTAGACCCACTGACAACGACGAGACTTGACTCCTTGACTAACTAGATCTTGTGGTAACTTCAATGTATTATATAGACATAAGAGGAGAATAAGTACATGTACCTTGGTTCATGGTCAAAATGTCTGAAACATGCAGCTGAGGGAGTGGGGAGAGGGTTCGTGTTGGAACAAAGCTAAGTTGCGACAAGGGACCTGGCGCTCATAATTGTTCAAACCAGCGGAGTGAGTCATTTACAAGTCAGTAACGAAAGTAGCAAGGCAATATTTACATAGACATTTGCTAGCTTGTGTAGTGCTACGGAGAAATTAGACGCTGTTGCCTGTTTTCCTGATGGACCTCGTTTTAGCCGTCTTCGGAAGGCATAGCAAACACGTATTCGCTACCCCGTGTACATAATACCAATCATAATCCACTTATGATCAATTGCTATATGGGCCGATGAGACCTAAACATGAGATTATCTCCACACACACTCTCGTTGTCCCCGTACTGCCCCCACCCTTCAGGCAACCACGATGTTTCCTTGAGATAACCATATTCCGGTCATAGCATGGAGGTGACGTTGATATTGCATGCGGATCATATAATTGAATTAATGGGTGACGAGAAGTCCACGATGATGCCGCTAGTACGCCTGGTCGTTTGGTACGTTCCGTTCAACATATCTCGACATTTCTTGCATCTCTAACTTTGCTTTTAAGTACTCCTATGGACCTTCTTTACTACACTATTTTCTGTCGTCCATCACGATGTCGTCCAACCCCATCTCTCACAACCTCAATCGCAAGCCGTAAGCTCACCTACCGAAGCGCAAACCCAGGATCAACCATTTGGACAACACCAGTGGGGATTGTTGGAGCAATAATCGGTCGTATGCACGCAGGATAACTTCTGAATTGGGGAGAATCCCCTAGGACACCTCACCGTTTGGTATGTCCCGTCTGCCATTTCTCGCCCTCATTACATATCTGACTGTCATTTCAGCTTGTATAGAGGTGCTCTACCACACATCTCCTTATCGTCCAGCCTGATATCGTCCAACCCTGATTCCTCACCACCTGCTGGCACTTGGGCGGCGAACAGGCTATGCTTCTTTAAATTATATATCACACGGGACGCCTTTCGCTTCTGATGCTGCATTAGTCAGATTATCTCGCGCCGGACTCACTCAGTTTCTGAGTGCTTCTGAAGGACTAGCACATTTACAACGGGATTTCTTTCTTAAATATACCAGACCACGCCACACAGAACCGTTAGCTATATATATTGTACCCTCATATTCTGTGTATACAACATTTTATAAGACATTATGAATTTTTGACTTTTAAAATTATTGCGTTTTTGTCATAAAGAGAGACCCATTTGAATATTTTAAGTGGGTGACGACGTGTCATTGTCATTTGAGCCCCGGTGACTAGTGTCGGCGACTTGGCAAATATTCATAAGTGTCGGAACAGCCGGATCATCAAGAAGGGTGGGGATTTAAGCTCGCCCACGCGTCGTCCATGGTGACTGTGGATCCTTGTGGGCGACCAGCCTCACCCGCGGAAATACCTTTACGACTAAACCAATATCCCCGGAAGATATATTCCACCATGCCTTACCGTCCCTCCATCATGAAAACTGAACCGTGGTATCTGAATTGGGTGTGTATCGCTCATCTCTTTCCTGGGTCAAATAATACTAACAACTATCCTCAGCTCCTTCCCGCCCTTCTAGCTGCCTTGATCATACCGACGATATTCATTTTCCCTGATCCCATATGTGATTCAATTATGATAGACCGTGAGCTCGACCTCTCCCAGGGCAAGAGGCTATTGATCAGAATTCAGATGCATTTAGCTGTCCGCCAAAGGCAGTATGGGTCTGGTTTGCTGTAGTCGGACACCTGGATACCATATTGTATACACTTGTTAGAGACAGGTCCGTGTTGAATCTTTTAACATTATGCTTGAGAACTCAACCATATATGCAGAGTTTGGAGAATAATTGATGGCGGAGATTCAAGAACTCCTATTTGGCTGCTCGACTCGTTCTTCTTTCTTAACATTATGATCCTCCCGATGGCCGCTACTCTTCAGGCTGTGAGTAGAGCTCAGCTTGTCTTGTTCCCTCCTAATACTATATGTAGGTTGGGGGCTTTCCAGGCATTTCTGTTTTGCCCAAGGGGTATAAAGTTCGCTATATTATTGTGTTTATCTTGAATATTGTCACCTGTTGGAATAATTGTGTGGGTATTGTGTCCACCACAGACGCAATGGTACTACTTCAGGCTTTGGTCATATGATATGTTACTGACTGTGCTTAGAAACGGTGCACAAAGGCTCAAGATCAAGAAAGGGACACAGGGGGTGTGGCAAGGGAGATGCAAGAAGATATAAGTGTGTAACCAAAGCTCAAACCATAGATAGCCTTAAAATACATCAAAAACTTTGGATTGCAATACTTCTCATCTAGAGTATTTTGATCTTACACAATGTAAACTAAAAAGAAACGAAATAAATTACGCTACAAGTTCAATTATAAAGAATACTATGCAGTCCTGAGAAAGCGGATAATTTCGGCGGCGGCTCTAGTGTCATTTTCAGGGTCAGGACGGATCGCGATGTTCTCGAGGGAGAGTGCAAATGAGGATACAGGGAGGGCTTCGTCGAAGGAATAAAAGAAGACCGCGCGGTGGATGGTGGCCACGCAGGACTCGTTTACTAACGCTTCAGCCCCCCTGTCCGAAAGGCCTGTGATGATGGCTGGGAAAGGGTGGTGGGGTTGAAGGCGTTCCTCCGTGGTGCCACCTGGGTAGACATCGGGTCCAGTGTTGTTAGGAAAGGCTTGACGTACGATGTCCTCAACAAGGGTGACGAGGGCAGCAATCTAAAAGTCTACTCGACCCCGCTCGGGTCCGGCAAGCACCTTCCTCTCCTCATAAGTCCTCCAGTCGGCAATGCTGGTGCCACGAATTGCCTGGTGAGTCATGACTGCGTCATGCCCTGAACAACGAGCCAGCCACCCTCAGGCTCCTTTAGGAAAAGGGCACGGATGGTATCACTGAGGGCGGGGCGGGAGTCTGGGGCATCTGGAGCTGTGGCGTCTGGAGCTGGGGCAGACTGGGTGAAGATCCGGTTGTGGAGCCAGGGCGATTGGCCACTGATCAGCGAGTATGGCTCTTTGTCTTTGTCGTACTGGGGTGCTGGGTGGTCACCTGGCTAGCGAGGATTCCTCCGATCGTTGGGGGCTTTGTGCAGTTGTGGTGACCACCTAAGGACGCGCTGCGCCCTGATTTGCGGGGGGCAGTGTCGCTGTCGCTCCCGTAATTTGAGTTGGCTTTCTTTAGTGGATCGTCTCTGTGTAGGGGAGTGTTCGCCAGCCGGACTACGCCTGCCTTAACCTGTGTTGAGGCTCCAGTGCCTATATTGGAACCGGAGTCAAGAGTTCCAACTGGCACAGTGTCGGATGTGGGCATTACGTGGTCGTGGGAGCTGGGGACTGGTAGGTTTCGAGTAGCAGGCAGTGGGGGGAGAGGGAGTTTTCAGTTTGTCTGTATACGAGCGTTGAGTTTGGGGGTATGGGTTGCTGTGAAGATGTGTGGGCCGATAGCCGTGACTGCAGTTTGCCAGTCAAGGGTTGCGTTCCCTTGCTGGGAGCAGGGGGATGTTGGTGGAGCGACTGTCAGGGGAGGTGTCAGGGGATGACCACAAATTTCCGCTCGGGATTATTTTCAACACCAATAATCACCAGGAGACATTCCCACCCGGAAATCATCAACCCTCATTTCCGCTTGGATTTCCCCAGCAACATATTTGTCGACTTCTGTGGCCAGAGAGTGGGAGGCTGGGCTGGAGACAGTGGATTCCGCACAGAAGGGAGCCACGTGGATTCTAGGGACAGGGCCGGATTAGCACAGGGTCATCTACATGGGTTATGTTTCCTTTTCGTCTTAGTACCATCATTGTATTTTCTCTTATCTTGATTGTACCTGACCCTTTTCCTAATTATTGGGCTCATTCTAGTAGAGGCAATCTAAGACTTTCTCTTTGGATTTCCCCTCTACTAGATGAGATTCCCTTTGCGTGTATTATTTGTTTATTTATGTATCTTTGGATTTCCCCTCTACTAGCTTGGTGTGACGTCCGCCCGGCTCCGAGGGTTACCCTTACAGCAGAAAGTGATTGCCAACATTCCCACATTCGGCCTCACAGACAAGAGCACAGACATGAGTGTGGTGACTGCCCCAGAGTCCCCTTCCCAGCAACCAGTTGGAATTCCGCTCGGAAATCTGCCAACCATGACCACAGAGGCCGACCGCTTGAACACCTTAGAGTCATCACTAACAGAGGAACGAGCGAAGACTGATCAGATTGAGAATCAATTGAACAGACTACTTGCGCTCTTAGACCCCACAGGGGAGAATGCTGAACCGGCCCCGCCTGGGGAGGCCCCATCCATACAGGCTATGGACAAAGATACCCCGTCGGAAATGAATATGGGTAGGGGTTTCCAAATGAGGCCCTCTAACCTGTCAGATTTTGACGGTGACCGAACGAAAGGGCAATCTTTCCTCAATTCCTGCAATCTTTATTTTTCGATTGCTGGGCACGCCTTCCACAACGAGCAGGCTCGTATTAGTTGGGCATTAACTTTTTTCAAGTCTGGACAAGCAGCCAGTTTTGCTGACCGGATTCTCAGGACTCAGGCTAGCACCCGCACGCCATACTTTGCTGATTGGAAAGCTTTTGAGACAGAATTCAAAAAGTGATTCATGCCGCGTAACAAGCAGGTCACCGCCATCACCCAACTAGAGGGCACCACATGGTATCAAGGCACAGACTTGGTGGATGACTATGTTGACAGATTTAGAGAACTCGTTTTCCACTCGGGATATGTCGACGAAGCTAACCTGGTAGTCAAGTTCAAGAAGGGACTTAACAAATCCTTGCAGACCACTGTGGCAACGACAGACCCCGTCCTGGCTTTTGATGACTTGGAAGCCTGGATTGAAGCAGCTCAAAGAGTTGCAGATGCCAGGGAAACTAGCAAGGTGTTCGAGGAGAACATCCGAACGGTGGAGAAACCAACGCCGGCCGGCACCAAATCCCTCTCAACAGTCCCAAGAGCGTTGCCGGCCGCCCCACCAGCAAGGACCTTTAATTACCAGGCCCGCCTGCCCATTAATCCACCCGTAGTCAGTTCCCGCCCGGAAACTAACAAGGCTCCGGACAGCCCCGTACCCATGGACATGGACAGGACCCACGGGAAAGCCAGCATATCAAACATTGTATGCAGACGCTGTGGCAAGACTGGTCATATTGCTAGGTTCTGTGACACCACCTTTGACGTTCGGAGCCTGACGGTCGAAGAGAAAGAGGAACTTCTCTATGGCCTTATGGCTGACCTCGACATGTCGGACACCCCTGTGCCAGAGCCGGCCGGAGTAGAGGAAGTCATTTCCGAGCGGGAGGATTTTGCAAAGCGCGACGAGTGAACACTGCGCCCTCGTTGCCTGTACATAATCGTTTTTCAATATTGGATAGTGAATCGACCATTACTCAATTCCCTCAGTCTGAAAAACTATTACAAGTCGCATTACACCCACCAGATCTCGGACGGCTTAAGACCCCATTTTACCGGCGACCCGCATGGGAGAAATGCCTGCCAGCCAGATATGTTTTGGCTGCCACCCCTAGTTCAAAATCCTTGTCACTCAAGGTCTCCATCCAAACAACTGATACAGGTGAAGTTTTCTCCACGCCTGCATTAGTCGACTGCGGAGCGACTGGACAATTCATGGACACTGAATTCGTCCGCCGGAATCGACTCACCACTCGACAACTCGCCCGCGTGATTCCAGTGTTTAATGTAGATGACACCAGGAATGACGCCGGCTCGGTCACTGAAATTGTAGACACAGTACTGCGCTACAATGACCACACTGAGCGGACTTCCTTTGCAGTCACTAATCTGGGAAAACAAGACATCATATTGGGTTTCACCTGGCTTGAAGAACACAATCCTGAAATTGATTGGCAAACCAAGGAGGTCAAGATGAGTCGCTGCCCAGACAAGTGCCTCACCTGCCGTGCGGAAATCCGCAAGGAGGCTTCCGTCCGGCAGCACAAAAAGAAGGCAGAAGTATGACGCCTTCTGAAGTGCTGCGCGGGTCCACACCCTACTCTCGTAGAAGAGGCAGAGGAAGAAGACGAATCCGAAGTCAAGGACGACTCATTGTCAGACACAGATGAGGAGAACCCTGTTGCGCCGGAGGACAGATTTGAAGAAGGCGACCGGCTTTTCTACATTAACCTCCCGTCAGAAGCTGAATTTATTCGAGCAACCCAAATGGTATCATCCAGATTAGCAGAAGCCCATAGCAAAAATTCCCGGGCGGAAACCAAGATACCAGAGTATCTAAAGGAGTTCGAAGATGTCTTCTCCAAGAAGTCATTTGATTCCCTACCGCATGAGAAGATATGGGACCATGCTATTGAACTGATCCCAGATGCCAAACCAAATAATACAAAGGTTTACCCTCTTTCCCCCACGAAACAAGCCCAACTGGACGATTTCCTGCAGGAAAATCTAGATTCCAGCCGGATCCGCCCCTCCAAGTCGCCTATGGCATCACCAGTCTTCTTTATTAAGAAAAAAGACGGAACCTTGCGGCTGGTACAAGACTATAGGGCATTGAATAGTATGACTATAAAAAATCGTTATCCTATTCCATTGATATCTGAACTGGTCAATCAACTCCGCGGGGCAAAGTACCTCACCAAACTGGACGTCCGGTGGGGTTACAATAATGTATGCATCAAGAAGGGAGACCAGTGGAAGGCAGCCTTCTGGACGAATCGAGGCCTGTTTGAACCACCAGTAATGTTCTTTGGACTCTGCAATAGCCCGGCAACTTTTCAAACCATGATGAACGACATTTTCCATGACCTTATAATGGAGGGGGTTGTATGCATCTATATTGATGATATTCTTATCTTTACCAAGACCATCGCTGAACACCGGCGGGTAACCAAACTGGTACTCCAACACCTAAAGGAACACAAACTCTACCTCAAGTTGGAGAAGTGTGAATTTGAGTGAACGCAAATTGAGTACCTGGGCTTGATCATCTCGGAAGGCCGAGTGGAAATGGACCCAGTCAAGGTGGCCGCTGTCACTGAATGGCCAAAGCCGGACGGAAAATGCGGGGTACAATCATTTGTTGGCTTTGTAAATTTTTATAGACATTTCATCAAAGACTTCTCTCATCACGCTCGACCACTATTTGATCTAACCAAGAAGGACGTCAAATGGAGGTGGGGCCGCGCGGAACAAGAGGCCTTTGATAAGCTCAAGGAACTGATCACAACCGCACCATCCTAATCTTGCCTAGTGATTCAGCACCCTACCGACTGGAAGCAGACTCACCGGATTTTTCGACTGGAGCCACCCTGTCTCAACTCTCGGAAGCAGACGGAAAATGGCACCCGGTCGCATTTATGTCCAAAAGTCTAGGCCCAGTGGAACGCAACTATGAGATACACAACAAAGAAATGCTAGTGATTATTAGGGCTTTGGATGAATGGCGACATTTCCTTGAGGGAGCTCAACACAAATTCAAGATCTGGACAGACCACAAAAACTTGCAATACTTTATGACATCAAAGAGCTTGGACAGGCGTCAGGCAAGGTGGTCATTATTCCTATCGCGTTTTGACTTCACACTTCACCATAAACCCGGGCGGACTATGGGGAAGACTGATGCACTCTCCCGCTGGGAAGACCATGGTTCAGGCAATGTAGATAACAAGGACATTACGCTGCTCCCACCGGAAATGTTTACAATAAGGGCCTTAGAAGGGGTTACTGCGGTCGGAGAAGAGTGAGAAGTGATGAGGGATATTAAGAGAGGGTTGAAGGATAGTGAATTGGAAGAGTCAGTGACAAAAGCGGTGGAAGAGCTGAAGAAGAGTAACCTCAAGTCAGTTCGCTCGGCTGAGTGGTCAGAATCCGACAGGCTTTTACTGTTCAGAGGGAAATTCTATGTGCCGCCGGACCCCGAACTACGCAGACGCATTGTATTCCAACATCATGATACTAGGGTAGGGGGCCATGCGGGACATTGGAAGATGCTGGAATTGGTCTCTCAGAATTACTGGTGGCCCCAAATGTCTAGATATATTGGTCAGTATGTCAAGACTTGCGACCTATGCCTTAGAACCAAAATCCAATGACAGGCTCCGATCGGCAAACTGGAGCCCCTTCCGGTTCCCGAAGCCAGATGGGACACTGTCAGTGTGGATTTCATTGTAGAGCTTCCGGATGCGCACGGGGCCGACGCAATCATGAATGTAGTAGACTCAGTGAGTAAACGTGCTCATTTTATTACCACCAATACTACAATCACAGCACTCGGTGCTGCACGGCTTTATCTCAACCACATGTGGAAACTGCATGGACTGCCCATGCAAGTCGTTTCCGATCGGGGCCCACAGTTTGTCACAGAATTCACAAGGGAGCTATACCGCATGCTAGGCATCAAACTTGCAGCTACCACGGCCTACCACCCACAAGCGGACGGACAGACAGAGCGGGTAAATCAAGAGTTAGAACAATACTTGAGATTATTTGTGAATCAATACACTGGGGACACCTCATTATTTACCCCAAATGAAATGTTAAGGAAAAGTGTCACCAGACCTGGTTGTATTATGGTTTTTATTGGAGTGATATTTATATCAAATTTTGAATTATATGACCTTTTAAGTGAGAGGATAATAGTTTTAAATTTTCTAATTTGAACCAGACGAAAAGGGAGAGAAAGGCTCTTACAAGTCAGCCTTTCAACATGGAGAAAGTTTAATACTAC
>KN837212.1:94887-122257 GCA_000827215.1 Sphaerobolus stellatus SS14 | reverse complement strand
ATGGTAACACAACTCAATTTTTCATGCTTCAGGAAATCTTGAAATTAATCAACATTTCCTGTCAATTTTTGCCCCAAGAAATGCTATTTCTATTTGCCAGAGGTGTAAGATTTCCTGGGACTTTTAGACTCAGGAAATTTCACGATGTCTCCAGTGCGAGAACGTTCCTGATGAATGAGTGTGTCGTCGTCTTCAGGAAGTATCGCAGCGGGCACTCGTGAAGGGTATTTTGAACCTGGAGAATGGCCATGGACACTTGGTGGAAGCTGCTTAATTATGGTTCGACGTTCTGGCGAAGAAGAGATTGAACGCGAACGTACTCTGGGACGATCGCCGTGGATTCTTTCGCGGGACTGAGATGGTCTACTAAAGTACTGTGGTTATTCCAATAATACAATGCGAGTGAGTGATCTACTGTAACGTGAAAGTGAACAACCCCTCGAAGGTGAAATCAATATCCTTCGTGTCCATCAGGAAACCTGACCATGGCGCCTATTTTTCCATAGCAGCCGTCCATCGTAGACGACGATCCCGACCTTCAGCAGGAAGATAATGTCAATATTACGTTATAATATCAATGTATCGGATAAAAATATATTTAATGACACCTCACATATTTTAATAAAAGGAAAAAATGCTTGAACGAGGCATCTAAAGGTAGTGTTATGGAAGGTATCATAGCTATCAACAAAGTATGGGAGCTAGCGGCGCTATAGTTGCTATAATCGCTATAATAGCAACTATAGCATTTGCCAACTTTACTATTGTCCGAGTACGTAATAACGCGTCGAGGTCAATCTAGCTAGTATTGAAGGAATCATCTTCAGGGAAGATAGCGACTAGAAAACGCATGCTGCGAAGAGTTCTTGATATAAACCCCTCTGATATTCAGAATGTAACCCTGCGTAAGAGATGATGCATGTGAAGCTGTTTCTAATGCCGCTCGCAATGAATCTAGCGACTGTGTTGCCTGCTCGGTGTCAACTCTAGCTTAATGAATAATTAGGGGCTCCAAGTTCCCCTTAACGCAGCTGATATTATTGGCTGGGAAGCCGTCAACAGATGGCTCAACCATTCGGATGTCAGGACCATGATAGGAAGTATTTTTACTTGTCGCATGGATTGCAAGGGGCCGTCCGGATGGTTAATGATTCATAATGGGAGAATGGGATCGACGGATAGGGATGGTGAACGACGAAGCTCTCGAAGATAAATAGGTCTTCCAGAGGCCGAGACGTAACGGTGATGCGAATCAAAACCTTGGCGATCAAATGAATCGTCGATAATGACGAGCATGCCATCGGCGGTGTAAAAAACTGTCGGACGATTAGGACAGCTTGAAGTCTGCTGATCTCTGATTAAGATATAATAAGCTCGTATATAAGCAGTTGATATTGCACGGTATTCACCTGTGCTTGTGGAACTTTGAAGCTGCAACCGATCCGAGCAATCTGGCCCTCTCCCAGTCACTATCACGAGGCGGCTCTAAAATAATGGTAGGGATGTGTGGGATTGCTTCAGTCGCCTAAACTTCGAGAAGGTGTACACCTGCCTAAAGGAATATGGTTAACATAGACATGAGTGTGTAAGAGGTATGACGGACCACATCGGTGAATTGACGACGACGCGAAATATTGAAAGAATGCTGCTGAGCTGGAAGATCTTTTGCCTCGAATATTGGCGTTGAGAAGGCATCAAGTTCGGCGCGGGAATCAGATTGTTCGTGGAAGTTGGCTGGATGGGCTTCGTTAGCTGCTTCTAAGTTCTAAGAAGAAGCTGTAGGTATACACGTGAAAGAATGTTTATATTAGGACATATATAACATGATACCATTAGGCATCATGAGTTAGTTGTAGTTTAGTCGCTACATCAGGAAAACGGGCAACGGCGCCTAATTTTTCCGTAGCACTACACAAGCTAGAAAATGTCTATGTAAATATCGCCTTGCTACCGTCGCCAGCTCTCGATACTGACCGGTAAACGAACTCCGCTGGTTTGAACAATTATGAGCGCCAGGTCCCTCGTCACAACTTGGCTTTGTTCCACCATGACATCTTCTTACTACTGCCTCAGCTGCATGTATCCGCCCATTTGAGACATCCTGACTGCAAACCAAGGTACGTGTGCTTATTCTCCTATCCTGCTTCTGTAATACATTAAAGTTACCACAGGAACTAGTCAGTCAAGGAGTCAAGTCTCCTTGTCATCAGTGAGTCTACACTAGTGTTTATCTTTTGGTTGATCACCTCCAGACTAATTCATCCACAGCAATTCTTGCATCATTGTGTCTAGGCTTCAGTGATTGACCATGGTTTAGAAGAGGCAGTGTTAGAGATAGATTTCTGAGAGAGCTTCTCAGCCTTAGGTATGTTCCTGTTGACCACCGTAAGTCATATTTACGAGCCAATCATATAGTGATTCAGCTGACTTAAGGCACCACAACGAGGGATTGAAGATGATGGAGGAAGATAGCATGGCAACACAGCGATGGATTCTGGGGTATGTCTCTCTTTTCCAAATGTTTGTGGAACTGCCCTAAACATCCTCCCTTTTTATGAACAGATATGTGCTATACCAGCAGATACTATGGTTCGAAAACTGCACTATATTCTCCTTCCTTTCTAATCCTCCCATGCTCTGTATGCTAACTGCCGCAGTTACTAGTTGCTAGAACTAATTCATGTATTTAAATACAAAATATATATCTTTAATTTTTGGCCAAAGTACTGCGTAATTCTGCATGATAATTATTGTGTTTAATGAATAAGAATAACCAATAAATATCTAGGCATGCCTACTGAGACTATAGATTCTATAGTTCACTGCATAGATGTCTGTAGTACCTGCAGCTGCTACGCTAGCACAAAATGGTATGACTTCCATGGAAGCTATGGAGACTACCATAGTGTACATAAATTACAGAGGCTACAATGTCTATGGATGCTATATAGCCTCTGTAGCATTTGCCAGCTTTCTTGATGTATGCTGCGTGGTGTTTTGCCTTAGTGAACGAACAAAGCCACAAGTCAGTCGCGTTCAAACTCCGCATTCGGCATTGTTGGGCGGCTAGCGTCGACAAACTTTTGATGGCTACAGTTTTGCAACCGCATGCAGGGTTGCTGTACCTTCATATGGTAATTCGGCAGCCGGACATAGTAATTTGAGCACGCCACTGCCGAAGGGGTCATCGCGGCCCGAGAAGAATTTGACCCCACTACTATAGGATTGGATATCACACTGATGAGTGCTCTGTTGGGATTCTTGTCCCCCTTGGCTATCTCCGGCCTGCCAACCCCCGAGATTTAAACATGAAGGAAATAATTTAGGTAAAGTTTAGAGAAATTTGAAAAGCGAGCCGTACGGACCTGGAACTGTGGAATACAAGATCACTCAACAATCTCTCTATTTATTTGGTAGAGAGGTTAACCCTGAACAATCCCTTCAGGGTTAATTCGAGGGTTGGATGTCAGATCGTGCGGCCTAGACATGCTGGCCATTTGGAGAGCTTCAAGCTTTCGAGGCTGCTTAGACCCTACCATAGTTCGACCGTGCCTTTTCTAAATAGCATTTCCGTATATCGTCGAAGGAACAGACAGCCATCCTTCCGGCCACTATAATTCTAAGTTTTAAAAAACAGTTGATTCGAACTAAAAGTCCAGAAACATGCGGATGGCGTAATTGAGGAGAACGTTACAGACGCGCCTGATGACAAGTCCATTTATTTAGAGAATGCCGGAGAGACCGCCAAGAAGACCGCCAAGACCGGACAACCTGTGCGAATTGTTTAGTTTTGCAGCATGGCGCACTGTCAGTACAGGAAAGCTTACAAGCCACTCAGCAGTTGGAGGACACCAGCAACGACGATTTCCCAGCCAGTGAGTACGGTGTCAAGGGCAGTCGAGATACCGGACGTCGCGACGAGGGAGACGAGATTGGGATCTTTAGTCTCCAAGTTGTTGATACTGTTATTGATTTTCTATAGATATGTCAGAAGGCGATTAGATGTTGAAGAAAGCTAAGATCCAAAATGCCGAGCACATACGGTAAAGACGGGGGCGACAGCGTTAGCGACCTCATTGGCATCGCTAGAGCTGGTGTCAACGTTGCCCTGCAAACCATGGAGAGATGTAGATGCAGTGTTGAGAGCTTCGACAAGACTGGCTAGGTGAGGGGAGATATTGGCCTGCGTAGCGGCGTTGCTGTTAACGAGGGAGTCTGTAAGTATGTCATGTCAGCGACGTTAGAGGCCAATAATTTCGGAAAACTCCTGCTCACCGATCTGTGGAAGGATAGCATCGGTGCTGCTCTTGAGGATGTCTACCACACCCAGAACTTCAGAAACGTCTGCACGCTTCTTGATGGCAACTGCAGAGACAAGGCTAACAGCGAAAACTGCAAAAGCAAAGACACGAGTGAAGAACATGGTAATAAAGCTGCTTGTACGACTGCCTAAGGAATGTCCTCCATTCAACGCTGGACTTTTATAATGATTTCAGTAGCAATAAACATAGGGTATATCTAGGAAGAATAGTCTTCTGCGCCTTTCTGAGTAAAGCGACCGTGCCCATAAGGAATACAATGACGTTAATTATGCCATTGTGCCATTTCTACGGAAGTTGAGAAGTTTTACTTCATCTTAAACGTGTTGCGACGGAGAGTTTTCCCAACCAATAGCAAATGAAAGATATATTTGTGCGGAAGTTACATTAAGTGACTCCAAACATGTAAAGTGACGAGGGTGTCAACTGAAGGTCTAATAGGAAACGCAGAGGGAGCATTTGGCAGTGGAAAAGCTTCTTTGTTATGCTTATAACGGCTATCCCCTTCATATCTTGAGAAACAGCCGCCGCGGCAGATATGTGATGACTGCACCATGTAATGTAATGTCAGTCACTCAGGATACAAAAATAACAGAGTTCTGTATACTTAGACCCTCGAACCTTATGGGTGATCTGTTATCCCTTTAATCGGAAACCCTAATTCATCATACCTTCCCTATCTAGAATATGTTCACCATTAAGCCCGCTACGCAGAAGCAAAACTCGATTTCTTGCGACGTATACTCTAAAGTCCCGTTCTTTTCGAATGTTGCAGAACGCATGTTCACGCAGTCTGACGCCTCCTCACTCCAACTTTCAAAATCCGTTGAAGTCCGCCTCTGGCATGCTTGAAAACACCGCCCGCTGAACGCCGCTTACATAAGGTTCACTTTCAGGTATGCACATGATTTGCTAGTTACGCATGCAAAGGACAGGTAACAGTCGATCGTTACTGTCCCGATTGCCGACCTTCCCAATCTGGCCTGCCGGACCGCGCCGCCAGGGTCCCTTTATGCATACGCCGCAGAATGATGCTCCCCTCCCAGGCTTTCTCAGCAAAATCAGGTTGATTAGATATATATTATTGCAATGTGTATGTTAGGGATATCCTTAGATTTTTTAATGGGATTGGTACTTATCTAATAATATTCACTAATTTATAATTATTCAATGGGAGCGGCGAGCCTTACATAGGATTTCAAACATGATCGTTGAATTTCACCTGCGCGAAGGTAAGCTGTGTGCCGTATATTGTTGTCAAACAAGTGTCTGAGCAAAGACTCAACACCGGGAGGAGAGGAGGTGGTGGAAAACGGAGGTAGAGCTTAAATAAATGAATAAAAATATATATTATATAATATATTAAACAGTACTTACGAGTAGCAAGGAACCCGAACTACTCATAAGTATATATCATAAATTTGGTGTGGTACCTCTAACATTAACATCGTGCTTACTTATCCAGGCAGGCAATATGCCATGATATTCCAATATAAGTATCAGTGTCTCACTCAATATATATCCGTAACCCTACCCACCTCCCAATCTTCCCCAGATGGAGTATATCATTTGCTTAATTTTTCAAGAAGGACTAAGTACTAGCACTCAACCTATTATGATTTTCGTCGTCACTTATTTATTTGAAGCCTTTCGAAGGGAACACATGACAGAGAGAATCGTTGCTCTTCTCATTCAAAAAATAAAATTTATGTAGCTACAACTAAAGCATTATACAGAATAGACGCTATATCTTTGTAATACTTATCCTAGCACCAGACTTTATTTGAAATAGATTGACTGGATACTTAGGTAAGTATACTTGATCTTAACTTTGCTTTGTAACGGCTGATACACAGCCCCACCTTATATCGAAGCTCTCCGAGAAAAATATCTCCGTTGGACAAGGTTTCTGGGGAGATTCAATGGAAATGTCGCTGAGGCTGGGTGAGTCACCGGCTGCGGCTTGACCGACGACATGGCCAGATCTCGCGAATCGAGTCCGCCGAGATGTCGGACAGTAACGATCGACTGTGCACTCTGCAAAGGATTATCGATTCTCTCGATCAGAAGGGTGGAGCCGGAGGGCACCAAAGAAGCATACTTGATTAGGCGCCGTGTCATAGGGATCCGACAGCTCAGTACACTGGCACGCAGGCATCGAAGGCTGCCAGAAGAATAGCGTTTTTCCAAAAGTAAATATCCTGGAGAGTATTTTCAAACCTATGTGCAGCTTCATATCAACGTCAGCTTCGTTTGGGGAATGAGGTGCCTCCGGATCTTTCACTCTTCCTAGTTTTCAATGTAAAGAAGTTCAAATATGCCCACGTACGATACGAGCCTGTACTGCGTTGAGCAGCATTGTGCCCGTTTCCAATACAATACGTCGTTCATTATACTGTAAAGAAAGAACGTCGCGAATGCGTAGGGAGGCGACAACTAAGTTCCTTGCTCCCTGCTACCGTCGTAACTTTCACCCACAAGATGACGAGTACAGCAGCGTTGTGCCTCGATTTCTTCACATGATAAATAGTCGTTTCAAGATGTATACTAGCCGTTCAAATGGGAACGTGACCTGTTGTACGATTCCCATGCACGCCATGGTTTAGCACTTACATGATGCATTCCTCCCCCCGTTGACAACTACATCGCCTTATTTATCTCTGCATCTCGTTTTTATCATGATTAGGCGTCATGCCCTCCCTTTACTTGCGGTCCAACCTGTGCATCGGCGAATATCTTCAATGTACATCGCTTGCTTACCTCCCCCCCTTGTACGGATAATGAAACAATGCGACTATGTATTATACATATAATCAACTCCGCGAAGAATCTGGATGTGTCAAGGATAGATAAGGGTGTGGTGACCACATACTCTCTTTGTTCTGCCATTCCTTCTCAGCATATCCTTTGCGGAGCGTACTGCCATTTTAAAGTCGACCTGTGGCAATCCGTGCTATCACCAACATGTTATGACAAGGACGTCCGCTCTCGCCTCTTCCGAGTAGGAGATGATTTGCATCGCCCATTCATGTTAAATTTTCCCTGATTTTGAACCAGTTTCATTATCCACATTACTTTACACTCAGTTGGAACGATCAGGCAATGGAGGAACGCATTCTTTTTGCTTGAACTTTTACATGAGATAGGACCGGGCCAGTGATATACAGTGTCGCATTTTCTCAATGTAAAAAGTAACCATAACACATAATCGAATCGGATATGCTTTTATCTCAGCTCCGTTCTAGAGCTCACTTGGGGGGAACGATTGCGTGAAACAGCAGCATAACAAGGAAGCCAGATGAGAATGAGAGCCCCAAAGGTAATCCAGTTTGCATTTCTGTATTCAATCTGTGTTCTAAGGTGACGGGAACACACACCAACAATATTCCAGAAAATCTGACATCATACTTTAGACAACGGTGTCGGTTCAATCACGGACTCATAAGATGAAACCAAAAGAGAGGTCGAAAATCTTGCTCTATAATACATCAGGAAAGCTGGCAAATGCTACAGAGGCTATATAGCGTCCATAGACATTGTAGCCTCTGTAATTTATGTACACTATGGTAGTTTCCATAGCTTCCATGGAAGTCATACCATTTGTGCTAGCGTAGCAGCTGCAGGTACTACAGACATCTATGCAGTGAACTATAGAATCTATAGTCTCAGTAGGCATGCCTAGATATTTATTGGTTATTCTTATTCATTAAATACAATAATTATCATGCAGAATTACGCAGTACTTTGGCCAAAAATCAAAGATATATATTTTGTATTTAAATACATGAATTAGTTCTAGCAACTAGTAACTGCAGCAGTTAGCATACAGAGCATGGGAGGATTAGAAAGGAAGGAGAATATAGTGCAGTTTTCGAACCATAGTATCTGCTGGTATAGCACATATCTGTTCATAAAAGGGAGGATGTTTAGGGCAGTTCCACAAACATTCGGAAAAGAGAGACATACCCCAGAATCCATCGCTGTTGCCGTGCTATCTTCCTCCATCATCTTCAATCCCTCGTTGTGGTGCCTTAAGTCAGCTGAATCACTATATGATTGGCTCGTAAATATGACTTACGGTGGTCAACAGGAACATACCTAAGGCTGAGAAGCTCTCTCAGAAATCTATCTCTAACACTGCCTCTTCTAAACCATGGTCAATCACTGAAGCCTAGACACAATGATGCAAGAATTGCTGTGGATGAATTAGTCTGGAGGTGATCAACCAAAAGATAAACACTAGTGTAGACTCACTGATGACAAGGAGACTTGACTCCTTGACTGACTAGTTCCTGTGGTAACTTTAATGTATTACAGAAGCAGGATAGGAGAATAAGCACACGTACCTTGGTTTGCAGTCAGGATGTCTCAAATGGGCGGATACATGCAGCTGAGGCAGTAGTAAGAAGATGTCATGGTGGAACAAAGCCAAGTTGTGACGAGGGACCTGGCGCTCATAATTGTTCAAACCAGCGGAGTTCGTTTACCGGTCAGTATCGAGAGCTGGCGACGGTAGCAAGGCGATATTTACATAGACATTTTCTAGCTTGTGTAGTGCTACGGAAAAATTAGGCGCCGTTGCCCGTTTTTCTGATGTACTCTTTTGATGTTCAGCAATGTCCATTGGAGATACCAGAAGTTCGTGTATTGGTATAATTATTTTATTCACTCAAGGCGTCCGAATCCTATCTGAAATTCTGTTTCAGTGGAGTGTAGAGCTTTACCATCGGAATAAAAAGCCACATTTTTTCAAACAGATTTACATCATATACTAGCTGATATCTACGCTTTTATAGGCAAAATAAGCCATTCCAGGCCGAATATTAGTTTAGACGGTGTGAGCTCGGTCATTAGCTTATGCACAAGAATCATGATTTACTCATTATGCTACGAAGGAAGATAATGTTTTCTGTATGGGATAACAGGCGGATTCGTAGTGATCTAATCACCAATCACCGACATCAAGACCAGATATGCCTAAACATTTTCTCATGGAGTACTTCTACTTTTATGTCAGAATGCAATAATTTTCACTCAGCCGTAATTATTGGTATCTTCCATGAGTGTATAAACTGCCCATATATATATATATATATCGGTTAACGTAGAAGGATGGATGTAAAGAAGTGTCCCACCTTCCTGGAACCTCCAACAGCGCACATTGCATGGTACATATTTCACGATTCTTCATGTTAGTTATATCCTTGTGAGAAAGTGCAATGACAAGAAACCTGTATACTTTCCACCATAGGAATTACCTTGTAAAACGTACACAGAGAATTTTGGTCAGTATAACGCCTCCAGTATGTCGAGCTGTGGAGTTATTTGCCGAATAGCCATACGTTTACTCAACTCGTTATCCCTGAATATATTGTATTCTAGTCACCCTAATGAGTTTAGCAGTCAAATATCCTATGCACGTATTCACTGAACGGGAGGAATAAGACATGCCTTCTTATGTATAGCCACACCGTAAATCACAGGGAATTCCCCGAGTCTTATGTACATCCTAGTTCTTATTCTAGGAATAAATAAATAGTTTTTGCAATTTGGAAAATATATAGGAGTGGAAATTGATGCAGGAGACGTACGTGCCTGTCCACCGCCGATGACACAGTATTACTGCAGCTTGGTACATTGCAGCCCTACCGTATAGCATCAGGAAAGTTGACTCAAGGAGTCAAAGTCGTAAATGGTATGTGTTTAAGAGGATAATTGTTGACATTTTTGAGAGAATTACAAGTTTGAGCTCACATGCAAGTTTATGTAACTAATTCTTACAGGATAGCCAATGCAAGGACGGTCTCGGCGCATGCAGAAATGAAGAAACTACTCAGGAACAAGTTTCTTAAGGTTAGAGTCAATGCTATAGAGGCATTTGATAACCTCTTTCTCGAAGTTCGTCCTCTCTATAACAACCACACGTTTATCCACTTTAATGGGGTTTCCACTATCATTCTGAAGTCCACTGCAGTGTCGCTTCGGGGTGCGATGAGGTGAGTTCTCCTTGTCCGAAGTACCATACACGCGTTTATGACCTCGATATTCACTTTTGTGTTCCCTCAAACAGCTAGATTCTCTACTGGCAGAACAGTTGTTAACACATGAGAATTAATGTGACCATTTGGAGACACACCTGACGAGCCAAATAACGTTGCTGGGGAGAAGGTGGTACTTGAAAGGAACTTGATGAGGAGGATTCTGGTTGGACGGCAAGAGGACTAGAAGGGCTGGGAGTGGAAAGTTTCCTCGGCCGTTTCATCCCTGGCTGCGAGGAATGAGGTTCGGTTTCTTGCCTGGCCAGAAGTTCACTGGCAAACTGAATAGGAGAAAGAGGATGGCTTGGAGGCTCAGTAACACTTGACTCTGATTCTGTTACACTCGAAGTGTCAGAGATGTTTTCTTCAGTTTGTTTTCCGTGCACCATGGTAGAGGGGAAATAATGGAGGATGGAAAAGAAGGAATATTGTGGATGCAGAAGGTAAGCCTTTTGAACGAAGTATCAACATGGCCAGTCTATGTCACCAATTAACTCAGGCGGCACGTTCATCTCAGTTCAACCAGATGCTCCACAGCACTACACGTAAATAGTGCACAACCTGTTTGGCTATAAGTACGGTGAGTTTCAACAATAATTTTACAAAGCCCAAAACAACCATGTCGACCTACAACACAATTAATCAAGAGGCTCAAGTGCCATTTGTCCCAGTTCGGTTCGTTTTTCTGACTCTTGAAGTTTAAGGGATGCTCATGGCTTTCTATTGATGCTTTCAAACAGGCTTATGATGGAGTGCATCTCACTCCAGCGTCACCACAAGTTACCCCTCACATTATAGTAAGAATATTTATTTCTTCACCCCGTTTTCTGTTGCACTAATTATGCTATAGAACAGTGAACGCAACTCAAATGACCTGGAGAACAGAATCATCATGGAGAAGACATGAGAATGGCTTGGCATTCCTCCCGAATATCCATTGCAACCTTCCGAATTCACTGTCACCCAGTCCCTCGATGTTAGAACACATACACTTTGTAAGGGAGACGAGCTCCCTGCACTGCGATTCTAATATTAGACAGATAAGATATATCCTTTTCGTTTTGCCTCCGCTTTCTTCACACACGCGTGTCAGCGTCAACTTCCCTTCTCCTTTGTATGCCCCTCCGATGTTCCTCTTTCTTGATTCCTTTATGTTTCTTTTCCTTATTTTTCGAAGAATTCTCATGAACTTACAAATCCCCAAGCATTATCTGACACATTCGTATGTTCCCTCCTTCTTATTCTGTTATCTTTGACTCCTTTGTAGACTCTATGTTCCGTACTCTCCGCTTATTTCCTGTTTTGACTCGCTCAAATCTTATAAAATCATGTATGTTTCGTTTACAAAATACCATTGACTTGCTTTCCCCTTTATTCAGTGTGATTTTGAGTCTTTCGACCATCTCTTTCTCTCACTCGCCTTAAATCTTTAAAAACCTATCTATATTCTATTCCTACCCCTGTGTTCGCAATCTCGTGCTCCGTGCAGAGACGGTCGACACTTACAACTTGCAACTACTCATCATTACCCATCGTGCTCATTGGAGGACCTTTCAGAGGAAGAGCTTTCTGTTTCGATGGATCCCATCAGCCAGGAAGTTTTACGCCCCATTATTCAAAGTGAAGCTGCCAACAACACTCTCAAGGTGGCCATTGCACATCGTGAATATGCAGATGTCACTAGCTTCGTATTGGGCCAGTTGCATCGCTTTCAGACAGTTCTTGCACAGGTTCAAATCCTGCGAGCAGCACATTATGAACGGCTTCAAGAGGAGGACTGTATGGCAGGAGGAATTTTTGGTAGAGAATTTTGGTGAAGAGGGCAGGGAAATGGCTTATAAGAATAGCGCTGTGGTGGACCTTCAGATAGACAATGCTTTGATCTTGATTGAATAGCTTGTAGAATCTTTAATCTCCCAAATTAATCTGAATCAATCGAATTATCATTTCTTAGGCATGAGTTATAATAAAAGTACATTGCAGCTGGTAGACAGAAATTTTAATGAGTATTTCGAGGCTTCTTGTTCTTTCTACCAGACTTGGGGTTGTTCTCTTGATCCTCATCGTCATCGAGACTTCACTTCTTGGAGGCACTGGTCTTGTTGTATGATTTTCCCTTTTGCTTCGAAGTTTTCACATGCTCCTCATTTTAGGTCCTTCATTTTGACTTGGTGAATCAAGCTCAGTGGATGATGATGATGAGCTGGATGATGGGAAGCTGAAATTTTGGGTGGGATTGATCTCCTGAGTGCTATGTGTTGCCGGAGTATTTTCGCGAGTTGATACAACACTCTAGAGATTAAATTAACAGTAATAAATAAATACTTGAATAAATACACACATTGGGCTTTGAAGAGTGATCCTCATTGGTGTCAGAATGCTAATCTTGATGTTCCACTCCTATGTCATTGAGGGGGTCTTCATTCTCTTTCTCAAGAGTAGGCCCTGTTGCATAGGCAATTGTGCTGTCAAGATCCGGGTAAAAATACTCATTCCAGATGTGGATAATAGCAATGACATGACGGTCCTCAGTGAGTAACCCTTTGTTCAGGTATTTCAAATAATACTCCATGTCATCTTGATAGCGAATATTCGTAGAGGAACCAATAGGTTGTAGTTGGTTATCAACTGATAATGCATGACGTGCCTAAATCGAAATTAGTTGAATGTAGAATAGTTAAATCATGGATCTCACATATATAGCACATACAGCAATAACACCTGGAGTAATGCCAGTCGCCTTCAGGCTCCATACATCTCCAAGAGGTGGCCTACCAGATGTTCCACTATTCCCCTTTGCAGCAGCAGCACCACGGACAAGCACAGTATAAATCTTTGAAGCTATTAATTGCATTGAAAATTAAGAAAAGAAAAACACGTACTTGAAAGAGGGCAGGATTAAGGAAAATCTTCGTCTTATCATGGTGTCCTTTGTAATTCTTGTAGAGAATTGGACACAAGTTTTGAACCTTATAGTGCCATCAACATCTTGAATGAAACCAATATCTTCCTTGAATTGCATTCTTGCAGTAGGGCTAGACAAATCCTCGGATTTACAATTGAATATATATGTTCCTGTGTAAAGTCTAACTCATGTGATACCATTCGAGCGTTGTGTCTGCATATATTTCTTGAACTAGAGTAATTTAGTAACAGGTTTGTTACCAAAATGTGATGATGGATATATGCACCAATGTCCAAAACATTTTCATCGAAAATTCTTCGTGGAAATTTTCTGGTATAATATCGCGAATATCTCTTAGCTGACCTTGAAGTTTTGCATTGAGAGAGTCATAGCATGTTATTGGATTGTAGTTGTCATCCAATACGAGGTCCTTTAGCTGTTCAGGGTGTTGCAACCACAACATATGCATGTATGTAAATTTTCCTGCTGAGAAATGGATCACTTCTTTCATAAATTTACTGAGCGTTTCGGAAATCTCGGGGCTGCTCCCATTTTGACTTGATTTCCATGCTTGAGAGTTTGTCTTATCAGCTAACTTCTTTCGATCATGGACTTTGCTTTGCTTCTGTTCATTGATCTTGTTCTGAGCTTTTCTTCCTTGCTGTAATATTAATGAATTCAATTTGAGTGGTATATAAATGTAACAGCACAGTAGGACAGACCTTTAAGAGTGTTTCAGGTGACATATCTGGATGGAATGAGATTGTCGATGAGTCAGATTCCGTGCTACTGCTGTGCGAGTCTGCATCAGACTCTTCTTGAACATGTTTCTTCTTGTGCTTCCTATGTGTGCAGGCCATCTCAAATAGCGAATAGCCGAATAGAGAAAAGATGGGTTTGAATGGTTGGTGGCAGTTGGGTAGTGTCTAGTTTGAGTGACATCACAGTGGCGCTCCCACATGTTCCGTGCTAGGCTCACATGTGACCTTGCAATTTCCCTTCGTCTCCCAATATCTTAATATGAGCCAACGTTGATGATAACCACTATCCCTAGTCTACAATGTACCTACAGCAACCAAAGACAACACAACTCCATGACCAGGAGCGCTGGTGCGGGTGGTGTGGCTCAGCGAGAAATTATCGTGGATTTCAGAACCACACTATTGCATGCAGAAGAAAGAATGAAGGTTTGGCAAACAAGAACGACACACTAAATCAGCACAATGGTAAGCACTATATATATAGCCACTAACTTTCATACATCACTCCAAGGCTCACCTGATAATAATTTGGACAGATACTGTCGAGTCAGATGATTAGTGGCCATCTGGGCCTCCATCAGAAGAGTCTGCAAGACTGGAAAATTGTGGTCAGCATTTGAGATATTTTTAGAAGATAGATGTTTAATAAAAAATCTTCAGCTTTTCATCCAGCCACTTGCAACGATATTGAATCTGAGGATGAAGACCACGACATCAGAATTGGCGATATACATCCAGATCACTCACTACAAATTGACCGTATCCCCTCAAATTCACTTTATATCGAAGTTATTCATCATCCACATAGTGGTGGTTTCACAACTACAATTATTCCCATTGCCAGTCAAATTGGAAGTGATAAACCAGTAAAGTCGAGTGTTCCGGAAGCATACCAAATTCCTGTGCGAGGGAAACCATGGGCTCCATTCAGAACTAGAGAAGACTTTGAGTTTGCTGAGCTAGCTGTCACTGAGGGCTTCAATAGTCATTGTATACAGAAAACTCTGGATGGGGTCAATGGTCGTTGGGCAAGGAAATCCAGGCTTACAATCATGGACACCAACGACCTCAAGGAATCCATAGCAGCTGCCCAAAGGTTTGTCACGCAAATGAGTTATCAACATATCTGGGAGTGATTCTTTACTGACATATTAATATAGTTTAAAGATGGCGAGGTGACTCATGAATTTCAAGGAAAGCCGTACACATTTCATTTCAAATACCGAGATCTGTGGGAGTGGCTGGTTGATCTTGTTACAGATCCCACATTAGCAGATTCAATCATGTGGTATCCCGTCAAAAAATGCCTTCACCATGGTAGTAAGATCAAGAGAATATATAATGAAGTTAATACTGGAAAACAGTGGTGAGAGATACAGGTAACATCTAATCGAAATACAAGACTACTTTTAACCACAAATATTATAGAACCATCTCCCTCGTGAACATGGTGCTCCCCATTGTTTCCGTCCGCTGCATCTATGGCTGGATAAAGGAAAGGTATTGAGGACCATGAATATGCACCCCATTGTTCTTCGACCCGCATTCTTGCCTGCTGAAATTAGGAATGCATCGGGAAATGGTGGAGGAACCTTCATAGGGCTTATGCCAATTGTAAATCTTTCGTTTCCTTCTATACTTTATCATAATACTCAAATGTGGCAGGTTGGAAACCCAAACAACACTATAGAAAATGAAGATGACACCCCTACTTCTGTTGAGCTCGCGCAGTTCAAAAGAGAATTGTATCACAAGGTCACTCATGTTATTTTCAGATCTCTTCGAAAGAGATCACATCATGGAGACGCCCTATCATGTGGTGATAAAATTATGAGAGTTGTCTACCCGGGGTTTTTAATACATTCTGTGGATGGAGAAGAGGGATGTTCTACATGTGGGACACATGGTGCACAGGCTAAACATCCCTGCCCCAAATGTCTGGCTGAAAAGACAGCTCTTACTATGCTTTCCAAGCATTTTATGCCAAGAGTGCAAGAGGTCATGATTGATATATTCCGAAATGCCAAGAAATTGGGATCTTCCTCAAGGATGGCTTTACTTCGTGATTCTGGGTTGCATTTTGTTAAGGTAAGTCTTCAAAAGACTCGATTCACTCAAATATTGATCAATTACTTAATGTATACTTATTCAGAACACATTCTGGAAAATAAATAACTCTAGCCCATATGATGCATATTCCTATGATCTTCTCCATGCCTTTGATGCTGGAGAATGGAGCAAACATCTTTGGCCTTTAGTTCTAGAGGTTCTTAAGAATGATAGAAACAGGATTTCATGAAGGTGTGTATTTCCCCTCAGTGCTGGGTTTATTGAACTAATTTCTATTCCCTGAAACAGCATGCGCCGGATACCTCATTGGAGGGGATTAATCCACTTCAATGTTGCAGGTGAAATTGATTTTACTGATGGAAATAGTTTTCGAGACATTCTCAAGGTTTGGCGCTTTTTCTTGTTGAAATATTCCTCCTTTGACAATAAATAGTGCATTCTTCCATGCATTGTACAGCTTCTCCCTCCTGGTCCCTTGCTTGTGCATTGCATTCGCATTTGCACAATTTTGTGATCAATAGCAGGGCTTAGGGTTGTTACAGACGAGCACATCAGGGCCTATAGACAATTTCTCGTAAAGTATGAGAAATGCTGCAAGGTAATAACAGTTTGTGCTTCTAAAGATCCGGCAGTCTAACCAACTCGATTATGCATAGAAAGTCACCAAGGAACATGGGAAGAAGTTTAATTATCTGAAGCATCATAATTTAATCCATCTGCCAGAAGATATTGAAAATAAAGGGTGTACAGAGAACTATAGTACACGCCCTGGAGAAGGATTCCAGCAGGAAGGAAGTCCAGCAAGCATATGGACAAACTTCAAGAATACCGAGTCACAGGTATGTCAATAATAATTTTATTCAGGATGACTTTTTAAAATAAGGTATAGATAACTCATATTGACGAAAATCAAGAGGCGATTGCATGTATTCGAATGTTTGTTGATTTGCATGATGAAGAATTGAGTAAAGCAATGAGTGCAGAGGACTTAACAGATGGCAATGAACCACCCCCTCGGCCTGTTCGTTGTCAGGATAATTATGCCGTTGGATCGCCCCTCACAAAAATCACCATAGACATCCTTGAAAACACAAAAGGAAACCTCCCGCTCTATCGCTCCTTTCGAAGCAAACTCCATGAATTTCTCAAAAGTGAATTGGATAAAGACAGCTGCCCGAGAGGATTTCTCACTGTATGTGGCTACACATTTTCTGTTCTACTTTTATCCCAAAATGTTCGTTACAGATAACACCCTATCAGTGTCTCTATCTGACATACATGTCACTGGAAGACTGGAGGGAGAAGCGCGACATCCTCCACTGTGATCCGAGTTTCCACAATCGACCACGGTATGATTGCGTTGTCATTAATACCAACCCCGGTATGTCGCAAAAATCCGAAAAGCCTGATCATGGCTGGCCTGATGAGGACACGGTCAGGCATGGTCAGACTCGAGTCAGAGCCTGATCAGATTGTCACACACCTGACCATAGCTGACCCAATGAGTCTGACCAGAGTCTGATCAGATTGTCACACACCTGACCATAGCTGACCCTGTTCTGATCAGAGCCTGATCAGATCGCCACACAGCTGACCATAGCTGATCCAGTTCTGATCAGGCTCTGACCAGATCGGCACATAGCTGACTTGGTTTAATGCAGCAGAATCAAATTCAATAAAATAGATTATATATATATCAATAAAAATCTTGAAATATTAGGCCTATCTAATGGTTTACAGCTAAGGCGGACTCCCACAGTCACGTGATATCTGCGAAAATAATTCCGTGAAAACATTGTGCAATATCATGTCAACTACTTCGAATTAAGACTAAGAAATTTGTAGGCTTATGTTTTCAATACTTGATAACACTTTGCTGTAGTTAGCATCTCCTAATAGCCAACAAATTTTGTTTGAAAAAAAATGGTTGAATTTAGTACCCAAGCTCTCATGCATGAACAGAGTGATATTGAGACATGATAAGTAGCTTAAAAATCGTCTAAAATACTAATTAAACACTAGTTTATCTCTGCCGAAGGAGGGGGAAGTGCTCCTAGGGTGCATCAGGCCAAGTGGCCCAGGCATCTCAATTTCTACAGCTAAACAGCTCTGTGGTTTTTCAGTAATAAATATATCTGAGTCAATACTGATTTAAATGGATACCAATACTCCCCACCATGTCAATTTCAAAAGCCATCTGCTTAGCCTAACTTCAATGTAGGTAAACCTCAGAGTTTTAATCTGAATTCATAAAATGTTTATAATTCTTTATATTTTAAAGTAAAATAAAAGTATTTTCAAAATTTCCTGCTAATTCAGATCCATACATCCAAGTAGACTCCCAGGATTCTAGGTGCCTGGGCCACTTGGCCTGATGCACCCTCGGACCACTCCCCCTGTCCATGATATCTATATACGATAAGGAATGTTGGGTGTTTTTAGGCGCCCAATTCACTGGGCTTCGTTTATTAATCATTTTGTCTGTGAGAGGGAAGCATCAATAAATATTCGGATAGCATACCTTTAAAATTTTACTTCAATTCTTCTCGGACTCGGATAGTATACTCCATAAGGGAGTGAGCATCTTGCCTGTAAATATAAGGAATTTACAAAGTGCTGCTGGTCAAGAAATTGCTTCCCTTGTAATGAATCTTGGCCTTAACATTGCCCAATTATATATATCTGCGAATGGATACTTTTCCTGCCAGTTGAAGCCTTGAATGTTGAGAAAGAATTGCATACCACTCTGAGGATGCAGGATGAGACACTGTTTCGACTCTTCTGAATATTGTAGACAGGTCCAGACTAATTTTTATATTTGGAATGATGATAGAAACTAATTTATTATATGGTTAGTGGTGTCTCTAAGCCCTTACAAAGTAATATCTGCTGAAGATATCTGCTCGTGGAAACCTGGAAGGGAGCTGAGACCCTTAGATAAGGCGTTAAATATTTTTCTTCCCATGGGGCATGTCCTCCTCGAGGCCCGCTGCAGGAGCTCTAGCAGATATCTACCTCCAATACTATGGTAACATTTTTATTTTTATTTTTCTGATTTTTGGGATTTTTTTAAATATTTTTTTTATCAAATTCTTTTGCGCATGAACAGCTGTGCCGTTCCCGTTGCCTGCGTGGGAATATTTGTGCAAACAGTGGAGCATATAGTAGCACTCGTGTTCATCTTTTAGTATAAGTGACTGTGGCCTAACGGTTGCAGGACACACTTTTGGCGCTCAGAGACAAACAGGTCGCGGGTTCAATTCCCGCTGCTGCTGGTTGTCAAACTCAATTGTCATACTTCTAAATTAAAGTGTCTAACCATCAATTTATATAGAAAAGCTACATTTGAAATGATTAAACTTATGTTTCCATTTAAGATATATTGTGAGTCATCCTACCAACATGTATTCAATACTTGATGATATTCAAAGTGTCTATACACTTCTGTAGTAAGTAAACAAAAAATACAAAAAGTGAATAGTAAGAGAGAATAGAATATTTTTTTGAGTTTTCAAACCTATATCCCGATCAGTCTGACCGAGCCTGATCAAGCCTGATCAAGCCTAACCCAGCCTAACCCAGCCTGACCAGCCTGACCAACCTGATCAGCCTGATAGGAGCTTTGAATCTGATCAGTCTGATCAACTCGACCCAATTTGACGACCTGATACAGCCTGATCATGCCGGGTTGGGCAATTTGGATTTTTGCGACATACCTTTGCGCACCTTGAATTTATCTTTACTTGTGAAGATGCATCGAAGAGACAATGTGACATTGCTCTTGTTCAGACGCTGAAAGATTCACGATGGCAGCCAAGGACAAAATGGGAGGGTTGTAAGATTTTAGAGGATAATAGCTATCGTTTCATTCTCCTTAAATATCTTATCCGTGGGTGCCATTTAATCCCAACTGTTGCAAAAGAAGATTGTGGGACATATTACCTCAATGATCTAGTAGATAGTGATGCATTTATATGTTTTTTCCTGAGCAGCTAAGGCAATATATCCTCCTTCACGATGACTCGATGATATAATAATGCACGGGAGAAAGGTTCTATAGGTATAAAAAAAAATTTTTCAAGGGCTATATAACGCCTGAAAATGTTCTTGATGGATATGATAATGTCTGATAAAGTCCCAGCTGTATGTGATAAAGACATGATAATGCATTGTCAGACTGTCATGCATTATAATGTCTTAGGCATTTTTGCGACAACCCCTCACACACTGAGACCGGTCAGTCTTACGAGGGGCGACACTGCCGGGAAGGAGACAGGTCAACATCAAATTATGGAGGCCAATAATATACCAACAATATGATCATAGATGGAAAAGGGAATATAATGCCTTCGGAAAGAAAATAAGGACACTTTATAAGTCTGTAGTAATTTTCTCCTGCCGTTCCGTACCCACCACCATATATTCACGCACCATCTTAGCTTTTCCGGCAGCATTAACAAGGCATTGGGTGCATACCATTCCTGAAGGGTTACAAGAATGGTGGGATTTAAAACAGTTCGCCAGCTCTGAAGAAAATTTTGCGTACATCAGTAAAACATGCAACGTGCGCTAAACTCCGCATAGTGCTAGGTAGCACTAGGTAGGAATAGGCAATGACGGATTCGCTAATTGAAGCTAGGAGTCGGTATAGAGATTACATAGCCCTACATACCACTGCCTATCACTCTTAGCACAGGCGCTAAACGGATCCTGTGTCAACTTTCCTGATGTAGTAAAATACATATTGCATAGGCCGCATCTTATCAGTTTTTTTCTCCGACCTCGGGGAGTAAAATCTCATTTTGATTCGAAGGTAAATTGAGACAGCTGTTGAAGAGCAGGAAGAGACATAAGCATGTGTCGGTATATCAATAAGGGCATCGTTTGCCGGGTTCACTATCACGATGATTACGAGCAAGTGCCTTATCCGCTGCAAATCCCGGGCGATCAACAGAAAGATTCTATCATCCTGATGTACTAAAACTGATAAATACGTACATTTCGACTATGATAGTGTAAGAATATACTAGAAAATAAATATGGATGTTTCAAACAGTTCTTATCAATCTCAGCTTTTTCTGATCTTAAGGGAAAGAAAATTCTCTCGTGAAATCGTCTGATGTATTCAAGTACAGGATGCAACACAATTTATTTAACTAAAAGTTGGGTCCTCCGTTTCGCTACGGTTACTAATAGAAAAGGAGCAAGCATAGCGAAAGCAAGTCGAGTTTAAGGTTCAATTTTTATATTTTTTCTGCACAGTGAGAGGTCTTTTGCAGGCATGTCACACTTTGTTTAGCTTGTCTCAGAGATTATGAATAGGTGTTCTGAGTTTGATTATTCTTCGACATGAGGTGATGATAAGGGTCGTAGGCTGTAGGAATGTTTACTTAAAGGTTTGAGCTGAAGGAATTCTGATTCCGTGCGTTGGCCATTAAATACTTTTAAGTTATCCAGTCTGTACAATTAAATTTTGCTATACTTGTATTTATATAATATACAAAGTCGGGTCCTGCGCTTCGCTCCGGGAAATTTACCATTTAGGAATTTTTTCTCAGCTGATTGAGAGAATATATAAGCAGAATTTTCGGATGCATATTAAGTGTAATGAATAAGTAGCAGAGAGAATTGGAAAGTATCATTGGTGAGTTATTTATCAAAGGTCCTTCTAAATCAAGGACCATTATTTCTAGTCAACGTTTTGATCAGGCGTCTTGACTACAAGTTATGTATTTCATCATTTATTTGAAACGTAGCAAGAAGTCAGCCGTTCCACCGGTTTTCAAACACAGCCCTAAAGGATTTAGTCTTCGGGATGAGGATGGTCGCCACGGGATTGGGTAAAGTCAGATTAGATTATGAGGGTGGGCTCTAAGCTTTGCTTCGGGTATGTTAAGAGGCTGTTTGAATAATAAACACCGGCATTCGGAGATTTAATTTTTAAATATATTCATTAGTTTAAGATATTGTTCTTAAGTCTTTGATAGGGTCTAGCTCAAGCCATGAGGCAAACGTTCCCTCCTTGTTGCCCGTTGTCTTATTCAGATTAAGTCATGTTTATTACATCCCTGGGAAGGTATTGAAGAGAAATGGGTATTAGGTTATGCGTTCTTAGGGTTGCTACACTTGTGGAGACCCATCGGTGGCCACAACATACTATGAAGGATTCAGCCGAGGAAATGCAGAGCATGGATTCAACACCATGGCCCAATTCGTTGCGGTACAGACGCTAGGTCAAAATTGGCAAATCGACAGGCCTTCCTTTATTGCTTGGACATCTCCCGGCCAGCCCAGCACCACGCCCCTGTGGGAGCTCATCAATCCAACAACGAGGGACGTTGTTTATTTACTATCCACTAACGGAATCACTCCAACCCTCAGCGGATTTTCAGCTGCAGGAATTATCTCCTACGTATATCCCACGCAGATTTGTGGGAGTGTTCCTCTTTATGCGGCCGCTGGACCATCGGACCATTGGTACACCACGAATTTGATTGAACATGATGAATTACTCGGTGTTTCTGGCTGGACTGATGATGGAATTGCGGCATATGTATTGCCAGTGGACGGTGCGAGTCTTCTTTTCAAATGACTGGCTTGTGCTCATCTTACAGTCCAAGGTTGTTCTTGCAGCTCTTGAGATGAGAATCGACCCACATTCGTAGGCATGCAGTCGTCACTGTCCCAATATTCACCGGTCTTCTGAATCCGATGCTACTGAAAGCGTCTGGAAGTATTCTGAAATCTCTTCCGCTGTATATACAAGAAAATTGAAACTTAAACTTTCAATCTCAATTACAATCACTGTAAAGTGTTACCTCCAACGGTTGCTGACAGGCTTGTCCACCGAGTGATGAAAATAACTTCGAATCGGCTACAATATTATCGAGTTATTCATATATACGAACGTAAGAATTAGCTGGAATCCAATTACGTAGATGAAGTAGTGTGCTGTGGGTATCTTTACTGTTCTAAACTAGAAGCGGTCAGCGAAGTACCATAAAACAGGTAAGCGATTATATGTCTTCCTTCATGCAGAGGGATCGGGGATATATGTGATGTGAAAGGATGAATGAACAGTGACGTCGAAAAGGATATGTAAATGTGCGACAGTAATAACCAATAAGCATTGTGTGGATGGGACGTAATGGTATACATAGAAAAGAGGTATGTGAAGGCGATGCGTAAATGGAGATGCAGACAATGCAGATTATTCGAAAGCATCCGAAGAAAAACCAAAGTAAATGTCGCCGAACTATAACTCCTCACCGCTATTTTTGCCCTCTGATTCACTGTTCATCCTAAGTTATGACCAGTGGCCGGTAGTATACCTAACTCTATCCATATTAAGGCTATATTGCAGGGTTGGCATAGGTGGCTGATGAGTAATAATTTGGTACTCCTCGTACCTAATATATTTCTCACAGGAAGGGGAAGAGTGGAGGTACTGCTCTAATTCGGTTGGTAAGAAGGTTTCCAAGCACTCTCTTTAATCGAAAAAGCAATCGGATCTCCTAGACCCGAGGGCAAGGAGTACTAGCTTGCCCTTGCACAGAGGGACAGGGAAGGACGGTAGTGTGCGGTATTTGTGAATACAAGTTTTATGATGTGCTAGCTCAAATATAAAGACCATATTATAAGGTTGGATAGGTGACTGATTACTAGCTTGGTTCTCAGTATATATCTCCTACAGAAAGGGGAGTAGTGGAGGTACTCCTCTTATCCTGTTGGTACAAAGGTCTTGAGGTCCTGTCTTCAATCTAAGATAGGAATCAGACTCGCTGGAACCCAGGGTGTCTACAATATAAGTAAAAATTATTATTTGATTAACATATGTCTTGAAAGAGAACATGCCAGTACATTCCGATCTACCTATCTGCATATCTATTGCATTATCCACATGTAAGACTCGTGGCAGAGGGGAGGCAAATAAATTACGAAGGTCTTACTTGGTGTCTCGATATGTAATAAGAGCGCATCGTCGACAACGTCAAATGCATGGACAATCACAAAAGTCTCGCGTGACTGGTCAGCGCTCACCACCCATGGTGTTCCATGTCATCGATCACGATCGACCGACGATGCTTGAGCCATTAGGCCGATGATGTTGGGCTCACACTGGACGGATTCCTCGGCGATCCTGAATTCTCTAGAAGCGGTAGCAAAGGCAAGTCAGCCGAAACAGAGGCTTTCCACATCGAGAGCTCCCACGTCCCACCCTTATTCCTTCCCGCCATCTTAGTCTTGCAACTTCCGACATTCAACGGTTCTTTCCCTGTTTTTCTTCGTAAAAAGACAACTACGTCATCCACATCGCGCTCGACGTCTCTCAAGCAACCAATACCAACTGCAAGATGATTACCCCATCCGTCCACCGAACGAGCGCTGTGGCGTCCGCCCATCCTAATGGAGATAACTCCATTCTAGGCGTCTTCAAGGGTCCAAACTAGCCCGCGCTCTCCTTCGTCATCCACAGAACTCCTCACTTTGGTATGTAAACCCGACTACACCTATCTCTTCTGCTGACGCGTCCATTAGGCTCGGTACCTCTGTCAGCCAGCGATGACATGTCCCAACGGCAGCGTATCTCGGAGTAGGTGTTCGTTCGTGTATAAAAGAGGCGTATTCGAGAGGTAAGTCCAACATCCTAGCATGTCTCCCAAATCCGTATTCATCACTGGAGCCTCCTCAGGAATCGGCCTTGCCACCGCCCAGCTCTTCCATCGTCAAGGATGGAATGTCGTTGCGACGATGCGTGCCCCTGATAAAGCTCCCTCTGAACTCATATCTCTTGATCCTGCAACGCTTCTTATCACGAAATGCGACGTGACGAACCTTGAATCCATCAATGCTGCCGTTGCTGCTACCCTTGAACGATTCGGACGCGTCGACTGGCTTATCAACAATGCCGCCTTTGGAACGTTTGGCATTTTCGAAGCTCTGCCAAGAGAGCAAGTTATGGAATTGATGAATACGAATTTTATTGGTGCGTATTCCACATACTCGTCCCTCATTCTCTAATTCATCGATCGTATAGGTCTCATGGACGTAACACGTGCCTTCCTCCCCCATCTCCGCCGCACCGCTTCATCCACCGACAGATACTCAGTCGGCCTCATAAACATCACATCCGGCGGCGGTATATGGTCCCTCCCACAAACAAGCCTCTACTGCGCATCCAAATACGCAGTCGAAGGCTTCACCGAATCCATATCCTACGAACTTGCCTCCCAGAACGTCTATGCCAAGTTAGTCGTTCCACACGGCGGAATATCACAAACGTCCTTCAGCCAACGTACTCTCAAGGAAGGCTCGGCCGCTGATGCAGAGGTCAATGCGGCGTACAGTGACTTCACAAAGAAGACAATGGACACGTTTGGGAAGATTGCGGCTTCGTTGCCTACGACCTCGGAGGAGGTGGCGCAGACGATTTACGAGGCTGCGAGTGATGGGACGGACAAGTTGCGCTACTTTGTCGGTAACGATACTAGAGGCTTCATCAACGCCAAATTTGGAGAGAAGGGTATCAAGGCGGATGAGGAGTATCTTGCATCAATGAGGAAGTATTTCGATTATTGAGTGTTTGTCTTACTCCAACTTTGCCTTTATGAATCATTCCGTGATTGATTGTATTTACTTTCACTGAGACTTTCTAGTACGGTTTAAGAAGAGACAATACATTGGAATACTACTAAGTTTATCTATCACATCTACGTCGATCACCTCTCAAGGATATCTCTGCGGCAAATCCCATTGTTTTGCAGTAATATCTTCAGTCTATCTAAACTTCAAAGAAGCAAAAACCCTCACATAAAATTATGCTAAGTAAGTCCGTTTAAATCCAGCAAATTTCGATCAAAATCAACAATCGCAGCTCTCGTTGAAGTCATGAACATGCAAGGAAATTGAGCAGCTGCGATATAGAGACGAGTTCTGCTGGATGGAATTGTAACCGGGGGAATTGTGAAGAACATGAGACGCTTTTTCAGTCGAGTACGATATGTATCAAACAGTATTGCGGGAATATTCATCGCATAATTGTGACTGCCGGGATAATCATCATGGTGGGATATTAAGGCTACGGAAGTGCCGTTATATTAGGCAAAGCTTGACATCAGCAATTGATTACAGTCTTCCATCGAAGTTATTTCTGGATGAAAAGACGGGATCTCAGAAAATACGAAACCCTAGAAGAGAGATACCGAATGTGATATTTGAAGTTATGGACATAGATGTTGAGAAGCTACGATACCGAGATGAATTTGACTGGATGGAAACACTTGACCGATTCAATAAGAATATGAGAACCGTTTATATTAGCCTGATTTCAGTAAAATCCTGAGAGCCTGTCTATATAATCATTCTACTGGGGTACTCTAGTATATCGTTTTAGAGATGCAGGTGCCCTACCTCAAACGCTGCTCGGATCATCAGGAAAGTTGGCACGGGCGGCTAAATGGCTTTCTAGCCCGTCAATTTACTATCTAGTGCTATTTAGCTTCAAGCTGCTAAGGATCGCTAAGGATCGCTAGACCTCTCCTCCTTCCTAATTCCACGCAGAGTGTAAAGCGAACGTTTCAACAAGTCATGTGCAGTTCTGTCTGCCTTCGTCTTTCTCACAGTGACAGTGTCTTCAACCTTTTGCCTCGAACCACCATTTCCTCGCCACAAACACCGAACATGGCTGCTATACAAGGCCCCATCTGCTACTGTCTTATTCTTGCTTGCGTCTATTCTGACCAATATTACTTGTATATGTCGTTCCGCAACTAATCCTGATGTGAGTCATCAATCCGTTTAATCTTTCCTCATATTGACATATGTCACGTACCACAGGTTATATTACGCCAGAAGCCTCCCTTCAGCCATCCGTTCCTTCAAAAGGTCTTAAGCCTCGTTGCTTTTAATCCACAGAGTCGCCCCGCTCTTGATGCACGTTTTCCAGATGCCTTTGATCCTATACGTCTCAAGACTCTTGCATTTGTCTGTACAATGGTAAGTTTACCGCTCTACCCCATTCTGTATTATTATCTAATCATCCCACAGACTCATTTCGCACTTGCAAACCTCCTCAAGGAAAAACGACAAGAGTTCAGTGCCGATAAATACTTCCTCGTTTACGTTGATTATTTGGAGATGGATTTCCAAGCAGAAGAGCCTGAAGAATTTGAGAATCGTTTAATGATAACTTTGGCTGACGGTAAGTAAGTACTACTAGTATCTACTTTTTTGGCCTCCTTCTGACAGTTGTTATTGGTTAGAATAAATCTTGGGAAC
>KN837212.1:67038-86042 GCA_000827215.1 Sphaerobolus stellatus SS14 | reverse complement strand
GCAATCCAAGTCTTTCTCTTTGGATTTCCCCTCTGCTAGGTGAGATTCCCTTCGCATGTATATATTTCATTTACTTATATATCTTTGGATTTCCCCTCTGCTAGCTCTGCGTGACGTCCGCTCGGCTGCGAGGGTTGCCCTTACAGTCAGTAAAACAAGAAGGGATTCCACACTGGGATGATACTGGAATACAAACAAACATGATCTGGAACTAGCTTTTACAATGACAGCGGGATCTGCTTGCTTTCAATAAGTTAAAGGCAGAATTCAAAAAGCATCTTCAAGGTACTTAAATAATCTCTAAAGCTACCAAAGGCTGGAGATTAAATTTGTTTCCCATTACATTGTCCAAACATGCGAGAATGGAATTGACCAAATATAACTTTCTCCAAGCTAATATGAAAAAGGGAAATTGAAAGATTCAGAAAGAACATAAAAATGTTTACTACTGATGCAAATAATATCTGGATCATTTTGTGAGTTGCTATGGCTGGGCAATGGTGGCCTGCTCCTGCAACCCCATTGTCCCAATAATGAATGCCAATACCAATCAGAGACTAAGAGTGTTTCATATAGCATACCTTTATTCCACCAGAATGTATATAAAAGTAAAATGGTGAGATAGTACTTGTTTGGGGATTCCTGCAAATTTATTTACACCTGAAGGAGAAGGGTATGGTGGTCACGGATCAGTCACAGGTGCTATTGCTGAACTTTTCCTGCCTCCACCACTGTCAATGAGTTACCCACCCGCGCTCTACCTTGTGTGCTTAGTAGACCTCATGTGTACACTTTATTATCCATGTTGCTCGATTCTGAACTCCAGTGTATGTTTATAGCTTATATTTGATGCACCAGCAGCTATGTTTCGCCAGGCCCGCATTTCCTGCCCGACCCCATCTGTAGGCACAATGGATGGGTGATGCTTGTGTTTTATGTAGTAATAGGTGTTTACTATGGTGAAAGTATGTTCCTATATTGCCTGTATTGCTTTGCGACGCTCAATGTCCGTTTCTCAGCCACTCAACCTATGATTACCCTCATCATGTCATTGAGAGCCTCGCAGGAGTAATGGGGGCTGGATGAGGGCAGGATGCTCTGCAAGAATGTATCTACTATGTAGATAAGGTCTACCACAACCTGAACATATGGTGAGCCCCTTTTTCATATTCTCTCTTCCACATCCATACCTTGCAGGTAAATATTGGCTCATAACTTCAGTGATACTCTTATACCCACTTCCCACCATAATCTACTGCTTGAGGATACAGATGGATGGAAGAAAGTCATTGCAGAGACCCAGGATATTTTGCAATGGCTTATGACATAGTAGACAATCTGTGAGTCCCCCCTCTCCTTCAACAATGCATCATCTACTGAAATCTTCATCTATCACAGGTAATAAGCTTTCCAGTTTTGACACACTGAATCACTACACCCTCCCACCACCTCCCCCCAGTTTCACCATTATCTCTGGCTCCCCCCTTCTCTTTACCCTACCCATAGCCTACACATAATTCTTACCACTCCGTACTGCATTATATTGATGTTAATTACTGAATAATTGCACCTTTCTTGCTACCTTAATGTATTTTACATTGAATAAGCTCCTCTCTATGTTTATTAGCCTCTGGCTTGTGGGATTGGGTAGAATTGTAGCTACATTCGAAAATATACTACATTCATTTTTTTGTCATTTTTTGTTATTTTTTTCCGCAGAATTTGTGTTGCTGTCTGTGGCACTTAACAATGGAGCCATATGTGGTGATGAGAAAAAAGTGAGACTGTGGTTTAAATCTAACATATCAGCTGACCACAGTTATTGGCAGAGCTACATATTTTCATTCATCCACCAGTTCATGCTAATCAGTAGCATGAACTGGTAGATGCCGGAGTCCTCTTTCATTGGGTGCTTAATTTCGTGCAACTTGACATGAATTTAAGCGCCCAAAGTTAACACTATTGGGTCTCTCAAACACAAACTAAATATATTTATTTGATAGTACATATTGACCTATACTAAATATGAATAGTAAATTAAATTAAAGCTGTCAAAAGGGTACATTAGACTCAATAGGCTGCTGCCTGTGGTACTTAACAATGGAGCCAGTCTCTGCCGAGATGCCGGCAATAGTGGGAAAATTCGCAAAAAAGGGAATTATTATTATAGGAAATGAATGGTGCACCCTAAAATCGTGCGAAAATTATTATATGTTCCTTTAATTGTGTTCTTGAGCACACCCAAGATCGATAGCAACACAGTTCAGAGAGGGAGGTTATATGGACTGTGCATGAGTTCGGTGACAGAAGAAGTAGTCGTGGGAATGTATGAACGTAGGATAAATCTGACCGTGGGTAAAAAAACACGCCAAAATGCGCGCTGGTTTCAAAAGGACGGTTAACCGTCAGTCGTGCCTCCTTCTGGAACCGTAACATATACCGCCTCTAGGAATCTCATGTATGTTACCTAACTGCCACGCAGCAGCATTCTGTGCCAATTTTCGGGGGACTCGCTGCAAGCTCGCGCTCTGGAGGATGCATTTGATAGAGTGATATTATTATTGAGGTTTATGAGTGGTTCCGTCGCTCATTCATGGAAAATACATTGAAAATGGTTGGATTTTAGGTTTACAGTGAGGCTTCACTGAACCCATCTCCTACAAACTCGCCTCGCAGAACGTCTACACCAAATTAGTCGTTCCACACGGCGGGATAACAAAAACATCCTTCAACAAACGTACGCACAAGGAAGGCTCAGCTGCGGATGTTGAAGTCAATGCGGCGTACAGTGCCTTCACTAAGAAGATGTTGGAAACATTCGAGAGGATTACGGCTTCGTTGCCTACAACGTCGGAGGAGGTTACGCAGACGATTCACGAGGCTGCGAGCGATGGAACGGACAGGTAGCGCTATTTCATTGGCAATGATAAGAGAGGCTTCATTAGCACCAGATTTTGAGAGAGAAGGGCATCAAGGCGGACGAGGAGTATGTTGCGTCAATGACTATTCTTCTAGACAACCTTAATAAAATTTATTAACGACCCAGATGGAACGAAATTAATGCAACTCACCTGCGTATAATGGCCAGTTGCCATGAAAAAATCAGGATGATCCCCTAGGTAAAACATTAGAAATGAAAGACACACAAACCTGGGAAGCATATACAAATAATTTGTTTCCTCCCACCGTAAATCCTGGGACACTTGGAGGAGTGCTGTTGGTATTAGGAATTTGTAGCATGTAGTTCTGGGCTGTTGAATTATAGAATCTAATGGCACGGTTTGTACTTCTTGAGCTGTCCAGGCTCGGAAATGGCACCTTGGAACTGCCAGTTTCCCTCATCCGAATCAGAGTCGACGAAGGCAGCTCGCACATTGAGAAAATAAGCCTTTTGAGTGGGACTGTACCACTCCATGATTTTTTTGGGCTGTGGTCATATCGCCATATGTATCACAACAGTGGGCCTAAGACAATGTAATGTTTAAAATGAATTCCCGAATTAGGAAGCAGAAATTCGCACTGCTAAATTCCAAGAAGACGCCATAGTGGTAGGAAGAAGGACTGAGAGATTGGTTAGAGCTAGGATAAAGTTCTTCATTTCCACTACTCTTCAAACGTTTGGTTGGTGAAGTCCAGTAGAAAGGAATTACATTCACTTTTTATGAGGAATCACATTCTAGCGTATTTCGCCAATAATCGCTGAGCATAGCCGGGCGTAACCACCCGAATACAAAGTCACGATGGTAGATCCAGAAGCATAGACGAATGGCCGACAATCTGCCTTCTCATTGAGTTCAAGATGTTTAGGTCGGTGTAAGCCAAATGTGAAAATAGGATGTCATGATGGTCCAACCTTCCAGTCTTGCCAACACCATTCTTTGCCCAATATGACTCGTGGCTCTGTTGGCCCCATGGGATCTCGACGCTGGCACTACTGATGCCGATTTTCTCCATGTTCCTATTAAGTCTACTTCATCCTTAGATATCAGTATAATAAATTTCATCAATACTTCCATGCTCATTTCCTATTGAGGATATACATGCCTATATTATTATTTGCCTGTTTCGACTGCAAGCGTATCTAGAGTCTTGACTCCTAAAATCACACTGGAGGTTTCTTTGATAATAGGGATGCATCCGGTGGTATATCACACATGATCTCAGAAGATCTGTACATTTACTAGGTGATCACGTGCAAGTTGGCAATGGCAAGCCTTGCCAAAGGAGTAAACGCGTCGTCCATTGGCAACCAGCGAACTGTCACCTAAGAACCACGGTGGCCACCGGTGGTATATCACACATGATCTTAGAAGATCCGTAGGTTTACTAATTGACCACGTGCAAGTTGGCAATGAAAAGCCTTGCCAAAGGGGTAAATGCTTGCGCCTATCACCGTTTACGGTTCAGTAACCGGACTTCACCTACTAACTTCCCTTCTAACGATACTCCAAACGGAAGTCAAAATTAGTTCCTGATCTGGGCATCTGAGAAGTCTTTCGAGGAGGAACCAATTGATATTGAATATAATGTCTAACATTGGTGATCGGAGCTGAAGCATCACGGTGCGTGGCACTCCATCAAAGCTTCCTTTTGCCAAGGCTATGCCAATGTCCCCTATCTGTATCTAATATATTGTTTACGAAGGTTATAAGGTAGAGTCATTGTTTACATATTTATAGTACTCGTCTGCAATGGAGGAAGCCACTCATTCCCCAACGCTAACTACCAAATTACTTATGGTTCATATGAAATTAGCTTCTACCCCAATTTGGTACGTGGAAGTTCTCTCTCGGAGGAAACTGATCATCCCGAGACATTTCCCCGAGGTCTCGGGATGATCAGTTTGCGAAAAGGTGCTTTTAAGGCTCTCGTAAGGCGACTCCCAAAATATGAGTGTTCAACAAAATAAATTGTAAAATCGAAAAAATTGGTACTTCTGACTGTGTTTCGTGAAATACTGTGGGTGGCACTCCTGTTTACAGGCCACACGAGTCGAGTCCGACCACCATCTATCTTGCGACTCAATGACAACAGAAGATGAACAACTGCGGTGGAACACTGTTATAAGGATTCCTCAAGACGATGAGGGGAGTTTAAGAGTCATCCGAAAGCATGCACATGGACAGCAAAGAGAAAAGCGGAACACAAGGAAAAGCTCGTAGTATTAGAATCACACATTGGTGGGGCATCGTACACCAGCTGAAATAACCCACGTTCAACATGACACGATCTGTTCTATCTTTTTCAATTATCACGAGGCGCACGCTGCTTCCTTTGGCAAAATTGGCAAATCCCGCTATCCATCGATATGCTCCTTTTAGATGCTACTTATTCAGACAGGCCGCACAAGACCTACGGTGTCTTCCTTTGGCAAAGATCGAACTTAGAATCGAAGGCACATCTATGTCACGACTAGAGCCGTCAATGACAAGGCAATCGTCGACTAAATATATAGATATCACATAGATATATATTATATAGCATTGTTTGTTATTGTCGATTATACGAGGTGACTAGATTAGTTTATACAGACACTATCTCCTCTTTCATGACCAAGCTCTAATCCTTTCACATGCGAACAGAGTATTCGAAAGGCAATCCAGAACGCGTGAAGGTCATGCTGGATTTTCTGAGTTCGAGTTCAGGGGATTCTTCTAAACTGATCATCCCGAGACCTCGGGGAAATGTCTCGGGACGATCAGTTTCCTATCGCTCAGATGTCAGTGACATACATCCTTCTTTTATCACAAAGCCAACATTCCCACGTTCACATGACACCATCTGTTCTATCTTTTTCAATTACCACGGGACGCACGCTGCTTCCTTTGGCAAAATTGGCAAATCCCGCCATTCATCGATATGCTCCATTTAGATATATTCAAACGAGCCACACAAGACCTACGGTGCCTTCCTTTGGCAAAGATCGAACTTAGAATTGAAGGCACATTCATGTCACGAGTAGAGCCGTCAATGACAAGGCATCCGTCGACTAAATATATAGATATTAATAGATATATATTTTATAGCATTATTTGTTATTGTCGATTATACGAGGTGACTAGATTAGTTTATACAGAAAGTATCTCGTCTTTCATGACCTAATTCTATCACATGCGAACAGAGTCTTTGAAAGGCAATCCAGAACGTGTGAAGGTTATGCTGCATTTTTGAGTTCGAATTCAGGGGATTCTTCTAGATTCCCGATAAATGTGGTAAGCTGACATCCCGAGACCTCGTGGAAATGTCTCGGGACGACCTGTTTCCCATCACTCAGATGTCAGTGACATACATCCTTCTTTCATCACAAAACCAACACTCTCTGAATACTCGGAAGTTTGGACGTCGGGGTTGGATTGCATCAGACACTCCAGCATCTTCCATCATCTGAATTTCTGAAGATAAACGCCCAAGCCCAAGCCCATGCGGCTTCCTCTGTTGTGCCCAGAACAATAGTACCGCATGTACGTACGGAATGATACTACTCAAAAGTATATATAAGGATGAATGTTCATTTTCTTGCTTCTACAGATCTCTGAACGACATCTTAAGTGGAATCAGCTTTCAGATTCCGTCAATTCTAACTATCAAATCGTACTATGAAGAATATCCTCTTCGCTTTGATCGTTGCCTTTGCGATGGGCCATATTTCGGTCTGGGGCATGCCTGTTGAGATCTTTTCTGCAGAGGTATAGTGAACTTTTATTCACTTTCTCATTCAGTCAGTTTAACTTACAAGTCGAATTTTCAAGCAGCGCCGCACAGCTGACACTTGTGGAGACCCTTCGGTGGCCACAACATACTACGAAGGATTCAGCCGAGGAAATGCAGAGCATGGATTCAACAGCATGGCCGCATTCATTGCGGTACAGACGCTGGGTCAAGATTGGCAAATCGACAGGCCTTCCTTTGTTGCCTGGAAATCTCCCGGCCAGCCCAGCACCACGCCCCTTTGGGAGCTCATCAACCCAACAACGACGGACGTTGTTTATTTAACATCCACTAATGGAGTTACTCCAACCCTCAGCGGATTTTCAGCTGTAGGAATTATCAGCTACGTATATCCCACACAGATTTGTGGAAGTGTTCCTCTTTACGCGGCCGCTGGACCATCGGACCATTGGTACACCACGAATTTGATTGAACATGATGAATTACTCGGTGTTTCTGGTTGGACTGATGATGGAGTTGCGGCATATGTATTGCCATTGTAATCAAAAAAATTCTTTGATTAACATATGTCTCGAATGAATACATGCCAATTCATTCCGATCTACCTATCTCCATATCTCTTGCAATATCCACACATAAGACTCGTGGCAATGAGAGTACCCTATAACATTGTCTCCACCGCTACAGTGCAGGTGTCTCCCCAAATGACGGTGGTAGATATATAAAGCTTCACAAAACTGCAAGCATCTCCTGATCTCATAAGTGATCGAACCACGCATCAAGAAAACAAACAGGTTGAACGATAAGCGGTTAAGTATTTACGATTTCTCGAAGAGTAGGGATGCAGTGCACTCGCAGGACAAACCGAATAATAATAACAGTGTGATAAAAGCAACATGTTCATCTTCGTAACAAAGCTGCGAAAAAATAGAGTAGCGGTTCATGTTATTCGAACACTCTCTGATAACCTTCACTGCATAAATGGGGGTTCAAAACGGCCTGAATACCATGGAGAAGAAAGTCAATGATGAGTATGGTAAAGTGATCCCTAATTTTCCATATGTCTTGCAGTTAACACAGTCCGCGGTCGAACGTATCTATCCCCATCGATCCTGCATTTTCAAGGCGTTAGGAGGCAAATAAATCACGAAAGTCTTACTTGGTGTCACCCATATCGGGGGATAGAACTTGCCCCTCATAAATTAAATTCAGTCTGCATCATCGTGCCCGGGGTATCCTTGAACGAATAACGTCAATAAAAGGTTCGTCCGAACCGTGTCCAGTCTCCAAAAATAATCCTAAACATGAGTGCGGAATGAGAATAAAATACTACTCATATTGGGGAAAAGATGGATGTGTGGAAATTGCTCGCTGATCTGCTACCACCAGGTCTGATCGTGCGAAACGTTGGCCTGGGACCCAGCTGAATAAAAAACTTGGATAAGTAAACGAGAGTCTCGTATCTATCTCACCGAACAACCTGAATTTTAATAACCAAACGCAAACGAAGGCTTCGGAAATACAGCGTGATTTCCCATCGACAGCTGGAATATTCGGATGTAAGCAACCAGATTAAATTATGGTGAGACGCCCAGAAAACAAAGATGCCGTGGCTATCGTCGTGGTTATGTATCTAAGTCAGAAGCGTAAGTACAAGAGCATTTCAAATACAGCCGCGCATCATACCAGGAATGAGCACTTCTGGGGATATCCTCGTATTTAGTAGTTTTTTATTCTTATCCTTCACCGCACCTCTCCTAATTAGATGATGCGCTCACGAAGAATGGAAGAAAATCGCCAAGAAATCACTGCGAAGCAGCACATCCCCTCCACCTTCGTCCGGGTCGCGTTCGGCGTGCTTTACACACCTTCAGGGTGATATCAGACATACGAATCATAGAAATGACATTAGATACGAAGAAAATATAATATAGTGTAAATATAACGGACCAAATGAGAGAAAGAGTCAAACATCGACCCATGTCAATGAGATGATATCAGACCACCGAATTCGGGGCCGATTTGCAAGCTGTGCTTTGGCGAGGGACAGAGTACCTGAAATATCGTAAGATGGTTGTAGAAACGGAGAGACAGACCTTCACTCGATATGTAATAAGAGCGCATCGTCGACAACGACAAAGGCATGGACATCACCAAAACCCCGCGTGACTGGTCAGCGCTCACCACCCATGGTGGTCCATGTCATCGATCACGATCGACGGACCATGCTTGAACCATTAAGCCGATGATGTTGAGTTCACGCTGGACGGATTCCTCGCCGATCCTGAACTCTCTTGAAGTGGTAGCAAAAGGCGCAAGTCAGTCGAAACGGAGGCTTTCCACATCGAATCATTCGACGACTGATGTTCGCGCTTCATCGCTGCTTCTGCATGGTCCGCCGGCTCCTCCGGTCTGTACACCTCCTCGCGCGTTATGTATGGTCTTGCTAAGACTGGACAAGCCCCTGTTTCTCTCCACCGCTGGTTCGCATTCGCAGCTCGGCCTCCTCGCCTACATGGGCGTATCCGTCACCTCCACCAAAGTCTTCAACTGGTTCGCCAACATGTCTTCCGTCACCGGCATGCTCAACTGGTTCGGCATCTGCATCACCCTCATCCGGTTCCGCAAGGGTCTTAAAGCCCAGGGCCTCACCACCCCCATGTTGTGGTGGAGCCTGGCCTGGATGATTTTGATTATTGCGGATTGGGGTGTGTTCTTGAGTGGGAATTGGGACCAGGCGAGCTTTGTTACGAATTATCTGCCGATTCCGGTATTTGCGATGTGCGCATTTCTTTCTCCTTGCTCCTTATTTTTGTTGATGATGTTCATTGCAGCCTCTACTTCGAGTACAAATTCTGGAAGAAAACGAAGATCGCCCCGTTCACCGAGATAGATTTCGTCACGTTTGCGAACGCCAAGCAATAGGCCACGTTTTATTACTGCTTGCTTGGTTATTCTCATGTTATATCACGCACGCACGGTCCTTATTGTATTAATCCATTACTTCTTTTCTTTGGTTTTGATATGGAGTGTGAATTGCGTGCCTGAGATAATATTCTTGTTGGTTTGGATCGGTTTGAGTCTTCGATGTAAAGTTAACCAGCGCACGTATTATCTTCTTGCGAAAGAGAAAGTCTCGCGACATAGTTACCGATGATGACCTTTTCATCCTTTCTTGCAAACGACATCTCTGTCGACGAAATTCATCTCATCCTCATCTCAAAAAATTACAACGCGTGTCTCTCGCGTTCGTTTGGGTTCGGCTCGAGTCCTCGATTTAAAGTAGTAAGCAAACGAGGAACTTATTACGTTATTGTTAAGAGGAAGACTCGACGACGACCTTCTAGCAGCTTTGTAGCCGTTATTATCTGGGAGGGATTTTTGAAGATGATTCCGATCGATGGAACGACTCTAGGTAAATGTCTATATGAGCATCATACGATGGAAGAAAAGATGGATCATGGTTACCTACGGTGACGACTTGTGAGATGAACCTGATTCCTTTCCATCCTTTAGTCTAAAACGACGCCTCCGGCGCTGAGACCAATCATCAATCTTTCAAAATTATAGAAGTGATTATAAACATCCAGAACAACACTGATTATTTTAGGGGAGATTGAAGCGACATCGATCGCGTTCCCTCGAGCAACCCTCCCTTTATTGTATTAACCCATCATTTTTTTCTTTGCATTCGACATGACGCGTGAAGCGTGAATTCCATGCGGGCTGTGAGCTAACTATCTTCTCGTTCGCTCATCTGAAGTCGGTTCAAGTCTTGGATGTAAAGTCACAACATGCCGTTGATAGCTTGAGTGTATTCATCCCATCTTGCCGCTATTCATCTCACTCTCAAAATATTATTAACATACGATTGTCGTGATCCCCGGATGAAAATCCCGAACAGCTTGAATTACTTTCCGAGTGCTAGAGCCAATGTCGATCTTGTTCGTTCCCGTCAGGGACCATTCCTATATATAATTAATTAGCAGAAATTCTGAACATATGGCTACGTCCTTCCTCTTTCTCTTCCGTCGCAATTTTATCTCATTTTTTATATTATACCATACGTTATTCGCTTTCCCTCTCACCATTCGTCTACCGCACTATTTTCCATTCAACATGCTAAGATGGAGGCCAGCTGAATTGAAAACAGTAGGGCAGCTGGAGCGACTACGAGAAGAAACTCGGCAAGTATTATGACGTATCAATACCCGGATCCCTACAAGAACATTGTAAAATCCAACAAATTCGAAAGCATAGTTTCATTCCAATTCTAATCCCACTTCCAGACGGATTCTTATGACACTTGCTCAGCTCCCAACACCGAACTGCGACTGCAATAGAGCGCTATAACTATCAGATAAGATATTATCCATGACTGTGAGGTTAGACTTTCTGAACACATGGCTACGTCCTTTCTCCTCCGTAGCAATATTGTCTTATTTTCTCTCCCTATTCATCTACCACACTATCTTCTATTCAACATGCTACCATAAGACCAGGTGGATTTGAAATAGTGTGTCTAGAAGGACGATGAGAGGAAGGTCGGCCAGTAATGCATCACTGTAGTACCTCACTTGATTTTTCAACCATATTCCGGAAATCCAGAGCTATCTTATCGACGAGTTTGTATCGATTCTCTCTGAGCGTAACCTCAATATCTCAACCGAGTCAGGCCATACGTCTCGGATTTTACAATTGTTTCGAGCATTTGCGCAATAATTCTCAATCGAGAGTCTAAAATTTGTACACAGATCTAATCCTCATTATGTTCTAAGTATCTCGTTATTTCTTGAAGCTAATCCTCCAGGCTTCTCTCATTCGCCTACAGTCGGGCAAACTGGTCATCTCTAGGTATGCGCGCCACCAACAGGGCGGCACGGAGCACTGGAGAAAACAACTCTACTAACCCCAGAGTTCCCACACCGGGACCAGATTCATTGGGGACATCAAAAAATTTACTGAGTCTAAAAGTCCCAGGAAATCTTACATCTCTGGTGAATAGTATTAGCATTTTCTGGGGCAAGAATTGACAGGAAATATTGAATTGTGTTAACATTTCCTGAAGTTGGAAAACTTGCATGCATTCAGAGTTTTCACAAGATTTCCTGAGGTCAGAAATGTTGATAAAATTAAATGTATTCAGCTAGCTTTCTAGATACACAAACATACAGAAAGTAATGGGTTTGTTCAAGATTTCTGAGATTATCATGGGGAAACATCAAATCACTTTATAATTTCCTGAATACATAAACAGCACAGAAACTTTGTATTTGTCCAAGATTTCCTGGCTGACATTATCCCGAGGAAATGCTGAATTATGTTAGAATTTTGTGAGTACACAAACATTGGAAAAACTCTGAGTTTAGGTGAGATTTCCTAAGCAAGATTACTGTTAGAAAAATCATCATCTTCCCAAAATTTCCTGGATATGGAAATTTGAGAATGGTGTAAGATTTCCTGAGCTGGTATTAGATTTTTTCAAAAATTCCGCAGGATTTACCAAATTTCCATATCCAGGAAAATTTGGGAAGATGATGATTTTTCTGACAATAATCTTGCTTGGGAGATCTTGATATTAATCAATATTTCCTCAGTGTTTGTGTGTCAGGAAAACTTACCTAAATTCAGAGTTTCTCCAATGTTTGTGTACTCAAGAAATTCTAACATAATTTAGCATTTACTTAGGATAATGTTGACTAGGAAACCTTGGACGAATCTAAAAAGTCTGTACTGTTTATGTAGTCAGGAAATTCTAAAGTGATTTGATGTTTCCCCATGATAATCACATCAGTAAACTGGGTGCAGTGTTCCTGCGTGTCCGAGCCGATCCAGCGCTGTCCAGGGTGTCTGAAATGCCCCAAACAAATAGACAGTGTTCCCGGATCACTCAGGATTGGCTGGGACATCAAACCGAGTTTGCTGATGCAGCCAGGAAATCTTGAGCAAACTCATTATTTTCTGTACATCTGTGTATCTAGAAAGCTAGGTGAATACACTTAATTTTACCAACATTTCTAACCTCAGGAAATCTTGTGAAAACTCTGAATACATGCAAATTTTCCAACTTCAGAAAATGTTAACACAACTCAATTTTTCATACTTCAGGAAATCTTCAAAGAAATCAACATTTCCTGTCAATTCTTGCCGCAGAAAATGCTAATACTATTTGCCAGAGATGTAAGATTTCCTGGGACTTTTAGACTCAGGAAATTTCTCAATGTCTCCAGTGATTGGTCGACCAGACTGATGAGTTTGCAGTCGATCGTTGCCACTTGGCAATCAATTACCGAGCGCCCCACCAGAAACCACCTCCCTCCCTCTAAAATGTATTGTACGCCCCAGTGAACCCTTGTATCAGTTAGAAAAGGTGTTTACAGGCATCGGTTGATAGATATTAAGTAAGTAAATTAGTCGTTGTCTCTTAATTATCTCCAGTTGTATTGAAAGTGTTTTAAGAGTTCTCGTTTGCCTACGTACATAAGAGAGAATAATTTTGCTTTGGGTTCGTTGTGGTAGAGAATAATACCAGCAGCAAACCGAGTAGTCTGATTTCTTAGGCATATGTATTTTGAGCTAATCCGATGCAGATAAACTAATGGAATTCCTTATCTATACGGCCTGATATGGCTTGATAACTAAGAACAGCGGCACTTGCTACAAAGTGCATATAACATCCACACTTTCCATCTAATGGAGTTTATCCATCGCTATTTTCCTTCATATTTTGACCTTGGATATTTTCAGGTGTCTTATTTGGCACTATTTATGGAAGATTTAAAAATATATAATTATTCTTCTCTTCTTTCAAAATTGAACGGTAGCAGTCTTGACAAGACACTGCACTGAAGTACCGATTCCACTCATAATAGCCTATCCTGTCAAGACAATTTCTAAATCCCATTGACTTTCCTTTCATTATTCGTTCTATCAGAATATCAGAAGCCCAACATATGGAATGGATGCATCATTTGACTGATGGTAATACACAGAGCAAAAAGTCCACAGGAATAGACGTCTAAATCGTGAAGTTGTTGTATAAGTATCTGGGGGAAACCTTCTGCCCTTGGGTTCGGCTTGGGTGGCGTGCTGGTGATGCAATCAAATCTCGCTTGGAGTGGTAACGATTGACTCTACACTGCAGACTGATCACTAGGTGCCCATCATGTTGATCACACCCCACACTCTCGAAATTTCCCCCATGTACATCGGAGTTTCCAGTGGTATTTCAACAAGCCCATAAATATTAATGTATATCATAGAAGATAATAGTGGAGTAAACTACCTGAGTTATGGCTATTTACAGTAATTCTGTATCCGATTAGTTCAAGGAGGAAAATATTTCATTGGTCTGCACAGGAAGGCTTTGACAGTCAATTGTCGACTTCGGCCGCTTTGGAAACAGCCAATCACAAATGCCTTGAGTCAGCCGCTGGAATATATAAACCGATTCTGGCGCGCTAACAGGTTTTCTTCTTCTTTACAGCCATCACATCCTTGACACTGACTTGGGCTTTCACACTACAGTGCGGTGAGCAGACCGGTGTATAGGGTGCGTAGAATCATACTCGTACTGCAGGAACTGGGCATATCGTTGATGGTTTACTTTCACTCGTCGGCGATTAATCAGCTCCTGGGACATCTTCATAGCTCCAATATTATTTATTTTCAACCGAATGAAACTGTCTGGGATGAGTGAGACTGGCTTCAAGTGAGATAAGAGACACGAGCTTCAAGTACAAGGTGGGGTGTTCGCATAACGCGCATCGCCATGCTCACCTTCGCGCAAATAATACGTGTATTCCCAGATGAGTACATAACTAAGGCTCGTACCACAGTAAGTATGGTCTCTAATAGTAACGTTCATATTCGTTCATTAAATACCAAACGCAGTGTCGGTTTAAGAATGTCTGGCCATAAATCCCTTGTGAGTATCGGACAGACGAAAAATCGAGAGATGAAAATTTACCCGACAGCCCAAGTTTGGTCACCGGCGGTGCATAATCCTTCAGAGAAGATAGGTTGGATGGGCGGGAAGCAACGCTAAGCGTAGTCGGGCGTAACTATCCGAATACAGAATCATGACGGTTGAACCAAATGCATAGAGGAATAGCTGACAACCTGCCCTCTGATTAGGTTCAAGATATTTATGTCGGTGTAAGCCAAATGCGACAATAAAATGCCGTGATGGTCCAACCTTCCAGTCTTGCCAACGCCATTCCTTGCCCTATATGCCTCGCGGCTCCGCTAGGCTCCCAACGCTGGCACTACTGATGCTGAGTTCCGCCATTATCCTACCAAGTGTAATTGATTCATATATATCAACATAACAGCTTGTATCAGTACTTCTTGGCACGTTCCGACTGTAAGTGTATCTAGAGTTTCTACTCCTAGAAGCACAGTTAAAGTTCCTTTGATTCTCAATATGCATGCGGTCGTATATTACACATGGTCTTAGAAGATCCGTAGATTTCCTAGTTGACCGTGTGCAACTTGGCAATGGCAAGCCTTGCCAAAGGGACAAATGTATCGTCTATTGGCAATCAGCGAGCTGTCACCTAAGAACCACGGTGGCCATGCGCTGTTTAGTATTATTTTCCAGAACAAGAAAGCCTTAAATAAGAAAGGGCTTTTAGAAATTAAGACGCGATCCTCAAGGATTCTAAAAGAAATACTTTCCAGTGTATATACAACAGCAACTTGAACTTGATGCTCTTGTTGCGAAATGTGCAGCGAACATGTTAATTATTAAGTTTATTTATTACTCTACTAATAAAGAATCAATTAAAGGATCATGGAGGAAGTTAGCATCAGTAGTGCCAGCTTCGGGATCCACGAAAACCTGCGAGGCATACAGGGCAAACAATGGAATTGGCACGACGGAAGACTTAACATCTTACTGTCACATTACGCTTTTGCCGAGTTAAATATTCGAAATGTAATCATGAACCTGACGAAGGGGGCAGATCGTCGACATTTCGTATATACTTAGTGACCATTCCAAAAAAAATACTCGGAAGTTTGGACGTCGGCATTGGATTGCATCCGACACTCCAGCATCTTCCGTCATCTGAACTTCTGAAGATAGATGCCCAAGCTCATGCGGCTTCCTCTGACCTCCTACTTTGGTGCTACACGAAGCTGCCATCCTACGGTAGGAAATCTCTGTACTACTAGTCTTATCGTATGTTTCCCCTCTTCCAGCGTCCGACATAGCCACCTTTGTACTTCTTCCTCGCCATAGCCACGTTCCATTACGCATGGATACCCTGCAGTCACAAAAACTCGGCCTATGTTCGTCAGAATCCGGGATGTTTGCCACCAGCTGACGGCAGATGAGCCCGCTGTGTCAGTCGTAATCGGATCCATCGTCATATCCTTACTTCAGGTATGTCATGTTATGCCTATAATGCCTACATTATGCAACGTGATTATAATGATATGTTACTCTGCAGGATTGTTTGTTCTTGCGTCCGGTCGAGATCCTACTCGGGCGGCTATCTCATCGGCCACTTCCACCCGTATCTCGTCTATGCTCATGTTTGGCCCTACGAGCACATGTGAGGCACTATGCTACATCTAATACGTAAGTTATATTCCACACCTGATCCCGATACGTTTGGTAACGCTCTGGATAGGTCGGAGGGTACTGTTCTGGAACGCTACTACTATAATCGACATGTCCTTCTGATATGAAGCTGTGCCATCGATAAGTCGGGGAAGCTGATCATCCCGAGACATTTCCCCGAGGTCTCAGGCTGATCAGTTTACGGAAAGGTGCTTTTAAAGTCTAGTAAGGTGACTCCTAAGATATGAGTGCTCAACATAATTAATCGTAAAATCGTAATAATTAGTACTTCTGACCGTGTTTCGTGAAATACTGTGAGTGGCACTCCTGCTTACAAGCCACACCATCTATCTTGCGACTCAATGACAACAGGATATGTACAACTGCGATGGAAAACTGTTTTAAGGATTCCTTAAGACGATGAGGGGAGGTTAAGAATCATCCGAAAGTATGCACATGGACAGCAAAGAGAAAAGCGAAATACGAGGAAAAGCTCGTAGTATTAGAATCACACATTAGTGGGGCATCGTACACCAGCTGAAACAACCCACGTTCAATATGACACGATCTGTTCTATCTTTTTCAATTACCACGAGACACACGCTGCTTCCTTCGGCAAAATTCGCAAATCCCGCTACCCATCGATATGCTCCTTTTAGATGCAGCATATTCAGACGGGCCGCACAAGACCTACAGAGCCTTCCTTTGGCAAAGATCGAACTTAGAATCGAAGGCACATCCATGTCACGAGTTGAGACGTCAATGACAAGGCATTCGTCGACTAAATATATAGATATCACATAAATATATATTTTATAGCATCGTTTGTTATTGTCGATTATACGAGGTGACTAGATTAGTTTATAAAGACAGTATCTCGTCTTTCTCAGTCCATCAACGGCCGCTAGCATGACCAAGCTCTAATTCTATCATATGCGAATAGACTCTTTGAAAGACAATCCAGAACGTGTGAAGGTCATGCTGGATTTTTTGAGTTCAAGTTCAGGGGATTATTCTAGATTTCCAATAAAAGTGGTAAACTGATGGCGAAATGTCTAGGGACAATCAGTTTCCCAACATTCAGATGTCAGTGACATACATCCTTCTTTCATCACAGAACCAACATTCTCTGAATACTCGGAAGTTTGAACGTCGGCGTTGGATTGCATCCGACACTCCAGCATCTTCCATTATCTGAACTTCTGAAGAGTCGCCCATACCCATGCGGCTTCCTCTGTTGTGCCCAGGGCAATAGTACCGCATGTGCGTATGGAATGATGTAACTCAAAGTATATATAAGGAGGAATGTTTAGTATCTTACCTCTACAGATCTCTGAGCTAGATCTTCAAGTGGAATCAGCTTTTGGATTCTGTCTATTCTAACTATCAAATCGTACAATGAAGAATATCCTCTTCGCTTTGATCGTTGCCTTTGCGATGGGCCATATTTCGGCTTGGAGTATGGACGCTGAGATCCTTTCTGCGGAGGTACAGTGAACTTTTATTGAGTTTCTCATTCTGTCAGGCTAACTTACAAGTCGAATTTTCAAGCAGCGCCGCGCAGCTGACACTTGTGGAGACCCTTCGGTGGCCACAACATACTACGGAGCATTGAGCCAAGAAAATGCAGTGCATAGACTCAACACCATGGCCGCATTCGTTGCGGCACAAGAGCTGGGAGACCAATTCCAAATCGACAGGCCCAACTTTATTGCTTGGACATCTCCCGGCCAGCCCAGCACCACGCCCCTTTGGAGGCTCATCAATCCAACAACGATGAACACTGTTTATTTAACCTCCACTAACGGAACCACTCCAACCTTGAGCGGATTTTCAAATCCAACAATTATCAGCTACGTGTATCCCACACAGATTTGTGGGAGTGTTCCTCTTTACGCGGCCGCTGGACCATCGGACCATTGGTACACCACGAATTTGATTGAACATGATGAATTACTCGGTTTTTCTGGTTGGACTGATGATGGAATTGCGGCATATGTATTGTCATTGGACGGTGCGAGTTTTCTTTTCGAACAACTGACTTGTACTCATCTTGCATCCACTCACTTTCGTAGGCATGGAGTAGTCACTGTCCCAATATTTACCGGTCTTCTGAGTCCGATGTTACTGAAAGCATCTGAAAACAATTTGAAAACTCTTCTGCTGTATATACAAGAAAATCGAAACTTAAACTTTGAATGTTGATTACAATTACTGTAAAGTGTTCCCTCCAACGCTTGCTGACAGGCTTGTCCGCCGAATGATGAAAATAACTTCAAATCGGCTGCAAGATAATCGAGCAATTCATCTATACGAACATAAAAAATAGTTGGAATTCAATTACGTAGATGAAGTAGTGTGCTGTGTGTATCTCTACCGTTGTAAACTAGAAGCGCTCAGCGATTATATGCCTTCTCTCATACAGATGGATCGGGTATATATGTGATGTGAAAAGATGAATGAACAGTGATGTCGAAAAGGATATGTAAATGTGTGACAGTAATAACCAATAATCATTGTGTGGATGGGACGTACTACGGTGGGCGAGCGTCGCCAGGTTACTGTTTTGATCATTGATTGTTGATCATTGCAAGTTGATCTCAGTTCAACTGCAATTTGCACTAAGGATGTTTCTAGACGGTATATTAGGAACTACTAGAGATTGATATTAATATTAGAAAATATATAGAAATGCATTTAAAATATTTACAGCAGTCAGAGAGGTAGAAAGAAAGGCATATATGTAGGAGGAGTACTTAGGTGAATT
>KN837212.1:34600-66483 GCA_000827215.1 Sphaerobolus stellatus SS14 | reverse complement strand
CTCAGTGAAATAAATGTGTCTATTTATGTCAACGAGACCCGTCGAGACCCTTCGGAACCGTGAATAATTCACCTAAGTACTCCTCCTACCTATATACTTTCTTTTCTACCTCTCTGACTGCTGTGAATATTTTTAATGCATTTCTATATATTTTCTAATACTAATATCAATCTCTAGTAGCTCCTAATATACCGTCTAGAAACATCCTTAGTGCAAGTTGCAATTGAACTGAGATCAACTTGCAATAATCAATAATCAATGATCAAAACAGTAACCTGGCGACGCTCGCCCACCGTATGGGACGTAGTGGTATACATAGGAAAGAGGTATGTGAAAGCGATGCGTGAATGGAGATGCAGACAATGCAGATTATTCAAAAGCATCCGAAGGAAAGTCAAAGTAAATGCTGCCAAGCTATAACTCCTCGTTATTTTTGCCTTCTGATCCACTGTTCATCTTCAATTATGACTAGTAGCCGGTAGTATACCCAACTCTGTCCATATTAAGGTTATATTGCAGAGTTGGCATAGGTGGCTGATGAGTAGTAGGGTAGTGCTCCTCGTACCTAGTATATTTCCCACAGAAAGAGGAAGAGTAAAGGTACTGCTCTGATTCAGTTGGTAAGAAGGTTTCCAAGTGCTCTCTTCAATCGAGATAGAAAGCGGATCCCCTAGACCCCAGGGCAAGGAGTACTGGCTTATCCTTCCTCGAAGTCCACTCAAAGCTGAGAGATAGGCACCCACAGGAACCGGGAAGAACAGTAAAGTGCGGTATTTTTGAAAACAAGTTTCATGATGTACTAGCTCCAATAAGAAGACCATGTTATAAGGTTGGGATAGGTGGCTGGAGAGTACGAGCTTGGTTCTCTTGTACCTAGTATATCTTCTATAGGAAGGGGAGGAGTGGAAGTATTGAGGTCCTCTATCTGTATCTCTTGCATTGTCCACACGTAGGACTTGAGGGAATTAGAGTACCGTATAACATTCTCTCTACCGCTACAGTGCAGGTGTCTTCCCAAATGTCGGTGGTAGAATCGATCATAAATTCTGACTATATATATCAAGCTTCACGAAAATGCAAGCATCTCCTGATTTCATGGGTGATCGAACCGCGCATCGAAGAAAACAAACAAGTTGAACGATCAGCGGTTAAGTGTTCACGATTTCTCGAAGAGTAGGGATGCAGTGCATTCACAGGACAAACCGAATAATAATAACAGTATGATAAAAGCAACACGTTCATCTTCGTAACGAAGCTGCGAACAAATAAAGTAGCGGCGGTTCTTGTTATTCGAACTCTCTCTGATAATCTTTCCTGCATAAATGGGGGTTCAAACCGGCCTGAATAACATAGAGGGGAAAGTCGATGACGAGTATGATAAAGTGATCTGTAATTTTCCATTTCTTGCAGTTAACACAGTCGGAGGTCGAACATATCTATCCCCATCGATCCTGCAGTTTCAAGGTTTCAGGCGGCAAATAAATCACGAAAGTCTTACTTGGTGTCGCCCGTATCGGAGGATAGAACTTAGCCCTCATAAATTAAATTCAGTGCCCCATCGCGCCAGGGGTATCCCTGAACGAATAACGTCGATTAAAGGCTCGTCCGAGCTGTGTCCAGTCTCCAAAAATAGTCCCAAACATGAGTGCGGAATGAGAATAAAATACCACTCATATTGTGGAAAAGATAGATGTGTGGAGATTGCTCACTGATCTGCTACCGCCAGGTCTGATCGTGCCAAACGTCGGCTTGGGATCCAGCTGAATAAAAAGTACGGATAAGTAAACGAGAGTCTCATACCTATCTCACCGAACGACTTGAATTTCAATAACCAAACGCAAACGAAGGCTTCAGAAATACAGCGTGATTTCCCATCGACAGCTGGGATATTCGGATTCGTCATATGTGCTGTCTAATGTCAGCAAAACCAGGTTGAATTATGGTGAGACGTCCAGAAAACAAAGATGCCGTGACTATCATCGTGATTATGTACCTAAGTCAGAAGCGTAAGTACAAGTGCATTTCAAATACAGCCGCGTGTCATACCAGGAATGAACACATCTGGGAATATCCTCGTATTTAGTTGTTTTTTTATTCTTATCCGTCACTGAACATCTCCTAATTAGATGATGCGCTCACGAAGAATGGACGAAACTCACCAAGAAATCACTACGAGGATTGCAGAACCGGAGAGACGAACCTTCACTCGATATGTAATAAGAGCGCATCGTCGACAACGTCAAAGGCATGGACATCACAAAGACCTCACGTGACTGGCTAGCTCTTACCACCCATTGTGGTCCATTCCATCTCATCGATCACAATCGACGGACCATGCTTGAGCCATTAGGCCGATGATGTTTAGCTCGCGCTGGACGGATTCCTCGTCGATCCTGAATTCTCTTGAAGCGGTACGTCCCACGCTTCCTTTCTCCTTCCCGCCATCTTACCAATGGGCTTGCAACTTCCGACATTCAACAGTTATTTCCCTTTGTTTCTTCGTAAAAAGAAAAATATGTTATCCACATCGCGCTCGACGTCTCTCAAGCAACCAATACCAACTGCAAGATGATTACCCCATCCGTCCACCGAACGAGCGCCGTGGCGTCCGCCCATCCTAATGGAGATAACTCCATTCTAGGCGTCTTCAAGGGTCCAAACTAGCCCGCGCTCTCCTTCGTCATCCACATTTCTTCCCAGAACTCCTCACTTTGGTATGTGAACCCGACTACATCTATCTCTTCTGCTGACGCGTCCGTTAGGCTCGATACCTCTGTAAGCCAGCGATGACATGTCCCAGCGGCAGCGTGTCTCGGAATAGGTGTTCGTTCGTGTATAAAAGAGGCGTATTCGACAGGCAAGTCCAACATCCTAGCATGTCTCCCAAATCCGTATTCATCACTGGAGCCTCTTCAGGAATCGGTCTTGCCACCGCCCGACTCTTCCATCGTCAAGGATGGAATGTCGTTGCGACGATGCGTGCACCTGATAAGGTTCCCTCTGAACTCATCTCTTGATCCTGCAATGCTTCTCATCACGAAATGCGACGTGACGAACCTTGAATCCATTAATGCTGCCGTTGCTGCTACCATCGAACGATTCGGACGCGTCGACTGGCTTATCAACAATGCCGCCTTTGGGACGTTTGGCATTTTCGAAGCTCTGCCAAGAGAGCAAGTTATGGAATTGATGAATACGAATTTTATTGATGCGTATTCCGCATACTGATCCCACATTCTCTAATTCATCGATCGTATAGGTCTCATGGACGTAACACGTGCCTTCCTCCCCCATCTCCGCCGCACCGCTTCATCCACCGACCAATACTCAGTCGGCCTCATAAATATCACATCCGGTGGCGGTCTATGGTCCCTCCCACAAACCAGCCTCTACTGCGCATCCAAATACGCAGTCGAAGGCTTCGCCGAATTCATATCCTACGAACTCGCCTCCCAGAACGTCTATGCCAAGTTAGTCGTTCCACACGGCGGAATATCACAAACGTCCTTTAGCCAACGTACCCACAAGGAAGGCTCGGCTGCTGATGCAGAAGTTAATGCGGCGTACAGTGACTTCACGAAGAAGACAATGGACACGTTTGGGAGGATTACGGCTTCGTTGTCTACGACCTCGGAGGAGGTGGCGCAGACGATTTACGAGACTGCGAGTATTGGGACGGACAGGTTGCGCTACTTTATCGGTAACGATACTAGAGGCTTCATCAACGCCAGATTTGGAGAAGGGTATCAAGGCGGATGAGGAGTATGTTGCGTCAATGAGGAAGTATTTCGATTATTGAGTGTTTATCTTACTCCAACTACGCCTTTATGAATCATTTCGTGATTGATTGTATTTACTTTCACTGAGGCTTTCTAGTATGGAATAAGAAGAGACAATACATTGTAATGCTACTAAGTTTATCACATCTACGTCGATCGCCCCTCAAGTAACATCTCTGCGGCAAGTCTCATTGTTTTGCAGTAAAATCCTCAGTATATCTAAACTTCGAAGAAGCAAACATCCTCGCATAAACTTAGGGTAAGTAAGTCCGTTTAAATCCAGAAAATTTCGATCAAAATCAACAATCGCAGCTCTTGTTGAAGTTATGAACATGCAAGGAATTTGAGTAGCTGCGATATAAAGACGAGTTCCGCTGGATGGAATTGTAATCGGGGGATTTGAGAAGAACATGAGACGCTTTTTCGGTTGAGCACGGTATGTATCAAACAGTATTGGGGTAAAATCCATTAGGACATAACTGCGACTGCCGAGAAAATCATCATGGTGGGATATTGAGGCTACGGAAGTGCCGTTATATTAGGCAAAGCTTGACATCAGCAATTGATTACAGTCTTCCATCAAAGATATGTGTGGATGGAGAGATACCGAGTGTGATATTTGAAGTTATGAACATAGATGTTGAGAAGCTACGATACCGAATTCAATGAAATATGAGAGCTGTTTATATTAACTTGACTCCAGTAAAATCCTGAGAGCCTATCTATATAATGATTCTACTGGGGTACTCTAGTAGATCGTTTTAGAGATGCAGGTGCTCTACCTCAAGCGCTGCTCGGATGGCTTAGCGCTCGGGGACAATGTTGTAGGGTGGATTGATGGGTGCTTGTTATTCGACTAACGCATCTATTCTGATATTGCCGAATTTTTGGGTGAAAATTGAAAATTGTTCAGAACAGCCTGGTGCTATTATCGCCGAGGCTGTGGGGTATGAAAGGTCGATCGATGGGAGACAAGGTTTTAAGGCAGTTTGTAGCCATAAGCATGCACTTACCATCGCCACCACGTCACTTCCGTCGTTCGTAAATTCACTTCTCGAAGAAGTCATCCAGCATAAGTCAGATTCCGAATAGTAGAGGAGATTCCTGTATGAAGCAAAGTTGCAACATTGGGGGAGATTGGATAGGTCACGCATTGAACATTGCGAGACTTACCACGGTGGCAGCAGACACTGTCCCTGTCGTCGGAGGCTTGATTAAAGGCGCTTCGGCTGTTTTCATTACTCTCATAGAATCTGTTCAGTTAAGTGTGCTTGTGGTATACTTTCGATTAATATTTAACAGAGAGTAGCAAATGGGCAGGAACAAGGAAGAATGCAAAGTCCTGATAACAGGGATTGCACAGCTTCTCGAGACCGTCAATCTAGGGCTTAAGACGCTTCCCTAAATGAAAAGTTTAGCTCTCGATAGCTATTCAAATGCGTGGTCTGATTTCGAAAGGTCTGTCCAAAACATTACATCTGTATCATATCTGAGAGGTTCACGTCATCTAGGTCTTTGAAAAATACGAAAGAAAGTTTGGTCAAGCTAAACTCCGAAGCCAGATTTCTTCTGAGGTATATCTTTGCCGAGATAACTCGTGACATAATTTCGAGCTCTCAAGCCGAGATACAACGCCTGCAACATAATCTACCGGTAAGTTGAATTTCCCTCATGTAATTCTACATTTGAATGTTATAAAGCTCGCCAACATTCTACCGATCCGCGTACAAATCAGCAATCAACAAGCACGAATGATCATGCATCCCAATGAGGAAGAACAAGCACATGGAGGGAGCAAAGAGTCTGGACCTGGACGACGTAATTAGACAGGTTGTGCAAGAGCCACGGTGCTCCTAGGTGGCTATTTTTTGGTGTGCTTCTGTTGCTTCACAGTTGCATTGACGTATATGATAGCCACCAGGTGGAGCCACAAGTGCTATCAATATCACGGAGCCACAGATGCACATCAAAAGAATGTTGAACTATTGACAAGGAGCATAGATGAACATTGTTGGGATCTGATTATGGAGGCTCTTAATTCAGAGACCTTCCATGGGACCATCTATGCAGGTTGAAAAGTCCCATAACTCAGCTTTATGTCAGATAGCATGTATGAAGACTTTGACCTGGTATGCCATGAAGAGTGAAATGAGCCCTTGAATGCTGGATCTTTGGTCCATTGTCAAAATATGTAAGTTGGTATGGGTATGACAGTGATGCTATGCTTCTCAACATACCTCGAATGTTTGTAAATATCTGTTTGAGCTTCTGTCAAGGGCATTATACCAGCAATGATAGTGTTGAGTTTGGTGTTGATGTGGTCTTCCTTTTTTAGTCATACCTCAAAAGCTACATTATATCTTTGGAGACATTGTAATAAAATTTTCTGATTGTGACCACTAATGAAATCTCAGCAGAAACACTATGTAAGTAGGTTTGTCTCGAAGTTACTATATTTACACAGATGAGACTCCCTAACATGGCTTATATTAGTAGCTGAAGGAAGCTGAGGTATTAATTTCTATAGGAAGCAACAGTACCACAAACACTGTGAGACTTCATGAATTATTCTCCCATCTCTAAAGTGTCCGCCCATTGACTGTGAGTGCTTCTGCCTGTGGAATAAAGCTCTTAGAACATATTGAAGAGCTTCTGGGAGGTCCTCTAGACTCTTCTGTAAGTATTTCCTCCCAACTGATTCAAGGCCAATACTGAATACCCAATGATGAAAGTTCATTATCCAATGTTCTTAACCTGGCACCTGTGGGGCTCTGTAGGTGTTGTAAGTTTCAGGATGTAACAGTAAGTATACTTACAGTGTCTAACTATAAATAAAGTTATGGTGTGTTGAGAAAGACCTGGCAGGTGTCTCATATTTGACAAATACAACTCCAACTCTTTCTGAATCTCACATGAAATGCTCTATGTTGTTTCACCGTATGCACCATTGTATTCACAATAGTTTCTTCAAGAAAAGACCTTTTCAGCTTACTCACTATCAATCTGTTGACAACCATTCCATCATTGACATTGTGAGTTCAAATTATGCCTAGGATCTGTGATTGTTAACAAATCACCCCCCAAAAGTCTTTCAAGGAACTGATGACCAGATTTGTCACCCTCAAGATTAGGTCTTCGCCATCCCAGAAGATGTGGAAAATGTTCATTTAGTGACAATTTGCTTCGACAAATTGAACCGAACATCCCAAGTTTATCCACCATTACACAGGAAATGAACTAATCTTGATACTGAAGGCCTTTTGTTATGTTATCACCTCACAATTTTGCACCATACAGTCTGCATGCAATATTTTCCTAGGATGTATCACTATCAAACCTTACATTCCGAGTCTTTCAAAGTATCAAATCCACTCCACGATGTTCATAGGTAGCAGTAACCTGACTGGGTCACTGATTGCTCAATTCACAGAGGGATTGTTGCAAATTATTCCAGATGGCAAACTACCTGGAACGAGGGAGAATCAGTGGACCAAACGTATCAGACAAAGCATATGGCCAAGGGTATTTGAATATGGTAGGATGTCATATTTACCTTTTTGACTGGTAGTTGATGCATGATATATTTAAGCTTCACTCATGACCAACAAAAGATTGGTGCTGTTACGGGCTGATCCTAACGAAGGGTTCCGAAGCGTGACCGAAGTAACGAACGAAGTCACACTAAAGAACGAAGGGTTAGAACCGAAGGACTTGGCTTCAACGTTGTGGGTTGCGCCGCCTCGAACTGTACGTGTCCTTAACTTGGAACAGATTAGAACCAACAATATAAGAGCAGATTCGAATACCGAAGTTCCGAACGAAGTGTTCGAACGAAGTCCGAACGAAGTCCTGAACGAAGGTAGGACTTCGGAGTAAGATCAAAGGTTCGGGATGAAGTTCGGAGTTGATCTTCGAAGGTTGTATTCGGTTCGGAGGTAATAGAGGTCTGAAGTATATAGAGGGAATGAGCACTAGGCTCGAGTTATAGGAATGATATACACTAAGGTCTATAAGGCTTAATGGGCTAAGACGTAAGGGTCTAATTTCCAACTAGGGAAAACTAGCTAAGATACATGTACTTATATACTATAAGTCCATGGACGAAAGCGGAAGGAAGTCTTACAAACAATTAAGTCAAATGCGGAACATAACACAACGTAAAAGTGATAGAACAATGGGTATATGTGTATCGTCGAATAGCGAAGGTTCGGGGGAATGTATAAACGAATAATGTGAATGATCGAAAAGGTATGACGGACAAATATGCAATACGAATATAAGCGAACGGAGGATATGTCATGAGAACAAATAAGCGAACGAAAATATGCCATAAGAAAAGATAAGCGAACGGAAACAATACAAACGAAATAGGAACGGGCATGACGAAGTGTCATCTGTCAGAATAGAAGTAGTCTTGAAGTCCAATTGTGCCAGGTCCGGGGAAGACTAATAATAGTCTTATGGAATAGTGGAGCGGATAGTGTGATAGAAGGAAGTATGTGGGCAAAGGCGTTGCTCTCGGGATCAAGAAAGAAGTCGGGGTGTGGGCAAAGGGTTTGTTGTGCAAACATGAAGACGAGGTGAGATGGGAAGTCGAACGAAGTAAGATGGGAAGTCGAACGAAGTCCAAACGAAGTTCTCCGAAGGTATGTGACCTTCTCCGAAGCTTCGTAGAGGTTAAACGAAGTCAGGTGTTGTGACACTTAAGCACGGGGCTTAACAGGTGCTCCCAACCTCTATTCCTCAATGAGGATACATATTCCAGGAAGAGATTGTGACACATGTTACTTATTATTTTCCCAAATTAATGTTCTCATTGCTAAGGTGAAAAATGTGGGTCTGGATGAAATATGCCAATATGGATTTGATTTGCTTTGTGTAAGTTAAATCCGCAAGTTAATCAACCCTTGTGGATCTGAAATTAGAATTGCAGACAATAAAATGAGATGGCACATTATTATAAAGCTACCAAACACCAGCATACACTGCAGAGACCATGAGGATATCTTCCTCTCATCGAAGGTCCCATTATTGACCAATCTGGCTGTCTTCACAACCCAGGTATTTACTGGTCAACATGTCCCTCCGGAACTACAGCCTTAATGGCACTACAAGCATATTCCCTCAGTATCACACATTGTTACACCCTGCCTTGGCGTCACTCTCTGATAGCTCTCCGACAGTTATACTCCTCCGACCTAACTGATGTCTCTGACCATACACTATCAGCTCGCTGTCCTCCTCCATCTCCATTGGTTACTTCTCTTATCTCCTCATTATCACCCCTTTATTTCTCATTGGTTATGCCCATAATCATGTTGGACTAGTTATATTGTATCTTAGTCCCATCCTTATCCGATCCCCCTATTTGTGCCTGTTTACCCCTTGTTATTACCTCTTCCAATCTACCCGGCTTTCCAACCCTTTCCAACCTATCCATTATATCTATTACCTCCTTTGAGTTAGCTCCTGTTTATAGTATATAAGCCCATGTATATTCTTAGGTAGTTCTCTATCCAGAAATCAACTTAGTTTACCCTCTGTTATATTCTCGTTTGGTGTCTTTGACTTTGTCTCCAACACCCTCTGACTGACCTCTGGTCCGACATAGTCTTACCACGTTATAGTCTTGACCCTTGGTCTTGACTACTCCGACATCTCCAACAAACTCTGTCTTGACCTCTACCGTCCAAACCTGATCGAACACGACTGACTTGAAATCAGGACGCGACTTGTAATAGTGGCACAGCATCGAAGCTGAAGCCAAGTCCTATTTGTACATCTCTGACGTATCTTAACCTTAGTTCTGCACAGAGTTTAACACACATCCTCATTGTCTGGAAAGTAATGCTTCTTATTACGATATGCATACCACCCTGAAAAGGATGTCCTGAAGTATATGTATGAAGCATGTTGCTTAAAGACTGAGTCAGATGAGACTTTGAAATTGTTGGGCTATCCCTTGCCTGATCAAACGAGGTTTGGTTTTTTGGAGATAAATATTAGCAAATCACTTCCCTGTAGACTTTCTCAAGGCTAAACAAAGGATGTCTTACTCTGAGGTTGAAACCGTGAGGAAGAGAAAGTCCTGTGGCACAGAGTATCTTCAACGGCCAGATCCTAGGTGGATTTCATGGAACTGTGTATTGTTTGAAAAGGCAGTAAAGGTTCCTTCATGCTTAAAAACTTCTGACCTAAGAATGACAGGACACAAATTGCTTTATGGGGACTTGGATATTCAGTTGCTACACAAAGAAATGCCTTGAGATTACAATTTCTGGCACCAAGGCCATTATTCCGTGAAGGGCACCTATATTCCTGTAGATGGTTACAAGTTTGAAATGTTGGAATAGGTCACCTACATCAGATTGAATCATTGCAATTGTTTCTATTTATCATCCTGTTCTGACTACTTTTGAGGCATGAGAAAAAGGTAAGCAGCCTTTACCTTAGCTGCTGCAAGGGATTTTTGCCCAAAGTTACACAGTTACCTTTTCATTCCCACACTTTAGAGGTTTTATGATCTTTTGACAGCAGCTATGCTGTTGACCCTGAATTTAGCTATCCAGGTCACCACAAGTGCAACCATCCACTGCATGATTTTGATAATTATTGGGAGTAATGCAAATAAGAAAATTTAAATGCATAGGTAGGTAGTTTTATTTTCTTTCATATTCTTATGATTTTCTTTGGTGAGTTACCCATTTCAGTTTTTGTATCCATGAGAATATCATACTGAAGACACCACCTCAGCTCTTGTCCGCATTGTTGCCCCTCCTGCCCACCTCCTGAAGTTTCAGGTGGCTCCAAAAGCTGCTGTGAACTTCCAATGGATATTCCATCACTTTTTGATATGTTTCCACACTGATCCTGCACCTCCATCACTGGATGCACCGCCACCTCCACATTCCCGCTGCTCCTGCCTGCCCCCTAATGTTGCTGGGAGCTCAAAAAGCAGCAGAAAACAGTCAATGGGTGTCTCACTTCAATTGCTACACCCCACCACCCTTATTGTGCCCCCCATTGCCAGATGTACTGCCTCCCCCTGCCCCTGTCTCCTGTTCATCCCCTGATAGTGCTGACCATGTGAAACATAATGGGAAACCTCCAGGGGGTGTTCCACTTGGGATTCGACATCCCCCCACCCCTATCGTGCCACCCCATCACCAGATGTGCCTCCTCTTCCTGCCCACCTCCTGATTGTTATGGCTACTCTAAATTCAGCACTAAACCTCCAGGGGGTGTTCTGTTTGGGTTTCAATGCCATTATCACACCCCCTCATCACTGGATGCACTGCCACCTCCCCCCCTTGCATTCCTCCCCCTCCTGCTTGCTCCTTGAGGTTGCTGGCAGCTCCAAAAGTTGTTGAGAACTTCCAAGGAGTGTTACACTTGGGTTTCAACACTGCCCCGGCCTTCATTGTGCCCCCCTCCCCCATTGGTGGATGCACCACCACCTCCCACCCTTGTGTTCCCCCACCTCCTGCCTACCCCCTAAGGTTGCTAGCAGCTCTAAACACAGTTGGCATCTCTCAGGAGGCATTACACTTCCATTTTGATGCTTCCTACCCTTTAACTGCACTTCTCTTGTTGTTTTCAGATATTGTTATTGTACCTGTTATATAGCTATGTTCTCACAACAATGTCACTCAATGGTTGGCTGAGTAGTTACAGCTGTCCAGAATTCAGATTAGGTAATACTACTGAACTCCTGTGTTCAATTCTCAATATAATCATTTTATTTAATTACATTCTTTTTATTATTCCCAAGTACATGTAAAAATAAAATAAAAAGTAATCAGACCTGCCATGTGATAGTGCTGGCTTATTACCTATAGTTGGATATCCTGCTGTATTGGATGTTGCACTGTGAGGTATTGTGCTATATATCTATATTTACCAAAGCTGAATACTTAAAGAGCAGTCTTTTTTTATTGCCATCCCTTTATAATGATAAAATGTTCTCTCAATCCTCACCTGTGCCCAGTCACCAGATGGACGTATGACTCCAGCGCAGCCTGCCACACCCTCAGACATATTGCATGTGTACCACTCCTGTGCTGAATAAATTTAAATAATGTGTTGGAACAACTAGTAGGTCTACAGCAAAATCAGCACAATCCATACAAACAATAGTATATAAAACATTATCGAAACAAATACGTGCTCCTTACGGCCCCGCCAAACGTACGTCCGCCGTGCTCCTAACGGTGGTCGCAGACGTATGTCTGCCACGGCTCCAGCGAGCGTACGTCCGCAATGGCTCCAACAGGAGTAGCAGATGTACGCTTGCAACGTTTTCAACGGCCGTGGCGGCCATATGTCTGCCCTGGTTCTAGCAGTCGTGACGGACGTACGCCTGCTCTAATCTTACCGCGGGAGGCAGTCGTATGTCGCACATGTCGCCAACGGGTGCTGACGACGGATGGACCCCCGCGGTACTTCCAACAGCCACCGCAGACGTACCTCTGCAATGCTCTAGACGGCAACGGAAGCCGTACACTTTCTGTGCTGCCAACGGTTTCCACAGGCACCCGTCCGAAGGGCCCTGTGGCTGTCTAGAGCCACACATCATAGTAACTGCGTAAGTACTTACTCCGACACCCGCACGCCGTAGTTACACTCCAAATCGATGTCTCACGCTCTGCCTGCCTACTGATATTACTTTATTTACAATGGTATACTTATTTAACGCGCAAGTTATTATGATAGCGATGCAGCCTATAACTATTGCAATCTGCACCGTCCATACTTACTAATACGTATTGTCTCACCAGATCCCAGACCTGCAACCATATCTAATCCATTTTCCAACGGGCCAGATTCTTTTGCGAGATTGCTCTATGAATTTGGTTGTTATTTAATTCCGAGTCCTCGATACCAACACTATCCCACGACAGAACGCTCAGTCTGGAAGGATAGCAGGATTCTATGGAAAGGGGCTCCAAACAGGCATCCGCGCATCGAGAATGGCGTCCTAACGGAGGAAGAACTCCGCGTCCAGCTCGCAGCGCACAATGCCTTGATGGCCGGCGGGGTAGAGATGCCTCCTCCATCTTCTGGTCCTCAAGAAGCGGTCTACAACGCCGCGCCACAGATGTATGCTGCAGCGCCTGGTCCGCCGCCTGGTCCGCCGCCGTTCATGGGTGGTATGCTGCCACCAGGTGCTATGGGTGCGCCGCCATTCCCGCCGGAAGGCATGGGCTTCCCACCGCCTTTCCCTCCTTGTGGCATGCCACCAGGGTATATATATCCATCACGTCGTTTTGTTGATTCGCCGTTAATCACGATTCTAGTGCTCCTCCTGGTTTCGGTATGCCACCGCCTGGTCTCCTGCGTCCAGGCGCACCCGGTGGACCACCGCTGCCTCCTGGTATGTCAATGCCTCCGTTCCCACCAGGTGGTGGTCCACCATTCCACAGCGCTCCACCTTTAGGCTTACCAGCTGCCCCTGTTGGTGTTCCGACGCCACCTGATGCACCCACGACACCCATGCGCCCCCAATACATCGCAAACAAATCCATCACTCAAGGCAGGGACGGTGCTGGTTTGGCAAGAAGCCAATTACTCTCCTGTATGTTCTTTTCTTTTACGTGTCGTTCGTTGACTAATGTTCGTTGCAGATTGAAAAGCGTGCGTTTGAAGACAAGTATCGGTTCAATATCGCGCAGGCGTCACAGGCGTTGCAGGCGTCGCCAGTGCACGTATCAACAAGCAAGGACTCGCCTCCCAAAGATGGATCAAGAGGAATAAAGAGGGCTAGGACGGAGGACTTCATGTGAGGAGGTGGACGTGTATATTACGCATTCGGTTGGTGTAGGGTTGGTTGTATCGCGAGGTGTACTCAGTAAGATTGATATACATAGCTTTTCAATCTGATATTATTCGCTTCTTCTACCGCATGAGCATGTCGATTGGCACTGTCTGTCACTGTCACCCGGCCGTCATAGCAAGAGGGACACATACCATTTGCGAATTGGGTGGCCCAATACACTCGTTGCAGCTTCCGGATTTCGCCAGAAGAACCAGTTTTCGCATTCTCCCAGAACTTGTCTTAATTCCTTCCATTTGATTCGCATTTGCCTTATCCATGAGAATATATCAGTTGTCAGTGTGAGAGCAACTTTGTGTCGACGATATGGCGATTTCCCTCCTCACAACTGCGTTACTGGGAGGGTTGGCGATTCTTGTTCTTCATTTATCAAGACGAACGCGGATACCTAAAGGTTCGTTATTGGTTGTAGTGACGAGCTATTGCCGAATGGTCTTTCAGGACTTCGTTTACCACCGGGACCGAAGCGGAAACCAATCATAGGCGGATATGCGCGAACTTCCGTTTCGAGAGACTAAGAGGCGAATGGTGTGTTGTACTCTGATTATTTATACTTCTATCATAAGCTCGAGTAACAGGGCAAAGGAAATGCAGACCAGTGTTTCGTTTCATCCCATCTATCAGAGATTGTGGCTGATGCTGCGAGCCGTCCAGATGACGAAGAGGTTATAAAGAATACTGCTGCGACGATGTTTGTCGGAGGAACGGATACGGTACATCTTTTATTTCATATATTAAATGAAGACTGAAATGGGGCAGACGGTGAACACAGTTCGAGCGTTCATGCTCGCAATGATCTTGTATCCCGAAGTGCAGAAGAAGGCTCAACGAGAAATTGATGCTTTTCTTGGTTTGCAGCGGCTGCCCGAAGTCGGGGATATGCACAATCTTCCATATGTGATGGCCATTTGCAAGGAAGCATTACGATGGCATCCAATCCTGCCTAATAGTGTGGCACATACGGCCTCTGAAGACGACATTATTAACGGTTATTTCATTCCGAAAGGAACAATCGTGTTTGGGAATGCCTGGTAAAATTTTGCTACAAAGCCTAATGCTGGAGCTGAAGAATGGTTTTCTAGGACACTCCTCCGCGACGAAGCTGATTTTGGTCCGAACACGGATAGATTTGATCCAGAGAGATATTTCATTCCGGGAGTACGAGATCCGGGAAATACTGGAGCCTTCGGCTTCGGACGAAGGTTAGCTTTATTTCTCGCTTTCGTCCAATTTAGCTGAATCCCCATAGAATATGCGCGGGACGGTACATGGCAATGAAATCGGTCTTCCTTGCGATTGCTTCAATATTGCAAGTTTTCGAGATTTCGAAAGCACAAGATGCGTCTGGTAAGGAAATTCCGGTTGAGGCTGAATTTACTTCTGGCTTCCTTTCGTAAGTAATATACCGACATTTGACATTATTTGACCTAACTATTATCCAGTTTCGCAGCTGAATTCAAGTACATAATTCGCCCTCGATCTACAAATGCTGAGGAGCTGATCGTTCATGGTATCTGATAGACATTTGCCCCCAGTATATAAGTATGTAAGGTGTTTCAGATGCAGTACCAAGACAATGTTGGGTACATGCAACAGTTAAGGTGATATCAGGACTATAAATTCGATGCTTCAACTACACCTCGCTCTTCTCATAAATAAGATTGGTACTAGTAGCCTCTCGTAAAGGTTTTGAAGACTTGAAGGGAGTGGGAGGTCAGAGACTGATTAGACTCTCGCAACATGAAAATCCCTTGCTGATTTCAAGAGAAGCGAAACAATTGAGAGGATGCAAGACTGAAGGGATTCAATGACAAGAACTTGAAGAATGGTTGGGGAATTTATTTAATGGCTAATAATGCGCAAAAAGAGCTGATACTCCGCCTGAGGAAGTAGAATATTATGGAGACCCTTCTATCCTCTTTCAGACTTGCGAAAGAAGCGAAGAAGCAACATCAGCGAGATATTGTGACTCAGGTGGTACTTCAAAAGTGTATATGGCATGTTCAGGGAAGATATTGAACTTTAGTCTCTCAGGCCTATAGGAAATGTACATGCGTTAAATAGGCCAAATAGTAATGAGAATTATGAAAGATAATTTGCAGTAAAATAAGGCATATATACCAATCACAGACAAATCATCGATGGGACACGATACAATTCAGTCATTTTACCATTCCATGGTCGCGATATCTCTTACACAGGAGTGGGTAGGTAGCTAGGTATATATATGTATGCACAATCCGAACCTGATATATCTCCAAACTCATGAGATGGTAAAGCTGTTACTCGTAAATGGGGTGATTGGAAGCAAGCCAACCTTCAACGCAGATATAATTTCATACTCACGTTGATTCGAAGTTCGGGGTAAAGGAAGCGATTCCCATTTCAATGAACCGTCCACGAGGGAAAACAAAGTGTACAATTTGCTCTGTGATAATCAGTAACATCTCCGCTATCCTAAAAAAAAAGTGCATTACAATACAGGGTTAACACGTTGAGAAAAATAAATCGATGTGTATCGCATTAGTAACGATTAGAATGCAGCCGAAATGATGCCCAAATATCGACGAATCAGCGAGTGAAAGAAGTGAAATGACCACTACTTGCGATTCAACAGATAGGTTTCATTTACCACTGTTTTCTTCTTTCCTTTGCGTTACTCTGCTTTTTTGTCCCATTATGCAACGCGAGTAAGGACTATGCTGAAATGGAAATCGGTATAATCAATTAATTCAGAATTAAAGAATGCGCTGAATTAGTTGCGCTGGCATTTTGATTTATGTACATATCCACACAACTATGAAGTATCATCGAGTAAAAAACTCGTAGTCTGCATCACATATCCTTGAACCAAACCGCTATTGTCAATCTTCTTCGCATTCATCAACTGAAACTCTCAAAAATGAATGCCCTGTAAGCCTTAGGAAATATGCCGCGTAGACTACGTGCTACCTGATGAAGGAATAGATGCACAACCGAATAACAAGTGCCATAGGAAAATATAATATCAGAAGAAAAGAGGTGAACACGTGAAACCGTGAAAAAGGATAAACGAGAGGAAGATCATTCAGGGCCATTACAGTCACTAGTAATCAAATCTAGGATGAAGCCTATCCGAGTTCATAGTGAATGCATCCTGATGACCTTCCACCAACCGGTGACCGAATACAAATTAACAGAAAGAAATAAAAATAAAATAAAAATTGAGCCAGTGTATACGTTAGCAGAAGAGGGTCATGCGGGAAACACATAATGAAATAGAAAGTGATACTCGAACAAAATGCAAGGTCAAAGAAAAAACACCTCGATAAAGTGTATGTTTATCTTCATAATATCCCCAACATCCCATATATGTGTAATATATCATAATATAGCTCTATACATCACGAAAGTGGTCAAACGCTATAGTAGCAATTATAGCATTTATAGCATCCGTAGCCACGATACTTTATGTACACTATGATACTCTCCATAGCTACCATAGGAAATTGCTTGATTTCTCAGTATGCTAGCTGCAGGGGAACTATGGACAACTATGATAGTGGTTCTAGCGGCTCATAGTCTCGATAGTAGACAGTAGTGTCATTTTCCAATTTTTTTCAAAACAAAACAAAACAGATAAAATAAAATAATCCATAATATATTCAAACTACTTATGTACATTAACTATTCAAAGAGACTAGTTACACTACAATTTACAAGACTTGTAGGAATACTAGTTAGAGTGATTGCAATGGTCAGAGAAGGTCTATAACGACTGGGTTGACTGTTATCTGCACTCTGCGCCATCCGTTTCACACCGTGAATGAGGGAGGTGACGTCATTTGCAGGTTCGAGCGGCCACATGATGAGCAAGGGTAATGGGTAGAAGGTTTCGATGACGGGGTAGGGCGTCGGATTTGCGAAGATATGGCCAACGTGGTGCAGTGATGAGGCGCGGAAAGAGAATATTGTCGAGGAAGGGAGAAGAGTCAGAAGTGTAGAGGCAGCGGTCATGTGGATAACAGTGCTGAGGAAGGGAGAGATCGTTGCTGGAATCGTGGTGAATGTTGCAAAGAGGGATATAGTCGGCAACCACGGTGCGTACTGCATAAAGAAGCTATAAAGATATTAGCACGGTATAATAATAAATGAAGACGACATACTGTTCCTTGAGCTGTGCCTCCAATGGCGAAAGCATATCAGCCTCAACAGGCTGTACATCCTGTCTCCAATGCGGCTCTGGAGTTGCATCCTGTCGAAGGAGGCCCGGCAGTAACGTCAACAGCGCAACCCACTGCTGTCAATTGGTGTGGAATTTCAACGTGTGTCGATCTGCAGTGGCGGCAGCAACAACAACAACAACATTGATTCGACAGTCGATAATGTTTGCGGCGATAACAGCGTCTTGGGTCTCAACGACAAGATTGGCGGCGGCGGCGGTTCATATGCGGGAGATAACAGCTCAGTTGTTTCTTCGCTAGAACTTGCAGTTGAGAGGTACCAGGAGAACTGCAATGTATTAGTGCAAGTCGAGCCAGCGAGAGGGTGCTTGTACGTACGAAGGTCTGCCATTCTTCCCATCTCTAGCATTCTCGTTCAACTTCTGCATCTGTATTCGTGGTAATAGTACTCGTTGTTTCCTCTCCTTCGTCTGAATTGGAGCAACTTCTGGCTTGAAGACACACGAAATGGCTAGAACGACACAGTATGAGAAGTATACCATCTGGTGTCAATAATGTCCACATTGTACTCACCTAAAGATTAAGAGCTCACATTTTAGGTATAGTTCACGGTGAATCAGTAGAAGGACTCAGCCCAGAGGCTCCTTCCCAACGATGCCAGTGATCTTCAAAACTCAAGAGAACCATTGCGAAGTAAGGTCTGTCAGTCTAGAGGTCCTTTTAATGTTCTTATCAAGATACTTATATGAAACTTACGTTGGTTTGGGTGCTGATGTGCCAACTTCAAGTGCAGCAGCGTAGTAGATCAAGGTTGTATGAGTCTAAGTTGCAACAAGTCAGACTGGCGCCGATATTGTTCAAATCAGCGGAGTTGCTACCTTGAAAAATAGCGAGCCTAGCGAAGAATAGCGAGCCTAACGAAGGCTAGCGGCTCTTAAGCGACATAGAAGTCGCTACTCTCTGTAGGAACCGTGGGATGCTATGGAAAAATCAAGCGCCGTTAGCAGATTTCCTGATGTAGAATGATGACTGGTATGAGATGGAAACACATTACATACCCGCCGTAAGGAATAAACATGGAGGTTGGAGTCATAAGTCGAAGACAGGCCAGAACGATAAGACCGAATAGCAGCGATCTCACTAGTTGTTTTTTTTTTTTAAAAAATGGTAAAGGAGGCAGGCGAAGAAAAAGGAAAGGATCGTGAGTCTGGAATATAATCAACCATACGCAACTGCCAAACACCACGCGCAGAGGTTGCCTTAAATGATAACCAGATTGCACATGGAAGGGGCAGAAGCCGTTGTGACTGGTTGAGAAATCCCCCCAGTCGATCTCGTTGTAGAAGTAGAGGGACGACGAGCACTCGGAGACGACACCTTGACGACGACATGGATGATAAGCATAGTATATGCCAGATAAGCGTCTCAGGAATCAGTCTGAAGAACTAGTTGTCCGTGTATCATTGTCATTTAAAAGATGTCGACGATGAAGAAGAGAAATGAAGCTCGAAGGCCATGGAAAAATCAACGAAGCAGAGAAATATAGGCAGTGGAAAAACTCGAGAATGATAAGAGTACGCAGTCGAAATGGGAGCGGGAGAGACGAGCATGTAGCATCCGGCAAACTCCGCATTGCGGCATTACTTCGTCCGTTCGTATGACGGGATCCAATCCCACCCTCTTCTATTACATAACTCGAGCTCCAGTCAAAACCAGAAGAAAGGAATCAAGGATCCGATAAGGCTGCGGTAGGAGCCAGAAGAAACGAAGTACGGATCCGACCAGAGTACGCAATAGATCCTGAATATGATTCAGACGCTGGATCCTTTTCATCTGCGACTCGACGACCTGGACATCCTGTTCCATCCCGCTTTTTTTTCCCGTCCAAGCCTGACGACGAGGTTGTGACTATCCGCCAACTCGTCATGCAACGACCTAATCCAACACGCAATGCCTGACTATGAGTCTCCTCAACAATTTCCGTATCATGTCGTTTCAGTTCAGCATTCTAGCCTTAGTCCACAACGAGCCGTCATCTCCAACCTCAATGGTTTCCCCGTTAGCCAGATCCCGCAACTGCGCAATCCATCCTGCATTCACAGGATGGAACTTCCGCGTCGTATCGACTTCACGGGTGGGCGATCTGTTCGTCTGCCACGGTAGTTGGGAGGACATATGTGAATGTCTCAGGTGGTTATTGCAGGAGAACAGTGAAAACAGCGAACAGAGAAGATGCCAGTTCGTCCAGTTCGTTGTATTGAGGTCTTCTCCTGTGTCCTATATCCTTCCGTATTCTGTAATAAAGCATCAGCTATATGTTCTGTATTCCTCCGAGTCACATACGTACCTGTCAGACCCACAACTCAAGCTCATGCATCTCCGAAGTCCGCTGCAACATCCGATTCCCATTATGCTCCTCCGAGCTCCGAAGTCGCGTCAGAAAGCGGTTCGTCGTGTGGAAGACATCTTCACCCAAGCTTCGAGCGTTGTGTTCACCGGTCGATATGGCTGAATAAACGTGGATGTCGCTTTGCGATGATGAGGGCAAGATCTCGCGGCGCCGTTCGGCGTCATCCTCCAGGGGCTATGTCCATCCGATTTGATCCGATCTTCCAGCCTTCACGCCACGTGGATGATGTCTCGGCATCGAACTACTTTAACTCAGTAGCTAAAGTCCTTGGGCAAACGGCAGAGCTGTTTACCAGTGATGGCCTTCTCACGTAGTAAGCGGCGGTGGAAGAGGTCAATCAGCCATGTAGACACCGTCTGTCGAGGGAACATTAGCTTGTGTAGCTGCCGGATATGGGACAAAGTACATACCTGCGACGTAAGTGCTGCGTCTAGTCTTGAAGCACGGGGTTGTGCAGTTGATACCGGCCGTCCAAAGCAGGCATCGCATCGCGGTCTGGTTTCGTCATGCTCGGTGAGAACTGGCTCTACTGCCTGTTCCAGATGGTTCAAATCGGCGAGATGCAGACTCGACCGAAAATATGTGTCACGGCCTGCTCACATCGGTCAACTTCTCCTAATTCAACAATCGCTTCCGATTTTTCTCTTTTCTACTTAATTGCTTTGAAAAATTCGATGGATTTCGATTATTTAAAAAAAAAAAAATTACCGTTGAATTCAACATCTGTCTGAAAGAATCTTGCAATTCACATTCAACTCGATAACTTCTCAAGTCATTTGAGCCCTAGGAGTATTAACTCGACATTAATATTCGCCCTGTGCCCATTGTGTTTCCCATGCCTCTCTTGTCCTCCTACCACCCACCCTCCCTGTATTCTTCCTAATCTTCACGCTCACGTCTTTGGTTTAATATACGTCAAAGCTATCATGTTCGGCCTCATTATTGACCAAACACGGGCAACAGCGTATTGGAAGGTGTCGACGCGTTGTTCTTAGACTGTTGGATACCACGCAGGTTTCGACGCAACTTTATGCATGTAAGTCTTCCATTATAGGTGTCTATACCGATATGCTACATATACAGGCACCAACGGTATACCCCACATATGATTTTTGGAGCGAGTACTATTCTGCGCTTATAAAAAGACGGAAAGAAGCCCTATTCTCGAACGATTTTCGCTGACCATGTTTCATAAGTCATCACTAGAATGAGCGTCCGCCGAAACTTAAGTTAATCTTACAAGGCGTGCGAAAGGTGACAAGGTCGGCAAAGTCATAAGGAGTATGTGTGGGAAACCTGAATACAAAATGTCACATGAGCCAAACCCACTCTTTAAGGACGGTTCCTAGTCGTACCTCTTTTTTAGACGAACCGTAATATATTGCGGCCGCTTATTTTTTAACTAATATTAATATATTCCTTCTATCACACAACATGCCTTATTTACATAGTAGAAACTTAATCTCAGGGAATAAATCTGAACTTCGAAGTTTCCCCAAACGACGAGTTCAAAACATAGAAACAAATATTAAAGTTGTGAGAAGCCTAAAATCTTGTTTCTGCAATGCTATCAAGCAACTCTACATTAAATACATAACTTCCTTTCTTGAGGACAAGGTCCAATTTTGAGGGTGATCTCATGTTTCATGAATGAACCGGTATAAAGTAGCGTGAGCTTTACATGGGGCATGCTATTCAGAGTGATTCCAATGGTAGCCGGAGCTCCTCGCGGCAAGGAAGAGCAGTCCTCATCTTGTAATCTCATGGATACCATATGAATTAATTTCACAGTGTCATCTGTATCCGCTGCACATAACAGGGCAGTACATCTGGACTTGCCGGCACGATCAAGGCGAAGGGAATTGTGCAAGGCTTTATTAGATTTGATGCTAGTCTGTTGAACCCAAGCGTTTTCGATGAAAATTATAGGTTGGCCAATTTCGAGAGGGTATATCCCGCCGCTATTTCTATGGGCCAAAAGAGGAGGAATCTGATCACCGGCACCGCTCCTCTGACGAGGTCGCTTCCCAAGAATCTCATCCCCATAACGAGGGAACTCAGGACGGTAATTGTATCCTATTTTGATGCATTATAGGGCGGTACTCTGGTTGGACACAACTGAAAATATTGAATCTGCGTTTCATTTAATACTACAGCTAACGAAGCTAGCAAACATATACTCACTAGCTATTATAAAACATACATAATTATTCTTCAAGTTGTCGATATTCACTTTCCGTACGATCCAGCACCAAACCCATCAAAGAACCGCCCCCACGACGTCGACTCCTCACACCATGGCGCCTCAACATACCCAGCGAACGCACCGAGATTGTGACCCGAATGAAGTGAGTTGCTGCCTGTCGGTAGAGAGAAAGGCACATACGCCCTCAGAGACCTGCGACGCGTCCACCAGAGGTCCACAACGTGTCCTGGGTCTAGCCAGCATCTTCCTATGTGGTCTCAACGCATGGAGCCATCGCAATCTCGCGTTTTTATTGCTATATAAATTTTGAGAAGTCGTTTTTGTTTTATTGAAATTTTATTCAGAATTTAAAGACGTGTTTAGGAGGGAGGAGAGGGAGGGAGCGGTTGAGGGAGAAAGATGGCAGGATATTGATTAGGAGCCGATTTCAAACTCCGATTGCAGCCTCATTCACAATGATGGATTAGGGTGTATTTGAAACCAATATATATTAGGTTTTCTAATATATATTACTTAGTCAGAAATATTTGATGCGTTCTTCCTAATAGCCGACGCTCCAAATATTAATTACCTAAGCATCGCTTACCGCTATGCCTCCTGTAAGAGACAATCGAGACGTCCGCAAACGCAAGCTTTTGCTGGCAACCGTTACATTCTACCAATTACAACAGCTCTATCAGCAAGAGCCACAGCTTCCTGGCACCATCCGACCCAGGGAAATATCCCAACTTCTAGCTCCGCCGCCTCCAACAAACCATGAAGACACGGCAGGCATAGCACTGTGTCTTTGCTCCAAGAGACTCAAACCTCGGCCACCACAAGGAGGAAGGAGAGTTAACATCTTCAGATTAGAGGAAATGAATGAGCAGGACTGTCTTTGGGCGTTTAGGTGCGTAGTTTGTAGCCTGGGCAGAAATTAATGCTGACCGTTACTGCAGATTTACCAGCGAGGAACTTCTCAGATTGTGCGAGGCCCTCCAGATTCCTGATCCATTCAAGACTGCTAGGGGCCATCGCTTCTCAGCATTGGAAGCACTGTGCTTGCTATGTGCACGGTTCCGTCACGGAGATGATCAGTATACCCTCTCAACACGATACCTGCGCTCCCAAGCTGCCATCTCCGAAGTGACCAATAAGCTATCAGATTGGATTGATGAGAGATGGGGCCATCTACTTGATTGGGATGAGAAATTTTTGATGCATCCCTGCAAGCTACAAGAGTATGCGAACGCGTTCAAGAAATTTGGAGCACCATCATCATCTATTTGTGGATGCATCGACTGCACCATCAGGCAGACCTGCAAACCAACCTGGTTCCAAGAACTTGCGTATACGGGGTACAAGAAATACCACGGAATGAAATTCCAAGCTATCACAATACCTAACGGCCTCATTGGACATCTAGCGGGACCTTTTCGAGCACCGCAGAATGACAATGGTGTCTACGCTGAATCAGGCATCTATGACAAGATGTTAACCCATGCAATACAACCGGGGTCAACACCTAACGATCCACCAGAGCGTCGCTACTTTCAAGTCTACGGCGACTCCGCCTATGGTGTCAGCCCTGTCATCCTCAGCCCCTACATGTCAGTCAGCAATTTGACCCCGGAGCAACGGCAATGGAATAAGGAGATGGGACAGATGAGAATTTCGGTGGAACATGGTTTTGGATTGGTGGCTACAAATTGGCCATTCCTCAATGTTGCTTGGAAGCACAAGATTTGGGGAACACGGTGCGGAACCTTTTATCGCATCGCTGTACTTTTGACCAACGCGATGAGCTGCTTTCATCCAAATCAAACCGCCACCAGATATGATTGTATGCCACCATCTGTAGAAGAATACTTCCATGATTAGTTTAATACATTTTGTTTAATTTCGATGTTTTCAATTTTATATACAAGTAAGCTATCAGTGTGTCAAGGGTGTATATCTAGTAATTGAATTATGCTATTCAAGCCATGTATATCAAGCTATTTAAGAGAGGAATGCAGCGCGAATGACATCCAAGAAGTCCTTGGTACTCTTTTCCTGCTGCTCGCGATTCTTGGCAGCCTCCGCTTGCATAATCTCTTGGGCTTTACGGGATTCTTCAAGCAACTTGTCTGTGAGCTCGCGCTGTTGCTTCAAAAATTCTTCTTGGAAGCGTTCTGTTTTCTTGGTTTGTTCTTCAAGTGTTGCGGTGACCTGTTTGTAGTATGTGTCACGACGGACTTTTTTGGGAGGTGGCGGAGACAGCGAATTATCATCTGACGTGGAGCGACCAGACTCGGATTCAGATGCCTTATCATTGTCGGAGCTTGATTCATTGCTGTCATTGGGATTGAAACGGGCACGGCACATGCCATCCCGCATTATGTTGCCTTGCAACTTGGCCAAATCTTGCTTCTATTGCATGATGACGGAATTAGAAAAATTTTAAGCTTTAGAAATAAAAGATACACACATCTTTCTGACTCTTCCTATCCTCTTCCTTCGTATTCACCGCATGTTTCCTCATCGCTGCCACAGAATCCAGCTTTCCGTTCAGCATTGCAAGCCTCTCTGCGTCGTTCTCTAGCTCTTTCCAAATATAAGATGTTGTGCTAATCGTCTGTTTGCTCTGTGAAAGAGTAAGCATGAATGCAGATAGAGAGCTTCGTCACGTACCTCAACCCTGTCTAACTCAGTAATGACCTTGTTCTTGACGCTATTCCAAGTGCGGTTGGAGCAATAGCCATGTGACTGAACGTGCTCCAGGACTTCTGTCCACTTCTTTTCAGCCTCTCCGCGTTTGCACATAAACGGGTCAACTTCGAGGACCGCGATCAAGATCTTCTCCAGCTCTTTCACGGTGAATTCGGCCCTCTTACGAGTCAATACAGGAGCCGGAGCTGGAGTAGGCACGGGTTCAGGGCTTGCTCCAGAAGAAATGGATGGTGAACGCTGGGAAGGAGTCGGAGCATTGAAGGAGTCTTCTGGACGTGCGTTATCGGACTCCATTCCCACACGCCTATGGGACAGCGTCATAGAAGGTGCATGTGGTTCTAGCATCTCTGCATCTGCTCTCGGGCCTGATGACGCGTAACTGTTGGCCTTCCTAGAATCAATGCCGCCTAGATATCCAGAGGATTGACGCGTCAACGGATTCATTGATAGGTTCATGTCGCAATCGCCAAGGACGCGTTGATTTGGCTCGTGGGACGTGTAATATGAGTCAGTGGAATGTGGCGGACAATGCCCTTGTGGTATATTGCCATAAAAGTTCTCTGGAGCAAGAGATGAGAAGGGAGGAAGGCTCATACTGCTGTGGTAGGAGACGCGTCTGACGCGAGACAGGTGGGAAAATGACTGAAATAGCCGGCGGGAATCTAGTTAATACGAGCTAATACGCGAGCCAGGTGAGATGATGTTCGGCGAGGCAGCTTCTAATATCGGCACCCTAATATATATTGGTTTCAAATACACCCTATTGAGCCAGGCCATATATGTGAACCCTCCGCGGTCGGAGTTTGAAGCGCAGCCAATCGTAGCCATGGAGGGTGAGCGCTACATAGGCCTGGTCTAGAGGCTACATCCACTCCAGCAACACATCCATGCCATTCCAAATATCGAAAACATGCTAATAAATAGAACACAGTATAGTTATTACAGCCGTTTCGGATGCAAAACCTAACACTGTCACGCACGGCCATACTTAGCGTCACCGACCATAACCTTTCGGTCACCGACCCTAATCAACTGGTCGACACTTTAAGCTGGGCCATTTCAACTGCACTGATTTATACAAATAGGGGATCTAAATTAGCGTATTGACGAGTAGAGTACGGTAAAATTGTCCGCTCAGTAGTAGCGTTAATACCCCACATGATATAGGTATTTTTCCGGTGAGAGCATTCAAATTTGAGAACAATGTTTTATTTTCGACATATTACGGACTTCAGATGGATTGATAACAACTGTAATTATGATTTTGAACTTATATAAATGTCTTGAACACTTTCAAGCTGTAATAAATGCATGCAATTTTGTTTAATCAATAAATATTCATTTCAGCTGTATGCTTACCTTAAAGAATTTCTCTCCAGTCCCAAATGATATATCATAGAGTAATATATAAAATTTTCGTAGTAAATCCATAATATTTCATCGGTCTATTACATATATAACTATGTAGTCGGGGGCTATTATAAAATCACTAGGGTTTGGGAGGAGGAGAAGGTGTATACACCTATTCAATTTTCAGTGAAGACTATACTTGTTAGAGATCAAATTGTACTTACTGCAGGAGACTCATAGCAATGACTTGTTTCTGAGGAATGGATTGGGGTTGCTGGTGTGAGACCAGAAAGATTTAGTGTTGGAATAGTCACCATGTGAAGGGGCCATATTTGGAGTGGAGCAATACCCAAGGTATGATCAGGTATCCGGTGCTTGACTTTAAATGGAAGCACTGCATTAGCATTGACTGGCAAGGAATTCATCACAGACTCCATAATGTAATACTTCACAGAGACTCTGTGAGTGATAACCAAGAGTTGCTGCAATTGAACAACAAAATTGTAGGATTCACTTAGGCCCCATTAATATGGAACTTAATGTCTTTCTGGACGACTCTTCCAGTGAGGAACTCCTGTGCAAAAAAGATAGTAAAAAGTCCACAATCAAATCCATTGGATTGCAGAGGACAGTCAATGCACTACTGAAGTGTCAAAAAATTAAGACATACAAAGATATAAATAATTACCCCAGTATTAGCGTAGGCTTCATGGTTTTCAGTCCATTCATCAGGAAACTCAGACTTTATGATTGAATTGAAAATCCAGATGTATATTTGAGAACTGAAAGCTAAAGTGCGCAATACCATTGCCTGCCAATCCTAAGTTGAACCTTACATCTCACCCACACCATGATATTCTTGTGTTCAAAGATAATATATTGTGTAATAATACCTAATATGCATAAGAAATTCGAGTATAGACCAAAAAATTCGAGAATAAGAATAAAAATGTAGAAAGAAAGTGAAATTTACCCATGCAAGTGAGAAAAGCTGGCAAAGGTTCATCAATTTGTAGACTCACCTAAGCTCTTTGCTGTAATAAGAGAATTTCCTTGACCTCTCCTGGTAGATCTCTTTCAAATGATCTATGATTTGTCCAAGTTGGCAAAGTGGTTGGGGCTGGACGTAAACTGGTGACCGAAAGCCTCCATGAGCATGTGAGTGATGCTGGTGAAAGATTATGAGTTTGCGGACTTACCTTAGCCCTCTACTACTATCTGACAATTTTCCCGATCTCTCCTAGTATAGCTCTTTCAAATGGGCTAGGTTTTAGCCAAATCGGAGAAGTGGTTAGGTCTGAGTGTAAACTGGTGACCAAAAGCCTCCAATCGCGCAGCCGATCGGTCCCACGTGTGTTACCAGAATGGTACGGTGCGTGACTGAAAGGTTACGGCAGGCGACCGTATTAGGTCATGCATTTCGGATACCGATGGCGGATTCTCACAGTCATGTGATTCCGCGCAAAATAACAACGTTGAAAGATCCTACTGTATCTGCATGAAATCTGAGAATTAAGGTCTGTATTTTTGTAGAATTAGATTTTAGAAACCAGGGAAGAGGAAAATATACTCTGAATATTTCTAAAATCAACCGGGTTTATTCTTAAGAAAATAGCTGAAAACATGCTCTTGCAGCATTTCTGAAACCAGTAACATTGGGTTAGTATGTGGAAATAGCGTCGAAAATTCTCTAATATATTTGGCTTGAAAGTATACTACTTGCTCTGCTGTGATAAGAGCCGGATTGTGGGGAACCGGAATCCATCCAGGCTAGCCTATCCTAGTGACTATGTTCCAGTAGCTTAACCTGCTTGGATGCACTTCCAATGACTCACATTGTTTCAGGATAATGTTTAGACATGAAGTAAGCCAAAATCAAGGCCACAATTCCCTTGATGCTCTCTTGGAGACCTGTCTTGAATTTTGAGGCAAATTGGGAAATACAGGTGATTTTTGCTTCAGGAAGTATAAAAGTGACAGTTTCGGAGTGGCTGCATGACCTAAGAAGTTATCTGTCTGTTTTGAGCCAATGGATAGGCTCCTAAGCAAATAAACCTGCAGGAACATGGGTACCAGGACTTGCCAGCCTGGATGAATTTTATTTCCCCAGTCCGGCTAATTGTAAGGGCAACCCTCGAAGCCGAGCGGATGTCACGCAGAGCTAGCAGAGGGGAAATCCAAAGATATATAAGTAAACGAAATATATACATGCAAGGGAATCTCACCTAGCAGAGGGGAAATCCAAAGAGAAAGACTTGGATTGCCTCTGCCAGAGTGAGCCCACTATATACCGTCCGGAAACGGGAACGCTAACTCCGAAAGGAAAGTGAACAATGATCTGATGAAACCGGAAACAATAAAGAAAGGGGAACGAACCAATGAGAAGGAAAACAAAGGAAGCGGAAGCGAACGGAGAAACAATGGAACAATCCCTAAGCCGACCGGCGCTAAACAACCCATCACTCATGCGCTATGACTATATGCGCATATATCCTCCACCAGATGACCATTGTCTCCAACCAAACCTCCCACTCTCCGGCCACAGGAGTCGACGAATGTGTTGAGGGTGAATCCCGCGCGGAAATCTGGAGACGTCCCCTGACACTAATATTACAGCAGACCAAGTAGTATACTTTTAAGAGAATATATTAGAGAATTTCCGATGCTATTTCCACATATTAAGCCAATGTTACTGGTTCAGAAATGCTGCAAGAGCATGTTTTTAGCCATTGACTTAAGAATAAACCGGGTTAATTTTAGCAAAATTCTGAGTATACAGTCTTCTTCTCCATCGTCTAAAACCTAAGTCTACAAATATCCAGACCTTAATTCACAGAGTTCATGCAGATACAGCAGGATCTTTTGACATTGTTATTTTGTGCTAAATCACATGACTGTGAGAATCTGCCATTGGTACCTGAAACCACTGTTAACTGTCCTTTTGTAATACTTAACTTCAAATTCACTTCCCTTTGCCTCCAGGCTGGTCTTGTGGCAAGTAAGACGGTGTCAGCTGATGGAGCAGAAACTGAGGACTTGGGGGTATGATAATATATACTGTAGTGAAGCCGCAGTTCGGTTCGAGAACCGAGAACCGAACCGCTGAACCGCTGAACCGAACCATTTTGAACCGAACCATATAAACCGGTTCGAGTGGTTCGGTAGTGGTTCGGTTCATGGTTCAGAGAATTCCTGAAATTTCCGAACCGGTCCTGAACCAGTCTGAACCAGTTCGAACCAGGTGATATTCATGGCTGTATAAATCTCGAAAAATATATTAGGATAGCTAATTTACCTCATGAAAATCATCCTCCCTCACTTGCACTCCTGTGTTGATCCATTTTATAATATAACGTACTTCACCCAGAAGCCGGACAGGTTTTATAAAAGATTTTTATTTCTTTGATTGTTGTATTTATTGCGAAGCTGGTGCATTAGAATTATAGTTTACTTTCATATCTTTTTCACAAAAAAAAATCCCAGCAGTGCCTCTTTGTTCACTAGAAATAACTTTGGTTAAATACAAGGGGCTGCTCACAGCCCTTCAAAACCTGGCACCTAGTAACCGGACAGATAGGTTTTTTAATTTTAAGAATGGACAAAATCACTTTTGGCTCAATAATGTTGAAAGCAATGCTTGAAATATTGTTAGGATATTGGGTTGTCTAGTGGCTTGACCTGCATGAGAAGGTGGAAATTTGAGTGCAATGCAAGAGGCAGCTGCACTGGGTGCCTATGATGCACTACCCAGTGAAGACAAATGAAATTTTGCAGCCAAGACCCTATGCTTATTCTACTCAATTCAGATGATACTTTGTAGTAGAAAATGAGTCAAATAAGTTTTCTGAACAATGAATTCTTTATGTTTTTAAATATAACTTCCATTGTCCGGTTTCCTGGTGTGTCCGGCTTCTGGGTAAAGTACGTTATGTGTGATAATTTTTGGTCAGAGAAGCAGTTATTCTTGGCTCAGTTCAGTTCAGAACCAGTTCATGAACCAGTTCTGAACTGATATATAAAAGAAATATAACAGTTAAGTTCAATTTCAATCAAATAAAAGGGATATGACTCTTCAATGCTTAGCATTAGATTATTCCTTGCTGTTAAAAATATTTTTAGACAAGGTACTTAACATTACTGAGGAAATATGAGGCTGAAGTGTATGAACTGGTTCAGAACCAGTTCTTGGACTGAACTGAACCACTATGAACCGGTTCAAGTGGTTCGGAAGTGGTTCGGTTCGCGGTTCTAAAAATAGGGCGTGAGAACCGAACCGAACCGAACCGCGGCGACACTAATATACTGTACTATTACGACCAAAGTTTCAGCTGTTTTTAGCATGACACATCTGAACCGCTGGCAAAATTGTTCTGAAGTCTTCGTGATGCATGACAAACCCAGAAATTGTTCAAAAAAATTCCTAATTTAGTTACAAAACAGCGCTAATTTTTAGCCGAGGACCATTTTATTGTTCAAACCTCTGTGTGATGTGTGACAAAGACCTTAATTTGTTCTGTTCAGAAGGTCACGTGACACGTGATGTGAACCTATGGTCATAATAGTACAGTAATTGGGTATGCGTAGTATATCCTCTGTTCTCTATAAGCATTCAAAGGATTATTCTCTGGCCTTTATTCACCAACAGTTGCTTCTAGGGAGACTTCTGTACAATCAGTCTGTATATATTCCCTTCTTTTTGCAACCCACATGTTTGACACCCATTCATCAACATTTAGAGACTTGATCCTCTCCCCGAAGCCTCCCTTTCTTCATCGCCCATGCTCAATGTTGTGTTGCCCATGCAGAACTCCCCCGTAACCTACGACATGTCCTCAGGATCATTTGAAGCTAAGCAACTATGATGGTTTGCAATCACATTGCTATTCTCTAGCAACTGCTTACATTCAACAATTTTTGAAGGTTCTCGAAGTTGCTTGCTCGACTTGTGCCAATGGACTCTGGCGGGGAATCTTCAACCACTGACAGCTGAGTCTTGAGTGTCATGATGATTCTGGTTCCTGCATTATACTCATAAGAATTGGTATTATCATATACATTGCTATTTGCTATACAACATATCCTCTCGACTCTGCAGCTGCTTCATCAGTTGGCAAGCACCATTCTGACACTTCAAGAGTACTGTTGACCAATTGGATCCATGTGGCCCTTACCGATAACCCAACCCCTTCATCAACAAAGTAAGTTTGTTTCCATCATAAAGTATGTGTTTATGTGGAGTAAACCCCACATGGTAAAGGTCAAGCTTCCTGGCTTCATAGTAGGTTTTTTTTCCATCACTTCCAGCTTCTTTTAAAAGAAAGGGGGTTTATGTTGTCATGTCTGCATGAAAAACATAGTGGAAGCATGTTACAATTTCATGGGGTGGTACTAGAATTAGAGTAATGTTTTTTTTTAATGTTTCCATGCAATAAATAGATAAGTAAAAATATAT
>KN837212.1:14833-34500 GCA_000827215.1 Sphaerobolus stellatus SS14 | reverse complement strand
ACTGAAATGGGAATGCTTTCCAACATCTAATATCCCTCTGTAGGGTATCCCACATTGCAGAATAAGCTTGATCTACCAGCCAGATACCCAGACTCTGTGCAAGGGTTATTGACTGATTGAAAATACACAAGAAAGAAGCAGGTTAGAAATACTGTCAAGAAGATCAATGAAAATCAGTGAAATTTTCCCATCAGAACTAAAAGAAGACTCACAGAAGGAAACCTGGACTGCAGAAATTGGAATGAAAAGAGCAGATCCTTCAGATATGATGGAGAAATTTTTAATAGAGGTTCAAGAAGCAGACAGCTCAAGGAAAGCCAGGGACAAATTTCTGTACACACAGACAATGTTGCACAGGCATCTAAATTCAGCAGCTGACATAATCACAATAGAATAGAATATTTCGCTATTTTTCCTGTATTTTATTGCATCTCCTTCGAATTTAAGAGTGATTTAAAAGGATTTATTGATCAGAACTCCTAAATAGTGTATATACAGAAATTTCTATTTACGGAGCATGAGAAATCAGCTCGGAAGGAGCGTGAGCTGACAGCCGCCGCTTGACAACGGGAGAGTTCCCACGGCGTGCGGCTATGGGTCAGTTCTCGCAGCACAACGGCGAAGTTCCCACGGCGTGCCATTGTGGACAACTGTGGACCATTGCACGATCGGGCGCTTCTCTAAGGGATTTGAGGTCCCTATCCGTAGAAATGGTCTTCGCAAGCTCGACCAATTACACTTTCATTGCCTCATATATATCATAGATTTACATTACCTTCAATGATCTGTCACAGTGCTCATTATTGAGTGCTGGCTGCACTAAGCGCACACCCTATGATCTATGCTGCTAGTACATGTCTACCTGTTTTATTTAAATAACTATGTGTTTAATGCAATTAGATAAATATTTTAGCCAAATGGTATTTTAGACTGAGTGATTTTACAGCTCACTGGACAAATTAAATATACAGTGTCAATACTTGACTCGACTTGCAACGAGTCAATTCAGCTTCTCCGGCTTTCAATAAATACATGGAACTGTAAATGCCGTGCGCTGCAACGGCCCATTAGGATATTTGATAGGTAGGGTGAGCAGCATGTTGGCCACGAGTGGGAGAGTGGGAGAATGTCGGAGTTGAGGATGGCCCGAAAGGGTTGCGGCTAGGGATGCGTGGTGATTGGTGGAGGATGTCGGGCCAAGAGGTCCGGTTGAAGATCATTCCCGAAAGGGAAGGTTTGATCGAGCCTACTTATAATTGGGGTTTAACGGGTTCGTGAGATTTACTTCCAACGATGATTCTATTATCGCAATTCTTTTAGTACAATGACGGGTACACATTGGAGTCTGACGTTCAGACGTCACTCAACTGCGCGTACAACCATGGCCTGGCGTGCCTAAGGCTTCTTAGGGTCGCAGACAGCAATAATACCCAATATCTCGATGATGTAATAACCTATCTTCGGCAGGTGGTCGAGAAATTCGACATTCATGACTCCTATAATCTGAATCAGGCCACTTGTTCCTTTAATTTAGCCGTTGCGTTAAGTTACCGTTGTGATCACCATGATGAGACTGGTGCTATCAAGGAAGATATTGTTGAAATTATTTCCATCCTTAGCACTACCGTATACTATAGGGGAAAGGACTCTGATATTAGACAAGACATCCCTGGCGTCCTGGAAACTGCATATTTTGATCACTTTGTCATGCTGGACGAGAGTGAAAATTCCAGCGAAAGCGACGATCACCACAAAGCAAATTCATGGCTTCGAGACTCGGAGAAGCTTCAGGATGGTAATTTACCGCCGGACCTATCTCTACGATTTGGCGAGGCTCTGACCTATCGCTACGAACGTATGAGGAGGCAGGAAGATTCTGACAATGTCATTAAAAGTCTGGAGAAACTCAATGGTGACCCGACTCTGAAGCAGCGTGCTCTCATATTCCTGGTACGGACATATACGCCACATTTTAGAATATCGAACGTTGAAATCTCAGCAGAATCTGCCTACTCATGCTTGGAGAATATAGAGTGGCATCAAGATCTGCCAGGATGTTTATATGTCCTTGGCTTCGAACATCTACAGTTTTACGTGGAACAAGAAGCTGGTCAGTATATCAAATAGGCAGCTACTATTCTCGAAAAAGCAGTTGACCTCAGTTTACCTAACGATATCATAAAACTATCATGCTTGATCGACCTGAGCATTGCACGCGCGCTGGATGGTGGTTACGACGGAACACTGGCTGCATCCTGTGAAGTGCTGACTAGCCTTAGTTCAGATGGCCCCGATAGGTCAAGAGGTTCAATAGGCTTCACAGGAGTCTGACGTGTTCTATTCTTCGCAGGATTGGATTGAAGTGACGATGTGAAAGCCAATGCCAGTGTTAGCTGCGCACTCCGCGGAACAATGTGCGAATAACCGCCGCTGACGACTCTTTCAAGTCTCTACTTGAATTTGCGGGCAACTGAGAAAAAATATTGATCAGAAACAAGCACTTCGTGGCGAGATTGAAAGTCGTGTTGTGGCACTGGGCGGGTGGCGTGCACGCTATGTAACGGATATGTTGGCTGAGGGAAGTGACTTATAACCTGTGACTACCTAAAGCTAAAAACAAATACATTCCGTCAAAATTATGATAGCTATTAGAAATGGATCAGTTCGATCTCCGTCAAGATTGTGAGAAATGGATGGCAAGGTTGCCTTTACTGGACTTTATGACGCCATCTTGGTTGAAGAACCTCGGAACCTTAGCTAAATTGAACATCACCAGACATTCGCGTCAGCCTTCAGAGAATTCCCCAAAGGAAGGAAATTTGGTTCCAAAGGGGGAAATGTCTGGCGATATTCAGATTACCGATTGTATTGATACTTGAGATGGGTGATCCACCGCGTTATACAAAAATAATGTCTTCATGTCGGTCCTACGGCGCAAGCGAGAAGAGTAAGCGTGAGATGCACGTTGAAGGATATATTCTACTCAGCACATACCTCAGAAATAATTTAGCCCAAGGGAGATCTCAATCAACGTATAATACAAGCGAAATCTGGTTCCAGAGAAGGAGCAATAGAGTCAGCGAACCAAATCCGGAAGTCACGAGACAAAGAGGCAGCAGAATGGATACTCACTATGAAATAGTTCAAGTCGGAAGAATACAGACACGTCCTTACTGTCTCTTGACGTGTGGTAGACGTTGACGACGTTGACAGAGAGCAAAACTGCTGCCGCGTCCACAGGCACCCACAGATTTCGAGGTCCGAAAACCTTTCGATCCTTTCCTTGCTCCTTTCTTCGCGTTTCCTACCCAATATACAATCATTGTTTGCGTTTAAATATGAGTATTGAACGCGGAGTTAACGTGAGATGATGGTTCGACTCCGTGACGTGTTTTTAATGTAGCCTTCGATCACCTTTGCGATCTATTTTTGGTCCAAATACATTGTACATAGCCCATCTATAAAATGTATATGAATGCATTCAGATTGACAGTGCATATCAAGATCTATTGATGCTTCTTAACATAGTATATGGTTTGAAAGAGGACTTCACCTTTATCAGGTCTTTTAAGCCAGCATCGATACCGGAAGCTTAGCTTCTGAGGACTATGACCTGTTTATCCCACACCATTGAGAGCATTCCTTGCATATGGCTGCTTTGAAGATAATATCAATCCACCCCCGTCTTTTGGGAATCCAGCAGAGGGCGCTGTGGCGCCCAGGGTTCAGTTCCCGGCCTGAGCGTTCTTTTCCACCACGAAAAGCTTAATGTCAACGAGTATGTAGGAACCTCAGCTGAAATAATCCACCAGAAGATTCTTTATCTTGCGCATAAAACATCCTCATTAAGATCGAGTGACTGGGATCTCAGATTATAGTATGGGTCACCGGATCCCAAGACTCGCAGCATCCTGCAAGCTATATATTCTGCAATATTCTGCTCATTTAAGCTTGGAATATTATAAAGATCGTCAACAATGTTTGCGATCACGAGCAGCTCCGTTAATAAGTGTCATATGACAAAGCTATACCCGCAACAAAGTATTACCCGCATCAAAGTATTACCCGCATCAAATTATTACCCGCAATTACCCATAGTCCCCTTAGCACCTCAGCACCTAGCCACCCCAGCACTTATTCGAAGACCACCATTATGACAGTTATCCTAGTTCGAGATCCAGACGGCTCTTTTATGGATAACCCGGATGATAGTATGTAGTAGCTGTATTCAACTAGGCTTCGATAACTATAACTAATTAACATTTATGTTTGATTAAAATCAGAAGCTGGTGTTTACCTGGTCGTGGTCATGCTCCTGATCCTTTTTTCGCCCTTCATACTTGCTATAGTCTTTCTCATCGTGACTTTGGTGCTAGCAATCTTAGCATCAATCCTAACGATCATAGGCGGAATCTTAGCATCAATCCTAACAATCATAGGCGGAATCTTCACAATCATGGGAGGGATACTGTTTAAATGTCTGAAAGCGCGTTGGGGCCGTTGCCGCCGTCCTTGTTGCCAAATCAGTAATGACTTAGAGGATCTTGTTATTCCCAGGATCACCAGTGCTTCTGCGCAAGATTCGTATCAAGGAGGTGATACGATAGTCCTCCAGCCGGTGAAGGTTCCGGAACCTACTGTAACGATAAACAACGCGAACGTCATTTCTCATCCATTGGCACGATATGAAACCTTTTCGTCGACCGAAACAAGATTACCTGTGTATACACCAGCTGATACACAGTCACCCTGGTATCTTGAAGATTCAAATCCCAGGCCTCCGGAACCTGTCTATCACTCATGAGTCGAGACTATGGAAGACTAGTAGTCCGATTGTTTCAAATGCCGAGAAGGAGAGAACTTTACCTATTGATTATGGAAGGGTAGCCGAAGGGGGATTTGTATCCTTTATTTCTCTTGTTACATTTCTTTCTATCGCCAGTACAAGTCAATGTAATTGTTTCGTATCCCTCAGAGGAGACTTAATAAAATTCTAACCTGACTCAAAATCAGGAAAAAAAAGGATACTCTCTCTTTGCCCTTAAGGCTACCTATAGGAAAGATCCGTCTAACTGAGTGCCTGGATGACCGAGGTGTATGCAGCCTTGGGTTGGTAGTTGCTGTCGAAGAGTAGCGGGGTGGTTGACGCCCTCCAGGAGTTGGTATCGGAGACACCTGGAACTCCAGTAAGTGCCACGAAAGAAACATAATACTATGAAATATACTCCATGAGGTGATGGCGACGCATTTAGGAGTGTTTAAGCAAGCCTTGGCGACTGTCGCATAGTCGCTGGCAGCACCACCTAGAGGCGAAATGAGCTATAGACGCATAGAGCAATTTAAGCGAGGTACGTACCGGCAATATCTAACTCAGTGATGGCGACGTCAAGACCAGTGGAGGCGAAAGCAGTGAGTGCAGCTTGAACACCACCAGTACCACCAGCTTGATGACAGTGCTATGTTAGAATCCATAATGCAGAAGTGATGCGTTCACTCAAGTGCATCTGGGTACCGAGAGCATCGATATAACGAGTTCCGGAGTTGACGCTGTTAACCAGGCTGATCATTCCTGAAGATATGAGTCAACAAAGTGGAGGCCTAGATGGTCAAGAAGTGAGGCGAACCTTGAACCTTCGAGTTGTTGGAGTCTAGACTATTTAGTTAACAGGCCCGTGAAAGCATATATTATATAGCTTACCAAGGTTATAATCATTAAGGTAAAGCTGGAAAGAACTGTCAGTCAATTATGCTGTGGTGACGGCGGGATGCTAACAAATTTACCATAGCAGAAGGGTCAGCAGCGCGAGCGGCTTAGTACGCGATGCGAATGAAGTCTTGGCTCAGGACACTGCTAAAACGGAGGAGCGGAGACTTCTGTCTTCATTGAAAATTTCATTGCAGACGTCCCACTGGTACTTGCATACAATACATTTTGAATCACCGCTAAAGAAGAAGAAGAAGAAGAAGAAGGGTAAGTAAACAAGAACAGACAGATTAGACAGAATTTCCTACCCTAGGTCTTGCCAGCGTAGCGGCCGGCAACGGTGGAGATATACTTTTGCATGACAGAGGTCTGCAGTACAGGCGGAGGAATATTAAGGACGTACAAGAGTGGACTGAAATGCAATGAGTAACAGATCGCACAGGTAAACAATTATAGCATACGAGACCCAGAATGGGAGCTGGCTGTGCCAGACCAAAGTATGACCACGGATGACTTTACCATTGGTAGTGGTAAAGTTAACGAGAGTGTCGGCACCCGAGAACGGGAACAAATTTTAGCCTACTAATTGATGAAAGGCGGTTAATACAGCGATAATAAGTTCTCACACGATGTGAACTTACGTTCGGTAGCATCCCACGTGAATACAAAATTGTACTTCATCACATTGGCGAGGGGAAAAGATCTATCTCACCTTCATGGAGTTCTACGACAATACATTAGTGTTCCATTATGTGACCCTTTTGGAAGGAATAGCTTCAGGTGTAACATAACCAAATTCACTCTTAAGGAGAGCCTGATTCTGAGAAATGTTGATAGTGTTGCTGTCTGCCGCTGTTCTCCAGAATCTCTTTCCCTTCGCAACGAATTTGGTATTCAGATCGTTAGCATTGATAGCGGTGCCAATAGAGAGGGGACTACCAGAAGTCGAGGTGGAGGACGGCGCGCTCGATGTACTGGTGCTCGTGACCGATGTGGTGGTGGTAGTGCTGCCGGACGATCCGGCCAAGTATCTACATTTCCAATTCAATCATCAGCCCTCCTTTGAATTCAGAAGGAGTTTACACACTGTGAATAATAATCATTGAAGTAGACGCAGCTCAGGTCAGCATCGCACTGCGTGGATCCTGGATTATTCTTCAGCCTTTAGGAGCAAATCAACTGAAGTACCATGAAACTTACCGCTATACTAAACAGAGGAGATATAATGAGATATGGGAATTAGACTTGTTGGACTTGCGCCTGCCAAATTTGGCAGGAGGGACTTGCCGGACTTCGCTGATTGGACTTGTGGGTGAAATGGACTTGCATCTGCCAGTTCATTTATACTAGATTGTGTCAATGTATCCCAGGTCTTCTAACAACATCTAAGGTAAGATAATGATGAAGATAACTTTAGCAAGTTCCTCTCTAACTGGTGTCTATTACTCAAATTAAACATTACTCTCAGTATCTGACTACTGATGCTTGCTGTCATATTACTAATGAAGCCCGATAAGTCCATTTATTAAGATACAATAGGATACTTTGATATTCCTGAGTTTCAAATTGAAGTATGACATTCACTAATGCTAAAAAAAAACCTCGGAACAAGTTTCTGATACCTATGGGTCTGCCCAACTTTTCTTATGAGACACACTTCTTATGTAGGACATCTATGATTAATTAACTATGAAAATGAACAAATAACAACCTCTATAAGTGAAGTACTGCATTTGCCTGCAATTCCTTTATGAGTCTTCTCGAAATCCTTAAAGAGTTCCTCACAAGTCCTGTGAAAAGCCTCAGCAAATCCTCTGCAAATCTCCCAAAAGTGTCTGCAGGTATGAAATTTCTTTGCAAGTCTCCTTAAATGGTTGGGTTGTTTTACTTTGAAGAAGTCGTGCTCATTGAATCTAACACAAATAGTCTAGCGCAAGTCCACAATAAATCTAGCAGTAAAAGTTCAGCACACAGTATGCTATACTTTAACTTCTTTACCAGTGTAGATATAGCCTATTGTGAAGATGTTATGTAGATAGGATATTATTATAGGTTACTAAGTATTGAACATGTAAGACATAATAGTCAATGCATGTACCTAGAAAATAATATAATAATATCACATACTTGAAAAGCTTGCGCAAGTCCCTCGCAAGTCCCACAAAGCCTTTGACACAATGTGATCCATCCCATGAGCGAAGTATACCTCATACTTACCATGTATTACTGATAAGGCATTATATATGGTACTTTTAAAGGTAAATAAATGCTATTTAACTTTTTATACAGCAAGGCTGATATGAAACCCATTCAAGTCCGCAAGTCCCATGTAAATCCTTCACCGAGCAGAGGCAAGTCCATTGCAAGTCCATTGCATCTCCATGAGGGAATATAGCGAGACTTGGGGATAAGACTTGTCAGACTTGTGTGGACTTGCACGTGCCAAATTTGGCAGGAGGGACTTGCCGGACTTGGCAGATTGGACTTGTGGGTGAAATGGACTTGCGCCTGTCGGCTGGAACCCACTAGAATATACTGATGTATAGTACACCCCATAATAGCTTTGAGAAGGATGTAACAAGGATAACCTGTATAATAGGCTTTCTAATCAGTGACTATATAGCAGAGTAAATCAATACTATTGGTGACTGTATCAAGGTGCTTGTTGCTCTGTCATTGGTGAAAGTCTCGATGTGCTTAGGCTCAGATGTAAGTAGTGCATATTGATATGGTTAGGTTGAAATACAATAAACAACTCAGAAATATAAAAAGAATAATGAAAATGGCTTTGCTTGTTCCTTGTCCTTGGTCTCCCATTAATTAGACACATGTGCTTACTATCCCCTTGTTAGGATTATTAATTGAGATAATTGAGATTTAGAAGTGATTATAAACATTTGTAAATGCTTATCTTTTCAGTAAAAAGGAGCTGGGATATCCTTTCATTCTCAAACTCAAGCACCTGGTTTGGAACAGGTACAGTGTTGGACTGTTCCTTGACACACTATTGTCTGGGCTTTCCTGAGCTCATACTATACATTTTTGGGAGTTGGATAGTTTTATATACAAGATCCTATATACAAGAAAACATTTCAAATTTTTTTTTTTGGATTTTCAGATGTTCCTGTAGGGTGATAATGTGGATATAAAAACGAGGTTAAGCGCCAGGGCACAGGAAGGACCGCTCCTTGACACACCCTAAAATATGTACAAGACAGTCTCAACCCTCTAGATAATTATTGAAGATTGATAGATGTATAGCTAAGACATTCCGAAGTTATTGTAGTGAAAGGCAGCCGGAGACACCGGCTAGAAATTAAATAAAAGTGGTGTGTCAAGGAACAGTCCAATACTGTACCTCGAATGCTCAGTCAGCTATAAAAGGTGGAACATATATCTCTAGGAAATCTTTGAGTAACACATCGGCACTCCTACAGGTTTGTTGGTAAAGCACTAGCACCCAAGAATCAAAATGAGAAAAGAACCAAAAAGAAAGCATGACCCTATGGCCTTAATCTCTTGGGAATAAAAATTCGCAGGGGATTAGCATCATAGGGCACAGTTCCTCTGTCCTGGCAGCAGGCAGTAAAATCATGTGGAGGATTTGATGTACCATGGATCTAATAGTTCTCGGAGAATGCAGCTAGCTCGTAGCTCTCAAATAAGCCAGCTACTGTGATAATTGGAGTTGTAGTTGCTGAGAATCCTGTGAAAGTCCTGTGCAAGTCCCATGCAAGTCCCGTGCAAGTCCTGCGCAAGGCGCATGAGTCCTCAGCGCTTCCTGAAGTCTTTATGAATCCATGCTACCATCCAAATCCTCTTATTTACCCAAGTAATTAAGCCTAAAAATATTCCTTTGAAATGTGCTGGAAGTCAAGCCATATCTAAAAAAGGAACAGAATGAATATGGTATTTCTGTACAACACAGCACTCTGTATAAGTAGGTACCCAAAGTATCACAAGTCCCTCCAAGTAATGAAAAAACCTATTTATTTCAAACAGTATAGGCGATTCAAACAGGTTTAGAGCAACACAGTTCATTTTCCCTATAATGTACTGCCCTGAAGGTGCTAGATAAGCCACTCCTAAAGCAAAATATGTGAGATAGACTGATAAATACAAGGGGGCTGTACAAGTCTAAGACAAGTCCCTTCCCAAAGCTGCAAGTCCCATGCAAGTCAGTTACAGCGAGAAGACAAGTTTATTGCAATTCTGTCACAAGTCCGCCGAGAGACTTGTGGGACTTGGACTTGCCCCGCCAAAAGTCCGCGCAAGTCCATTTTTGGCAGGCACAAGTCTGTTTTGCAAGTCCAAAAGTACTGTCTCGAGTGATAGGCGGTGGTATGTAGGGCTATGTAGTCTATATACCAACTCCTAGTGACTCCGTACTTACCTATCCTACCTAGTGCTACCTAGCACTATGGGAAGTTTAGTGCACATGGCACGCTTTGCTGATGTGGGAAATCACGCTGTATTTCCGAAGCCTTTGCTTGCGTTTGGTTATTGAAATTCAAGTCGTCCGGTGAGATAGGTATGAGACTTTCATTTAGTTATCTAAGTTTTTTATTCCGCTGGATCCTAAGCCAACGTTTCGCACGATCAGACTTGGCGGTAGCAGATCAGCGAGCAATTTCCACACATCCATCTTTTCCACAATATGAGTAGGATTTTATTCTCATTCCGCACACATGTTTAGGATTATTTTTGGAGACTGAACACAGCTCGGACGAGCCTTTTATCGCGTTATTCGTTTAGGGATACTCCGGGCACGATGGTGCAGACTGAATTTAATTTATGAGGGATATCCCCCGATACGACCGATACCAAGTAAGACTTTCGTGATTTATTTGCCTTTTGATGCCTTGAAAATGCAGGATTGATGGGGATAGATATGATCGACCGCCGACTGTGTTAACAACAAGACATATGGAAAATTAGGGATAATTTTACTATATTCATCATCGACTTTGTTCACCATGTTATTCAGGCCCGTTTTGAAAACCCATTTATGCAAGGAAGATTATCACAGAGAGAGCTCAAGTAACATGAACTGCTACTTTATTTGTTAGCAGCTCTGTTACGAAGATGAACATGTTGCTTTTATCATACTGTTATTATTATTCGGTTTGTCCTGCGAATGCACTGCATCCTTACTCTTCAGGAAATCGTTAATACTTAACCGCTTATCGTTCAACTTGTTTTTTTTCTTCGATGCGTGGTTTGATCACTCGTGAGATCAGGAGATCTTGCAGTTTCATGAAGCTTTATATATATATTCAAAATTTATGATCGATTCTACCACCGCCATTTGGGGAAACACCTGCACTGTAGCGGTGGAGAGAATGTTATAAAGTACCCTAATTGCCACGAGTCTTACGTGTGGATAATGCAAGATATATGCAGATAGGTAGATCGGAATGGATTGGCATGTTCTCGTTTGAGACATATGTTAATCAAAGATTTTTTCTGATTATCTTGTAGCTGCCCTGGGGTCCAGCGAGTCCGATTTCTATCTCAGATCGAATACAGGCCCTCGAGACCCTTGCACCAACAGGATAGGAGGAGTATCTCCACTCCTCCCCTTCCTGTATAAGATATACTGGGTACAAGGGGAACCAAGCTAGTACTCCACAGCCACATATCCCAACTTTATAATATGGTCTTCTTATTTGAACTAATACATTATGAAACTTGTATTCAAAAATATCGCACTCTACCGTCCATCCCTGTCCCTCTGTGCGCCTATCCCTCAGCTTTGGGCTACAGTACTCCTTGCCCTGGGGTCTAGGGGATCCCATTTCTATCTCGATTGAAGAGAGCACTTGGAAACCTTCTTACCAACTGAATCAGAGCAGTACCTCCATTTTTCCTCTTACTGTAGGAAATACACTAGGTGCGAGGAGCACTACGCTACTACTCATCAGCCACCTATGCAAACCATGCAATATAACCTTAACATGGAGAGAGTTGGGTATACTACCGGCTACTAGTCATAATTTAGGATGAACAGTGAATCAGAGGGCAAAAATAGCGGCGAGGAGTTATAGCTCGGCAACATTCACTTTGGTTTTTCTTCGGATGCTTTCGAATAATCTGCATTGTCTGCATCTCCAATGACGCCTCGCCTTCACATACCTCTTTCCTATGTATACCATTAAGTCCTATCCACACAATGCTTATTGGTTATTACTGTCGCACATTTACATATCCTTTTCGACGTCACCGTTCATTCATCCTTTCAAATCACATATAAACCCGATCCCTCTGCATGAGAGAAGGCATATAATCGCTGACCTGTTTTATGGAGATTCGCTGACCGCTTCTTGTTTACAATAGTAGAGATACACACAGCACACTACTTCATCTACGTAATTGAATTCCAACTAATTCTTACATTCGTATAGATGAATAGCTCGATAATCTTGCAGCCGATTTAATGTTATTTTTATCACTCGGTGAACAAGCCTGTGAGCAAGCGTTGGAGGGAACACTTTACAGTGATTGTAATCAAGATTCAAAGTTTAAGTACAATTTTCTTGTATACACAGCGAAAGAGATTTCAGATTGCTTCCAGACGCTTTCAGTAATATCGGATTCAGAAGACGGGTGAATATTGGGACAGTGACGACTGCATGCCTATAAATATAGGTCGATTCTTATCTCAAGAGCTGCAAGCACAACTTCGAATAGCAAGATGAGCACAAGTCAGTTATTCGATCAGAAAACTCGCACCGTCCAATGGCAATACATATGCCGCAATTCCATCATCAGTCCAACCAGAAAAACCGAGTAATTCCTCATGTTCAATCAAATTCGTGGTGTACCAATGGTCCGATGGTCCAGCGGCCGCGTAAAGAGGAACACTCCCACAAATCTGTGTGGGATATACGTAGTTGATGATTGCTACAGGTGCAAATCCCGGGAGGATTGGAGTGATTCCGTTAGTGGATATTAAATAAACAATGTCCGTCGTTGTTGGATTGTTGAGCACCCAAAGGGGCGTGGTGTTGGGCTGGCCGGGAGATGTCCAAGCAATAAAGGATGGCCTGTCAATTACGAAATCGGATCCCGTCGCCTGTACCGTAACGAATACGGCCATGGTTTCGAATCCATGCTCTCCAAGTTCTTGGCTGTATGCTTCGTAGTATGTTGTGGCCACCGAAGGGTCTCCACAAGTGTCAGCTGCGCGGCGCTGCTTGAAAATTCGACTTGTAAGTTAGGCTGACTGAATGAGAAACTGAATAAAAGTTCACTGTACCTCCGCAGAAAGGATCTCCACGGCCATGCCCCAGGCTGAAAATATGGCCCATCGCAAAGGCAGAGATCAAAACGAAGAGTATATTATTCATAGTACAATTTGAGAGTTAGAATAGACGGAATCTAAAAGCTGATTCCACTTAAAGATGTAGTTCAGAGAACTGTAGGGGCAAGATACTGAACATTCCTCCTTATATATACTTTGAGTTATATCATTCCGTCCGTACATGCGGTACCATTGTCCTGGTCACAACAGAGGAAGCCGCATGGGCTTGGGCGTCTATCTTCAGACGTTTAGATAATGGAATATGCTGGTGTGTCGGATGCAATCCAATGCCGACGTCCAAACTTCCGAGTATTCAGAGAATGTTGGGTTTGTGATGAAAGAAGGATGTATGTCACTGACATTTGAGTGATGGGAAACTGATTGTCCCGAGACATTTCCCCGAGGTCCCGGGATGATCAGTTTACTACTTTCATCGGAAATCTAAAAGAATCCCCTGAACTCGAGCTCAGAAAATACAGCAAGACCTTCGCACGTTCTGGATCGTCTTTTAAAGAGTCTGTTCGCATGTGATAGAATTAGAGCTTGGTCATGCTAGCGGTCGTTGATGGACTAAGAAAGACGAGATACTGTCTGTATAAACTAATCTAGTCACCTCGTATAATCGACAATAACAAACAATGCTATAATATATATATCCATGTGATATCTATATATTTAGTCGACGAATGCCTTGTCATTGATGGCTCTACTCGTGACATGGATGTGCCTTCGATTCTAAGTTCGATCTTTTCCAAAGGAAGTCACCGTAAGTCTTGTGCGGCCCGTCTGATTATGCTGCATCTAAAAGGAGCATATCGATGGATAGCGGGATTTGCGAATTTTTCCAAAGGAAGCGGTGTGCGTCTCGTGATAGCTGGAAAAGATAGAACAGATCGTGTCATGTTGAACGTGGGTTGTTTCAGCTGGTGTACGGTGCCCCACCTATGTGCGATTCTAATACTACGAGCTTTTCCTTGTATTTCACTTTTCTCTTTGCTGTTCATGTGCATGCTTTCGGATGATTCTTAACCCCCCCCTCATAGTTTTGAGGAAAGTTTTCCCCTACAGTTGTTCATCTCCTGTTCTCATCGAGTCACAAGATAGATGGTGATCGGACTCGACTCGCGTAGCCTATAAGCAGGAGTGCCACCCACAGTTTTCACGAAACGCGGTCAGAAGTACCTATTTTTACGATTTTACGATTAATTTTGTTGAACACTCATATCTTGGGAGTCGCCTTACGAGAGCTTTAAAAGCACCTTTGAGTAAACTGATGATCCGGAGACCTCGTGGAAATGTCTCGGGATGGGTTGATCAGTTCCCCACCACGACGACCGTCACACAAGACACAGGTAACGACGACCTCGATTCCCGCACCTACTTAAGATCATATGAGCATTTTTACGCAGTCATATCATTCAGGATAATTATACCTATTGGATTGGCCCAAGAAGAGAACTCGAGCTTGATGCATAGTCGAGAGTTCGACCAAATGCGTGACTGCTTCATTTCCTTCGTTTTTGGAGTTCTGCTGATACCCCTCGATCAGAGCACAATGGGCATAATGCGGATAATAAATCAAATCTTTAACTATAGAGATCGAGTAATCTTTGAGGATCAACGATTAAGTACGTTCGACTACCTGTGTGCTTTTATTCAGATGGTTCTGAATATCGTTATCGGAGTCGGAAATCGAACACATACTTCCGATTACGAACGACCTGTTAGAATATATTCAAGCCCCTGTATTCCTTGGCACAATGCTGTACTGATTAGCATCTCAAGGCCCGCCGCGGCATCTTCCTTTATGAGAAGCTGATGTTGGCACGATCGTGGGTTCAAAGTCCTCCAGTGTACTCTAGGAATTAGATGTTAATGAATGTATTCTTCGAGCGAATAAATTATACGTATACTGACTGAATGAGAGTGATAGAATAAGTAACTGACCAGAGGTGACAAGATGAGACCCGGAACATCACCGATGTTCGCACCTGTCACACCTAACACTGCACGCCAGCGACATCTAATGAGTTGCCAGAGTATGTAAATGGCAAAAAGAAAATACATAGAGTCTTCAAGAAGGAGCTCCAAGCCTATCCGTACATCCTTAAGGGTATTTTGGCTTTCGTATTTGACCTGTGATCTTACAGCATCTTGTTTAAGTATAGCGATTCGTAGGCGACACCACTAAACTAAGCACTCCAGGTTTGTCCCTATCCTACTCTTCGACGAACCTATACAACCCTGCTACTATCCATCCACTACTCCTAAGACATGGGAATTGTATCTCTCTCAAATGTCACTGAAATACATCCCTACCGAACTCCAAGAGAAAATAATATCAATGATCGACTCCCCAACCGATTTTCTGCATCTCGCTCTCACCTGCCGACGAGTCCATGACCTGGTCATGCCATTTCATCTCGAATATCGTGAGTTTTATGGTGATACGATTTCATCATCACTTTGGCATTGCATCGCCGCACAACCGAATTTGGCGAGGAAATTTCGTTTATTCCAGAATGGATCCTTAGAACAAAATCCTCCGAGTCGACAATCGATATATCCAAGGTTACTCTTATTGAAGACCGACAATGGGAAAGAGGAAGAGTTTGAGCTGGTTAATACTCTCTCGACGCTTCTCGCCATCTCCAAAATGACCGGTTTCGTTCATATATCTCTCGCCAATTGTGTTGTTCCCCTTCCTTGCATACTCAAGCTCCTTTCTAATTTCTTGCCACTTCTCGTCAACATAACCTTACACCGCAATGGCAAAACACAACAATATGATCACTGTATACAATATGGCGAACAGCTGAAATCTATTCTGGAATTGCAAGTAGGTTTCACGACATGTTCTTTATCAACCATTCTCCTATTGTTTTTTTTTTTTTTTAAATCAGTTCCTGGGCGCTTTTCCAACGTTCAGTGTCTCAAAATCGATGTCTTTGATGAAGACGTCAGTAATATTCTTCCATTAAGGTCTGGGGAGACACCTTTCCCAAACTTTCCGAGCTGGCGTTAATGATCTTCGCTTCGACTTTCCCAGATTCTCGAGACGTTTATCTCTCGATCCTCAAACAAAAAAAGCTTACCTCCTCCCAACTCTTTCAGTATTACTTTCTGCGGTGTATCTTAATCATTCTTCTCCACTCCTGTATTGTAGAACTACGAGACAATTTGGATATGCCTTCTCCTGCAATATGCTCTGTCACCAAAGTCGTGGGATTCAAATTTAATTGGCGAATGGAATGGCTGTCAAATACTATACAAAGAAATTCGATTTCAGATTCTTTAATTGTGATAACGTCCAACATTCTGCCTGATATCAAATGAGCATCTCCTGTCGGTACGTGTACTATGCTTCTTGCCCTTGGTTGACTTTGCAGCTCTGTGAGCACGTAGCCTCGAAACACTGATTCGGGGGCTGCGAAATACAGTTTGCGGAGTACATTCAAGATGAACCAAAGGATGTCGAGGTGTGACTCGACGATGTGGCAGAGCACCTGCACTCCCTTGTTGCATGGATGGCTGGGTCGCAAGGGCCGGCTGCATTCGAGGATTCGCAGCTGCAGCCACAATAGCATTGGTGGAAGCAGGAGGTGGTGATGCTGATATCGAGAAATCAAGCTGAGGGGGAGCGGGAGGTGGGCGAAAATAGGCATCCATGTCCTCCCTAGCACGACGTTCACGTTCATTTTGTGTGAGTCTTGCTTCATGTTGTTGTTCACGGATTGCTCTGACCTCAATCTCAGTCAGTTCTGCAGCAGCGTTCTGCGAATGATAGGTAAGAGATACATCCAAGACCAACAAAGACATTGAACTCACCTTTGCACCACGTCCTCTTCCCCTTCCTCCAACACGTCCACCACATGGGCGTCCTCGAGCTGTTCCTCTTGTCACCACCGGTTCAGCAGTTTCTTGTTGATCTCTATGAGTGACTTGAGTAGTTTGCTGTGTCCTCCCGTGTCCTCGTCCTCGGCCATGACCACGACCATGGATGTTGCCATCAAGATCTTCAGAAACAATGCGGTGCAAAGCATCGTTGTACACTGGGCGGCTGCGGGGTTCTCGCAGATTGAGCGCAGCGCAAGTCTCAGGCATAAACTGTAGAAAGTGGCAGTCAAAAAGAGATGCAAGAAATAAATGCTCAGACGATGTGGTACTCACAGTTCTAAGAGGGGTTTTTATACCCTGGAGAGCGGTGATTGTGCTAGCTTGAAGATCCCGGCATATCCTGACAGCGTACCCCAAATATTCATCAAAGGGCCCTGAAAAATGTTAAGATCGCAGTTAATAAGAGAAAAGTCTCGTTTAAGTTGCATGTTTGAGTGCCAATGCTACTGTATTCAAGTAGTGTACAGTGTCATGGTAGCAGGGCAAACAGATCACAGAAAATAGGCAAAAAATTTGCTCACCGCGTCCGGATTGGCCCCAAATTGTTGCCATTAGATAGAGAGAGTGGATGTGAAAGCCTTCGACACGCATCATGGTGCGAGAGTGACTGGTTAACTGGTTGTGACGAGAACTATAATTAAACAGTTTCTCCAGGAAATTTGACAAGGAATACTTACATTGAAATATCAATAAACATCTCAGAAAGACAATGTATCGATATGAACATGGTATGATGAGGGAATGTGAAGGAGAGATTGAGGCTTTGGATGGACGGGAGGACACGTCAATGCAAGGGAATTAACCGGCGTAAAGGCGTCTAAACCACCCCATGCCAATAACCAATAGTGAGGGCGGGCAACACTCAACTGTCGTGTGTTACGCTTACATAAACAAACTCATAGGATGCCAATGGCAAACTGTGTTCAGCTACTATACCAGCCCACACACACTCAGAAATATTATTCTAAGTAGCTTAAAAATTATAATACATTAGGAAGATTGATACCATACTATCTACATAATTATCCATGCTACAGGGTTAAATACACGTGAGTGAAGCATGAAGACGCGACGTGCACTATGGGCGCTTAAAGCTTAATTAGCTTCCGGGACCCTCTGGAGAAAGTAGCAACCTACCATCAGCACAGACAAAAATAAATTAAAGAGAGTCATTTAAAATTCATAATACATCAGTCTAGCCAAAATGTTGTAATTGTTTAACATTATTTGCACTCTTAAATACAGATATTGATTACTGCCATGTTTGGCTGCTTGTGGATTTAAAAAAAAAGTACAACATTACACTTTTAAAACATATTTATGATTTTTCATCTCCTTTATTGAATATTTTTTCACTTGTGGAAGCTGGAACTTGGGGGACCGTTTCTGAGGCCAGCCCATGCGTGCGGGAGAACTTGTGTCGGAGTTTAAATCTACTATGCTTTGCCCGCCCCCACCAATAGCACTGTACCCCATAACGCCAATGGTAATGGCGCGGTGCGGCATGGTTTAAAAATGGAGTGGTGCGTGGTGTCACTGGCACCGTGCCGATCCCGCGGCAACACTAGATTATGGCGACCTGTTCGTTGCAAAAATACGCTACCCCCAGAGTTATTTCGAGTCGGTACCTCCTGAGTTTTTTTGGCAAGTCGACACCTCCCGAGTTTTTTTTTTGGTGAGTAGCACATCCCGAGTTTTTTTTCTTGAATTTAGGCAAGGACGAATCTTTTGTAGTGTGAGAAGTAATTTATTCTTCATTTTCATAGATGCACCGCTGCATTACATATAATCCTTGAACCCAAGACTCCGCTCTAGCCAGCCAGATGTGTTTAGGCAAGTGAATCAAATACCTTTTTTTTCTCCTTCCTACAATGATCTCCTCTTCATTGGGATATCCCTCCTCCTCCCACTCTTCCTCACGCACTCCATACCCCTCAGGCAAAAAGACCTCTTTTTTGGACTTCATCAAGATAGTATTGAAAAGCTGCCAACGATTCTTCTGAGGTGAAAGGAATCTGCGACCTTGGGGGTTTTACTGGCTTGTGGTTGACATTTTTGCGTAAGTTAGCTGCAATCCTATCCCGAAGAATGCGAAACTGCTCTTGCTGAATTCTTTCAAATAATTCACTACCTTCAAATTCATCAAGGTCACAATCTTCTTTTTCTTCAAGGGAGATATCATGGGAATTGTCCTCTTCATTGTCCCATTCAGACTCATCCTCTGAATGACCTGCCCCAGTCTGACCTGGGAGACGCAAGATGACATCCCCTTCTACTCCTAAATACCGATTGAAGGTCTCAGGATGAACACCATCAAACTCTCTGATATCTTTCCCATATTTTGAGATGCTGTAGAAACGGATATCCTACAAGTCTCCAATTAGTAAGAGTCAGTGTTAAGAGCTATGAACTTTGCTTACCTGCGGGCTCATATTACCACAGGTGGAGATTGGATGAGTGTTCCAATTCTCGCAAAAGAGGTCACAGTCATCATTGATTTCAGCAAGGAAGCGTTCACCTATGAGCCAAATATGATGAGGGTTGTGTCTGTTAAGGCCATGTAACCTTTCCAAGTGAAAGAAGAAGGCTCTCCATCGTCTTGCAAACTGAGTTGCAACTTCTACCCAGAGTCTTTTAATGCGGGTATTATGAGTCGAGCTTAGTGAATATATCAGCAGTTTTGCAGAGGGCAGAATGAAGGTAATGGAACTTACGATCCCCACATAAAAGAACCTCTCCCTGGGCCCATCATCAAAACCATCC
>KN837211.1:251414-280004 GCA_000827215.1 Sphaerobolus stellatus SS14 | reverse complement strand
TGTTGTCCGCCTGCTGCTTGAGAAAGGTGCAGACATCAACACACAGAGTGATATCTATGGGAGCCACTTAGATGATGTATGCCAGTCCCTTGAAAGCAGTGCAGACTGTTAGATATATGTAAGTTAAATCACTTCTTCTAATGCTTCTTATTTCTGACCACTATTTTAGTCTTTTTCTTTTTCTGAAATCACATCTTCAAACTATAACTTTGTCAAGGAGCTCATATATGACTTGTCACAGAACTGTCACGCAGTTCTGGTTCCCTGTTCTATATCACTAAGACTTAAACCTCTTCTCTACTTAGTTACAATCATTTTGTTCAAGTCATTCTACTCCTGGGGCAATTACATTAGCTTTTGAGCTTTGGTGGATCAGGCTGATTTTTGGTATGCATCAAATATACCTATATATCATTAATATCCCAAGTTTATATCAAAAATGGTGGAACTATTGTGGAGGAATGAGGCAAACAAGATTGATGTTTCTGCAGGCCATGTGTGTCACAATACTGTGTGAACATAACACTTTTTGCAAACACCAATGCTTGCCACATACCTGTGATGTCAGACTCAAGGTCCCAAATCTACTTAGATGTTTGGTTGACATAAAAGGACAGCTGTAAGTATTATGGTCAAAGGCCAATAACAGCCAGAGACAATACAGTGGCTCAAAAAACTGTCCACATGTTTGCTTATTTTTCAAAAAGCATAATATTCTGGGGAACAGAGAAATAATTAGATTATGATGTGAGTGTATTAACTGTAGCCCAGTATCATGGCTATGATGCTGTTTAAAGTTTGTGTAATATGATGCAGAATTGGTGGAGATATCAGTATTTTATTCCGACACATCATATGGACAGTTTTTTGATCACTAATTTTCAGGACAATAACCCATAGATTTAGGTCCAGTAGCCACTACAGTTGTTCGTCTCATAATGCATGGACTCATAATGCATAGGATTTAACTCATTCCTAACAGTGCTCGCAGGCCCATTGCATATCGCATAATGCATAGAGGTTGGGTGGGGTTTATGCATTATTGGGTATGGTTATTTTCAGCTTTGACCAATGATCCACTCTCATCAGAGTCTACTAGAGTGTGCATTTCAGGCAAGAAACCAGATCTAGCTTTTCAGAGCTAATTCTAAATAAGTTCTGGCTGCTAAATAGAGAATAAATGGTGCTGTTGTTGATTTTTTGTGCTGACCACCTATGCCAGCTGACTGCAATACTCTTAAGTGCAAGTGTTAAGCCCCATTGTTAAGCCCCGTGCTTAAGTGTCACAACATGTGACTTCGTTTAACCTCTACAAAGCTTCGGAGAAGGTCACATACCTTCGGAGAGCTTCGTTCGGACTTCGTTCGACTTCTATCTTACTTCGTTCGACTTCGCATCCCACCTCGTCTTCGTGTTCGCACAACAAACCCTTTGCCCACATCCCGACTTCTTTCTTGATCCCGAGGGCAACGCCTTTGCCCACATACTTCCTTCTATCACACTATCCGCTCCACTATTCCATAAGACTATTATTAGTCTTCCCCGGACCTGGCACAATTGGACTTCAAGACTACTTCTATTCTGACAGATGACACTTCGTCATACCTGTTCCTATTTCGTTTGTATTGTTTCCGTTCGCTTATTTGTTCTCATGACATATCCTCCGTTCGCTTATATTCGTATTGCATATTTGTCCGTAATACCTTTTCTATCATTCACATTATTCGTTTATACATTCCCCCAAACCTTCGCTATTCGACGATACGCATATACCCATTTGTTCTATCACTTTATATTGTACTCTGTTCCGCATTTGACTTATTCGTTTGTAAGACTTCCTTCCGCTTTCGTCCATGGACTTATAGTATATAAGTACATGTATCTTAGCTAGTTTTCTCCAGTCGGAAATTAGCCTCTTAGCACCGTTAGCCTTATAGACCTTAGTGTATATCATTCTTATACTCGAGCCCCGCGCTCTTTCTCCTCTATATACTTCAGACCTCTATTACCTCCGAACCGAATACTACCTTCAAGATCAACTCCGAACTTTACCTCGAACCTTTGATCTTACTCCGAAGTCCTACTTCGTTCAGGACTTCGTTCGGACTTCGTTCGAACACTTCGGAACTTCGGTATTCGAATCCGCTCTTATATTGTTGGTTCTAATCTGTTCCAAATTAAGGACACGTACAGTTCGAGACGGCGCAACCCACGATGTTGAAGCCAAGTCCTTCGGTTCTAACCCTTCATTCTTTAGTGTGACTTCGTTCGTTACTTCGGTCACGCTTCGGAACCCTTCGTTAGGATCAGCCCGTAACACCCATGCTTAAGACTCACACCACGTGACTTTGTTTAACCTCCACGAAGCTTTGGAGAAGGTCACATACCTTCGAAGAGCTTCATTTGACTTCGTGTTCTCATCTTGTCTTCATGTTCACACAAGAAACCCTTAACCCACATCCCGACTTCTTCTTGATCCCGAGGGCAATGCCTTTGCCCACATACTTTGTTCAATCACTCTATCTGCTCCACTATTCCATAAGACTATTATTAGTCTCCTATGGACCTGGCACAATTGGTCCTCAATATTTCTTCTATTCTGACAGGTGACACTTTGTCATGTTCATTTCCAATTCATTTGTATTGTTTCTGTTCACTTATTTGTTATCATGACATATATTCTGTTCACTTATCTTCTTATTGCATATTTGTTTGTAATACCTTTTCGCTTATTCACTTTATCTGTCTAATGATTCCCCTGAACCTTTGCTATTCGACAATACACATATACTCACTGTTTGTATCACTTTATATTGTATTCTGCTCCGCACTTGATTTACTTATTAATTTAATCACTTTCACTTTTGTCCATGGACTTATAGTATATAAGTACATGTATCTTAGCTAGTTTTCTCTAGTCAGAAATTAGCCTTATAGACCTTAGTGTATATCATTCCTATACTCAAGCCTAGTGCTCATTCTCCTCTATACACTTCAGACCTCTATTACCTCTGAACCAAATACAACCTTCAAAGATCAACTCCGAACTTCACCTTGAACCTTTGATCTTACTCCAAAGTCCTACCTTTGTTCAGAACTTTGGTATTCAAATCCACTCTGATATTGTTGGTTCTAACTTGTTCCAAATTAAGGACATGTACATTTCGAGAAGGTGCAACCCACAACATTGAAGCCAAGTCCTTCAGTTCTAACCCTTCATTCTTTAGTGTGACTTTGTTTGTTAATTTCGGTCACACTTCAGAACCCTTTGTTAGGATTAGCCTGTAACAGTATCTCTGACTGACTCTCTCATCTATATGACTGGAACTCAACAATATGTTGCACATACTTCACCTATACTTGTGGAATTAGGCAAGCCTAACCTCAATGTTGCTGAAGAACATGTTGTGCAAGAAGGTATGTGCTTAGTAAAGATCCTCACTGATGCAAAAGCTCATGACAAATGTTATGATGCTCACAATGCTTTGTGTTATACATCTTGTGAACCCTCACGCAAGCCTGAGAAAGCACCCTCTGCTTCTTGTGGTCATGGTCAAGGTACTACTCCAAAGAGTAGTTGTACTCTTGTTTGTTCTGTGAGCCTACCTGCTTGTGGAAAGACCCTATCTGGTCTTCCTTCTGTCCCTGAGGATACTCACACTAGCCAACCCAATCTCCCTGGTCCTTATGCTTCACTCGACCCCAGTGAGAGTGCTGAAGACACTCCTACTGGTACTCCCAACCCTTCAGGTGGTGGAGGTGGTCCTGGCGAAGGCAGCAGAGATGGTGGTGATAGTGGAGGCCCTCCAAGCAGTGGCCCCCCTCCTCCTGGAGGCGATCCTTCTGGTGGTGGTCCCCCTGGTGGTGGACCAGACCTCAATCCAAACCCTGGTCCGAACCCTGATCCTGATGGTGGTGATGGTGGCAGACCTCTGGATGACAATGGTGACCCCAACTCTGATGATGCTGAGGATGAAGCCTTGAACCAAAGTTACAAGGAAGACCTCGCTATCATTGCGAAACAGGTAGTCGACAAGGATGGCAGAAATATTAAAGTCAGGGTGCCAGATACTTTCAATGGTTCGGATCCCAACAAACTTCACAATTTCATCCTTGGCTGCAGGCTTTACTTCCAAGGCAACAAATGAGCCTTTAGGAGCAAAGCTAATCAAGTCACCTTTGCTATCTCGTACCTTCATGGTACTGCACTTGATCACTTCGAACCCTATATCTTGGCTGAGATTCCCAAAGCACAAATGATGACCAGTTGGGCTTTGTTCCAAGCCTTTCTTACCAAGTCCTTTGGCATCCTTTATCCAGAGGACAAAGCCGAAGAACAACTGGACCTTGTTGTCTTCCCCAAAGATAGCGAAGCCTCTACATTCTTTGCTTCTTTTGAGAAGTGGAAGACCTGAACCAACTTCAGTGACCATTCATATCGAAGGAAGGTTCTCAAGCTAATCCCCAAGTGTTTGAAGAGGGACATTGCTCACATGATGCCCAAGCCTCAAACATATTCTGAGGCTAAAGCTTATATCCTTCAGTTTGATCAACGTCACTGGGAGGATTCTCATGAAGCTGTGGCTGAAGCGAAGCTTTGCTCACATCTTCTTTGTGACATGAAAGCCCCCGTGAATACAAATTTGGCTGGTAGTTCATCAACTCCCAAGCCTTTCAAGAAGTTGAAGAGTTCATCTTCTTATCAGAAGCCGAACAACAACAATAGTGCTTCAGGTGAAAGTTTGAACAGTTCAGCCCATAACAACAATAAGGCCAAGAGCAAAACCGTACAGAAACTGAATGACATTTCAAAACTGCTTGGTGCTGATGGCAAGTTGCTTCCAGCAGTTCACCAATGTCACTTTGACCATGGCCTGTGTTTGAATTGTGGCCTCAAAGGTCACATGGCTACAGATTTTACTAGGTGCAAGCCTGTGACAGGATGATCTGCGAACCAGGTTGCTAGGATCACCAAAGTCCCTGAAGCTTTGGGCTCTGGGTCAAAAAAATGACAAGCAGCCCTCCAGAACCTGTATGATTTGAGGGTTGTGTTGACCCCCTTCATCCAGAAACAATCCTCTGTCTCAACACATCCACTCTCTCAAATCCGGACTCTCTTATGCTTTCACTTACTAGTAATAAACTCCAAAAACATTTCTTGGACTTGTCAATTCCAGTTCTTCACATTGTTTTATAGAAACAAAGCTCATTCACGAACACTCTCTTGTAACTTTAGCGGTTGATCCATTACCTTTGTCTCTTATCGATGGCTCTGTCAATACAGTTGTTTCCAAAGCTGTTACTATCCCAGTTTGTTTTCCTACCGGGGAAACTCTCCAAATTACTTTCTATGTTACAACTCTCAATTCAACTTGTTCAGTCGTACTTGGACACAACTGGCTCACCTGCTACAATCCGTTGATTGACTGGGTATTGGGCACAGTATTGTTCTGAAAGACCAAACAAGAAGAAAATTGCCATGGCTTCATGTCAGCCCACTGTGCGCAGGCTTCAATGCCAACCTCCACACCTATCTCTGAACCTGCCTCCAAACCCTCTGCTTCTATGGCACCTCCGAATGTAACTGATAGTTAGCCAAAGCCTTCTGTTTCACTTATTAGTGCAGCAGCCTTTGCCTGAGCTGTAAAGCTCAAAGGCTCAAAGGTCTTCATGCTCGACTTAACTACGCCTGAACTTCACGCTTGTGGCGTTTCTCCTGGGATATTCGAGGATCAGGAATCCGAAAACCTAAATAGGGTTCCTGTGGAGTATCATGACTTCGCAGATGTGTTTAGCAAGAAACGCGCTGACACTCTGGCTCCTCAACAACCTTATGACTTGAAGATTAACCTTGAAGAAGGTGCTTCACCTCCCATTGGACCAATGTATTCTCTTTCTGCAAAAGAAACTGAAGCACTCTGAGAATTTATCGACGAACATTTAAATATTGGTTTCATCTGCCCATCTCATTCCTCTCATGGCACGCCTGTGCTCTTCGTTCACAAGAAGGATGGCTCACTTCACTTGTGTGTAGACTTTTGTGGTCTTAACCACTTGTCAAAGAAGGATCATTATCTGCTTCCTCTCATCTTTGATTTATTGGATGCTCCAAAGTGTGCTTGTATCTATTCTAAGATCAATCTTCGTCATGCTTACCATCTGGTTTGCATCGCTGAAGGTGATGAGTGGAAAACCACTTTTCAAGCTCACTATGGTTCGTTTGAGTGGCTCCTCATGCCCTTTGGACTTTCCAATGCCCCTGCATCTTTCCAACACTTTATGAATGACGTCTTCGCAGACTTGTTGGACATTAATGTCCTAGTCTATCTCGACAACATCCTTATCCATTCTGATAACCTCAAAGAACATCGCAAACATGTCAAAGAAGTTCTTTGAAGACTTCAAAAACACAGTCTCTTTGCCCACAGTGATAAATGTGAATTTCACAAATCTGAAGTAGAATACTCAGGATATATTATCAGTGGTGAAGGTCTAAAGATGTCTGAAGACAAAATCAAGGTTATTCAAGATTGGCCTGTGCCTCAGAAGGTCAAAGACATTCAGTCTTTCCTTGGCTTCACCAACTTCTACTGAAGGTTCATTAATGGTTATTCAAAGATAACCATTCCTCTGACTCATCTGACTAAAAAAGGCTCACTGTGGGACTTCACTTTGGCCTGCCTCCAAGCTTTCGAAGCTCTTAAGCTTGCTTTCACTTCCGCTCCTATTCTACATTATATTCCTGAAGCTCAACTTGTGGTGGAAACTGATGCTTCGAACTACGCTTTGGCAGCTATACTCTCATTATGGATTAATAGTGAACTTCATCCTATCGCATTTCATTCTAGAACCTTTACTTCTACTGAACTCAATTATGACGTTCATGATAAAGAACTACTTGCAATCTTCAAAGCTTTTAAAAGGTGGTGTCATTACCTCGAAGGTCCTATGCACACTGTTGATGTGATCACTGACCACAAGAACATAGAGTACTTCATTACAATGAAGTTACTCACTTGAAGACAGGCAAGATGGTCCAAACATCTCTCGCAGTTCAATTTTATCATTCACTTCTGTCCTGGATGTCTCAGTATGAAGCCTGACTCTCTCACTTGATGATGGGATGTCTACCCAAAAGAGGGGATTAGCAACTATGCCAGTGCCAATCCACAAATCATATAATATAATAAACCTATATTCAGTAATCAACAGTTGGCATTGTCCCTTAGAGCCACAACCTTAATGCATCCTGTTCTCCGAGGTGCAATAATCATGGATCTCGAACGACTCCATGAATCCATTTGCACATCACTCAAAGATGATGAAGTGGCTTCACATCACCTTGAAGATACCTCTGATCCTGGGGAGCCCCTTGATCCCCGACCACCACCATGGTACACGGTGCCTAAGCGTTCTGTCAGTTTCCTCAAGGGCGTGCTACTTGATAGGGATTTTGTCCTCAAGCAGCAACAACACTGTAAGAGCCTAACCCCTGCACAGGGCACCAGCCCGCTCCTCTGTCACCCGTGCGCATCCAGCGGATGTCGAGACTAGCACCAACGGTTTTCTCGCTTACGAGGAACCGCGGCTACACCCCATTACGTAACTGTACACAGCCGGACGCAACTGTATAGTTAGCCTAAATAGACGCCCAAATGTAAAACCCACAAGTTGCGTCTTACATCCAAATGACAACCGCAGCAAACGAGACAGCGGTAAACACTACAAACCCACCCCACTCTCCCGAGTCTACGCCCGAAGCCACTGCAGCGAAACGTACCGCAGAGGTAGCCCTACCGACCACAACCCCGAGCAGACTCAGAACTGCGAAGCGAGTAAACGACGACAACATAGTCCGCCACGTCACCCCGGGATCACCCACCCGCAAGAGAGCTGCCACGCTCGACTCCCAAGCAAACCTATACACGCCACCCGCCTCCGTAGGGCAGCCAAAGCCAGGAATCCAGCATCTCCGCTTTACCAAAATCCCTGGTAGCCAGATGATGTCCCGATGCCCTACCGACCCACTCAACGCCGGATCTGCCCCAGGCACTCCCCCCCCAGGCCCTGCAAACTCTCATGCGGGAACGCAGCCATCCACCCAGGAACACCCAGACCCCCAAGACCCCGCTGATGGCGACCACGACATGAATACGAACCGTAGTGATACCCCTCCTCTCCCCCCTTCCGCCCACGTTTCCCACGCACGTGATGACAACAACGGCATGAAGGACCACTTTCAGGTTGATGAAGACGACCTCGATGACAGTCCATCCGGTCCAGATCTGACGTACCCCCTTGATGTCCCCGTCTCCTATGTCCACGGAATTGAGAATGGCAGGGCCGAGCACATCGCGACTGCAGAGACCAAAGCTCGCTGGTCCAAACTTCGGACCCTTGGTGACTCCGTCATGCTGTGGGTGGCTGCGTACAGAGGCGAAGTGGACAAAGCGAGAACACACATACTTCTCGCCCAGAAGATAGCCACGATTCTAGGTCGTGATGCCATGCCTGATGCCCTTACCGCTGTAGTTGCCCCCCGCCCAAAGGCCGGTGACATCTGGCCGTTCTGCCTTGCTGGTCTCCTCGAAGCTGAAAGCAAGCAACTCACGGACCGCTATATATGGATATATGAAGATATCCAATTCTTTGTGGTCCCCTACCCCGTCGACCCACCCACCTTCGTTGCTGCACTTGTCCGTGAGGCAACCTTCTTTCCTGATGAAGTCAAGGATAACAAGTGGATGACAAACCTTGTCCGCCAATGTCTCCGTGAACACCATGCTGACCTCCTCAACTTCTGCGGTGCATACCATGACAAAATCCAGGTTAAAAACAAGACGGATGCCCACTACTACCTCAACAAAGTCCTCGATTCACTCCAGGTTGTGCGATATCACCTCACCGACTCCAAGCACAAGACATACTACTATTATAACATCCATGTCAGCTTCCCTGCCTCCCTCAACGACAAGTTCGCTACATGGAAGTCGCTCTTCGAGAACTTCAACGGCCAAGGCAACTCTAACCCCTACTACGACCTCGACACCTTGGGCAAGGTTGAAGTATTGCGCCGTGGCCACAACTGTACGATCTGCAAGGGCTTGGACCATCCGTCATCTGCATGCCATTATCCCAAAATCCCAGGCTGGCCTAAGCCCGAAAACAAATCCCCCACACGTGGCCCACCAAATGACCCAACACCATACAGGGGAGGGAGCAATAGGGGAGCTAGGGGATCATCTAGGGGCAGGGGACGCGGTAGGAGAGGGCGTGGGGCCTGAACAGCGGGGTTTCCTGTGTAGACCTCTCCACCCCCCTTAAATACAATTATCCTTCCTGTTCCTATGTAGATAATATATATCAACCTATGATCTCTGTCTCCCTACAAAAAATTAAATTAAATTAAATAAATTAAAATTAAAATTAAAATTAAAATTAAATAAATAAATAAATAAGTATATAAATATATATATATATACACACCCCTGTCACCAGTACCGTAAAAATCTTAAAGTTTATAATTCAAAATTTAAAAATCTATATATTAACGCAAAACCACAAAATGCTGACATAAGATTTTACATAAGCATAATTTTCCACGCGCCGTCGAAAATAGCCCATACAAGCGGCGAAGCACATAGACACAAGGGCGAGCGCAGCTCGCCCCGTTTGCAGAGCAAACACGAGCCTGCTCGTAAAATAAAATAAAATAAAAAATAAAAATAAAAATAAAACCCTCTATTATAAAGCACGAAGCAACTTTTCCACGGAGCCCATCACCATATATGGACATCTACCTACCTTACTTCCATGGTGTCTCTTTTCCGTTGCTCGCAATACTCGCTTGACTCTCTCTCTCTACATCATAACAAGTCCATGTCATAATACATTTCTTATTTATTTAATTTAATTTGCTTCGGAAATAGGTGGTTTCATTGGAAGCCTTGACAGGTTGACATTCTTTCATCTAGTTGTATCCACACTGAGTGGAATTGTTATAGTCATGTTATATGATGACACTAGGTTTCGTATATACATGCACCTATAAATTCCTCGATATAAGTATCATAAATCAAGCATTAGATTTAGATTTCTAAAATAGAATTCTCATCATTAATTATTTATGCAAAAAACACGAACAAAGAAAAGATATACACCTTATCACCAACCTCAGGGGCAAAAAAAAAAAAAAAAAAGAACCCAAGCCTAGCGCCCCAAGGTCTCTGCTCCACAACAGTCGACGGGTTCCAAACTCCACCAATAGGTGTTCCGCCATATGTATCACAGAAAAACTCCGCACTGTCGCCGTACACCTTCTGTAAATCACGAAAGTATAATTCGGCGAGGTTGAATCCGACACAAACAGAGGCTGGGTCGATTGAGGACACCTTGGCAGTTTCATGTTGAATGAGATTGATGTGTCGTTGTGTCTCAGGAACGACAGAAGCGTGGATGCTCTGCTAGTAGCGAGCCACAACGAGGGGGTCTAGTATAAATAAATAAATAAATAATACATAAAACAAAGACCACTGAAAGCCTAAGCCTAAATGAACCTGAATAAATGAAATTCAAATACAAAAAAATAAAAATAAAAACAATAATAATAATAATAATAAATAATAAAAAGGGGTGACTTGCAATCTACTCTGTCCCTTCAAGCCCTCCCCCCCTAGGCTACTATCAGTGGATCCGGGACCCAAACTAGCGAAGTACAAGGGCTACCCTTCCTCATAGCAACCATCCACCCATATGCCCCTATCCCAAACCCTAGACTGGACAAAACCTGATAAAGACAGTGATTAAACCTGCATCTAGGCACCCTAAAATAAAACATTGGTTGGCTCCTGACATCCGAGCGACTACCACACCCCTTTCACTCGCATCTGCCTATATCGACATCAGCCACCCCAGCTCACACACTGCTCAACCAGAACAAAATCCTGCTACCAGGCGTTGATACTGATCAATCAGTCACCATACATCGGATCAGCTATATGATAACAAACATACTCCAAATCTACCCTTTCTGCTCACTATCTGCTTGTACTTTTCAAACTTTTATCGTGTTGATTGTCTCACATTTTGTTATCTTGCTCTCATGTTGTGCTAATCTTTCAGCAAGATTTATTCCCCATTTTCCTATAACTATATCCATTCGCTATCTTTATCTCCTGTTCCTATGTCATCCACTCTATCTATACCTCAACCCAGATTCAAACAGCGCTATCAGCCATCTAGCAGCGCTTAATCCCACACCTAACTTCAATTGGCTCCCAACCTCAACGTCAACACCCAAGCAGCTCCCACACCCCTGCATCTAACCCAATCATGACGACCCCCTTTGAGCCATCCTATGCTCCAGTTACTCGAGCTGTAACCCCATTTGGTCATGACCACTATGTCATCGTTTGGCAATATGTCAGGATGATTAACAACAGGCACCCCAATGATATCCAATCCCCTCCGCTTGTCAAATCCAAAGAGAAGATTGTATTATCGGCATTTGATTTCAAACCTCCCTATGCTATGAATCATAGCATCTTTCTTGCTCCATATGGCAGGTGGTTCACACTCATCGGCAGGGTTCCCATATCTGCGAAAGAAGCAGATGGTTGCTCCATGGATTATCAGGCAGTTCTGGTCCACACATATCACGAAAATGAGGAAAAAGTCATTATTCCTGTACCGGACATATTCTTTAAAGAAAACTTCATTCCTCCACCGCCAAGCAGCCCCCTCCCATCTCTTCTGCTTTCATCGCATCAGCATTATCCTCCCTGCCCCCCTCACATCGATGCACAACTCGGACAAACAAGTAGTCAGTGGCCAGACGTCGAGTCAACCAGAAAAGCTGGATAAGAAGGTACTGGGTATATGTTTTTTGCTTGGCTGTTGCCATTGCTATCCTTGTTCCACTTGTCGTCATATCCACCCTCCAGTAAATTTTTTAATCTTCACACTCTCCCTGGCCATCACTTCCTTTAATCCATTGTCGTGTTTCCCTCCTTGGACTTATCTGACAGATCTTCTTCATCATTCAATTCCCTTTCCATCATTTAATGCATTGCTGCATTCACCGACAAACATAGCTTTACCACCTTTGCCGCCATTGCCATCTCTTCATCTCACGATACCCTTTGACATCTGTCAATCTCTCTGACGCTGATCCTGATTGTGCATGTAGATACTGTATTTGTATTGCCTCAATGCTATGCTTGCTATGCACTTCTCATGTATATAAGGACTTCACCCTTGCCCTCAATATCATCAACCTACCAATTCATCAGTTTCCAGTCTGCAGCTTGCTGCCCTCTAAAGTTTAGGCTTACTTCCTAAAAGCCTTTCTCCAATAATCTTCTGAGTCTGATAGCCTTACTAACCCATTGACTATCAGTATTCTATACCACTATGCTGCCTGCGGCTCACAATTGGCATCGAACAACTATGTGTTAGTTGTTCAGACTGTAAAGACCACTGAACACAGGTGTTCAAACATCTGGTCTGTTAACAACTCGCAATAGTCACAGGCAAACTGCCTCTCCCATGAGGAGGGGAAGGTCTTTCCACTGCTAGGATCCCCCTTAAAGACCCAGGAAGGAGTATGGAGGCATCAGGAGCAGAGGACACAGCAAGAAAGGGCAGAGAGTATGAATAACAGGGTTTCTAAACTCCCCTCCCTTGCTTCCACCCCTCACTCCAACTCCATGCAAAAATCGATTGCTGCATAAGCCCCTTTAATGTATATGTATATACAAACTAATAAATGAGAGTGAAGACTGATAGCCTACAGCAAACGCTGTAACTTCAAGCTCTCCACCCTGAGGCTATCCCCTGTGTATCCAGGGCTTTAACTAGCAAAGTACGAGACCTGGCCTTCTTCGTAGGTAGGCCAGGTCTGAATCCCCCGCTGGGGGGATTTACAATATCACGACAGAAACTCCAAAAGGAAATATAAAGGATATGATTAAGAAGGAAAACTGGCACAAAAGGCTCGGCAATGACAGTGGACGGACTAGAAGCCCGGCTGCTCTTCAATGTCCAGATGAAACTCTCCCGCCGATGCTTCATGAAGGAAGCAGCTATCAAGTAGGGCAAAACCCTACCATTGTGAATGGTATTTTCACCCCCACGAGCAGCGGTTTGCTCGACCCTGTGAGAGGATGTCTCACAACCCTTGAAACGCCGGTACGGCTTCAAGGAGCCTCTGAAACACCTATACGGCTTCAAGACAACCTTGAAACACCTTTAAGGCTTCGAGGTGGAGCGTTAGACAATAACAGCTCATATCCACTGAATGAAGAGTCGCTCTGCAGCTCAAGTGAAAATGAAGATGCCAGCAGCTCCTCTAACATGCAAAATGCATACAAACCGGGAAAATGTGCCAGGGGAGGTATTAAAATTGCCTCAATAAATATGAGGGGAGGTGGCTCCACTGCTACTGAACAAAAATGGCAAGACATAAATGGACTCATGCATGAAGACCGCATAGCTATTCTAACAGCACAAGAGACACATATTAATAATGACCGACTGTCTCGACTACAAAGCCAGTTTGAAAAACAACTCCTCATAAAGAACTCTGCAGATCCAGCCATGCTGAATGGGAAAGGGGTTGCGATCATCCTAAACAAGCGATACACAACATGGAAGGATGCAATATTTACAGATATTATCCCTGGTCGAGCCCTTATGCTCCAACTCCCCCGAGGAGAACAAGGAAAACTATGCTTCCTTGCAGTTTATGCACCAAATGATGCAGGTGAAAACACTTTATTTTGGAAAAATCTAACAAAACACTGGCATGAAAAACAACTCCCATGCGTTGACACGCTGTTGGGTGATTTCAACTTAGTTGAAGATGCACTTGACAGGAACCCACCAAGAATAGACCCCACAGCCCCGGTGGAAGCCCTCCAAGAATTCAAAGCAATGTTCTCACTACAAGATGGATGGAGAAAGACATACCCAGACAAAATGTTCTTCACATGGACACATGGAACAACGGAGTCAAGGCTTGATCGTATATACATGTGTAAAAATCTGCTCAAGTACAGCACATCATGGGCAATAAACCCTGCCCCTTTCCAAACAGATCATGATGTAGTAAGCTGCTCAATCCTAAATCCAGAAGAACCCTTTATAGGCAAGGGTAGGTGGTCCATCCCACCAATGGTCACTGGAAATAAAGAATTCATCAGGAAAGTAATCGACCGAGGAATGGAATTACAGACACATCTACAAACTACTCCAGATGAAAGACACAGCCTCCAGGTCTCATATGCAGCCTTCAAAAAAGATATCCTATCAATTGCCAAGAAATATGCCAGCAAGACAGCATCAATCCTAGACAAGAAGATCTCAACCAAAGAATCTGAACTTAATGAATCCCTGCAAAGTCCTGGTGTAGACAACCCTGGGAAGGCTGCCCAATCAGCCATAAAAAAGAGTGAACTACGGTCATTAGTACAACTCCGACACAAGTCTAAAAAGACAAACATTGCCATCCGTAATAAAATAGAAGGGGAAACAATCAGTAAATATTGGATTGAACTAAATAAAACCAAAACTCCCCGTTCCACTATATATGCACTACGGAATGACCAAAGTAATGACCCGGAATTTGTCCGGAAGTCATCCAAAATGGCTGAAATTGCAAGGAGACACCATGACTCCTTACAGGATCTAGAGATAAATCCACTGCAACCACAAAATGTACGAACAGAAGAAATAACTAGAGAGGTAAACATCCTTCATCGCACTATATCTGAGGATGCCGCACAAAACCTGGAACTAAATATCTCTGCTGCAGAGATCACTGAAGCCATGGCAGGTCTAAAAAATGGAACGGCTGCTGGTATGGATGGCATACCATATGAACTATGGAAAACACTTGCAAAGCAATACACTATGGACGTCAAAGCTACTGAAAATGGATTCAATGTCATCAATCTACTAACCAAAGTATTTAATGATATAGAAACCAATGGAATAGAGGAAGGAACTGACTTCAATAAAGGCTGGATGTGTCCGCTCTATAAAAAGAATGACAGGACTGATATAGCTAATTACCGTCCCATCACAGACCTTAATACAGACTATAGAATCATGACAAGAATTCTAGCCCTCCGACTCGGAAAATCAGCCCCTGAAGTCATACACCGTGACCAAGCAGGGTTCATGAAAGGCCGCCAAATCAGTGACCAAACTGACCTTGTAAATTATCTCATAAATTATGCTGAAGTCTCAGAAGAGAATGGAGCTATCATCTGTCTAGACCAAGAAAAAGTGTACGACAAGATTCGGCATGACTTCCTTCTTGCATCCCTTAAGAAAATAGGTATGCCTGACCACTTTGTTAAATGTGTAGCCTTTTTGTACGACAACGCTGAAACTGTTGTAATCCTAAATGGCGAAGTAAGCTCTGGCTTCAGAGTGCGTAGAGGCGTTAGGCAAGGAGACCCTCTCTCCTGCCTCCTCTTCAACATAGCAATAGAGTCACTAGCAGAGAAAATAAGGAAATCCAACCTTGGTGGATACCATATACCAGGGGACTTAGAAAAACTTATTGTAAACCTATTTGCAGATGATACTACTGTCTTCCTCTCCAAAGATGACTCTTTCGAAGAACTCCAAAGTCTTCTCAGAGCATGGTGCAGTGCATCAGGAGCAAAATTCAATATTAACAAAACAGCCATCATACCCATAGGTACTGAAGCATACCGAACATACCTACAAACCACAAGGCAAATGAATACTAATGCTACACCAATCCCTGCAGAACTGCATATAGCACCAGATGGTGAAGCCACACGTGTACTTGGGTCTTTTGTAGGAAATAAAATTGAGCAATCTGTCATCTGGGCCCCCATGCTAGAAAAACTAGAGACTGAACTAACTAGATGGAAAAAAAGCCACCCCACCCTAGAAGGAAAACGCCTAATCCTAAACATGGAGATTGGTGGACGTACCCAATACCTAAACAGGGTCCAATCAATACCTAAAGAAATCATCTCCCAAATCCAGAAAATCACAAAGCGCTTCCTTTGGGGACATGACACTTATGCCCCCATAAGCTTTGAAGTAATGTCACGGCCCCACAATGAAGGAGGGCTTAAAGTGCTAGACCTAAATGTCAGAAACAAGGCCATTGTTCTCATGAAACTCAAAAGCTACCTTAATTATGGCAATGAACGACCTCGATGAACATTCATTGCAGACCGCCTGTTTGGAAATAATGCACCGAAGAAAGTTGCATCAGGTGGGCAAGCCACTGCAATAAATCCCTTCCTACAAAGCTGGAAGCCCAAACGGCGAGGAAAATGGAGCAGTCTGCCAACAAGTCTGCGAGAAATGGCCAAAGTGGCTGAGGAATGTAACATCACCCTTGACGCCCCAGAGTTCACACCAGAGGTTCGAAGAGCCCTCCCAATATGGTTCCACACCAGCATACCTATCAAGAACTATAAGTGGAATGGCAAATGGCAAAAATGCCAACGCCGCTTCCATAATATTAAATCAGTGGGAGACATTGAAGCCTACACCGACCTGGCTTTCCCCAGAAACCACAATCGAACCAAACACTGTGAATGTTCCTTGTGCACAACATTAAGAAGGAAAGGCTGTGTCCACCCTGAAAAATGCCACGAGGCAGCCAAAGGACTGATAAACAAACTACCAGCAAAATGGCACCCAAAAACACCTAACAGTGACTTGTCACTCCCAATCTTAGCCACACAAGCTCCCTCAGAACCAGGTTCCCAGGCAGAAGATGGTGGGAATAAAGGAATAATCTTCAACCCAAACACAATCTGCAGCTCGATAAGAGAAGGCTTTCGAGCTCTAACAAAACACAAGGTACTCCATGCTAACCATATACGCCCCCCCCCTCCTCCTAATGCCAATACCAAAACCATCTACACCGATGGATCATGCCTACAAAATGCATGTATAAATGCCCCAACAGGGAGCGGCATATGGTACGGTGAGGAAAATCCAAAGAACAAAGCTATTAGGCTCCAAGAACAATATAACACTAATAATGCTGGTGAGGCTGCAGCCCTCCTGGTGGCCATCCAAGACACACACCCTGATACAGAAGTAACCATCTACACAGACTCCCAATATGTCCTAAATAGCCTGACAACCCACCTCCCACAAACTGAAGATAAAGGATGGTTTGGAGTAGCCAACACCCCCCTGATCCAAGCCTGTGTCTCTTGCCTCAGGACCCGAAATGCTAAAACAACCCTATGTAAGGTCAAAGGCCATAGTGGCAGCATTGGGAATTAAGGGGCAGATAAACTGGCAAATGAAGGAGCCAAGAAAGAACTATCAACCCCCCTAAACCTAGTTACTGACCCCCATACCCTCTACCAGGGCCTGCGCCTACAAAAAGCTACCCAAGCATCCCTATATAAATCACTATCGTTACTTAAACAACGCCTCCCCCGTAAAACAACAGATATGCACATTGAAAGAATCCAGGACCACCTAAAAGAAACCTTTGATGCCAGACCACTTGAGAACAGGATATGGCATACACTAAAAAGTAAAGACATCAGTCGAAACATAAGAGAATTCCTCTGGAAATCCACACATGGAGCATATAAAGTAGGATCCTATTGGTTGAATATTCCTGACTGTGAAGATAGAGCCCTATGTCCAATATGCCTGATGACGGAGTCAATGGAACACATCCTCACAGTATGCCCAGCCACTGGTCAAGAAACAGTTTGGAACATAGCTAACAACATATGGAGCAGAACAGGACAAAAATGGCCAACTCCTTCACTAGGCATGATACTAGGAAGTCCATCTGCCACTTTCAAAACAAGAGAGGGCAAGCCAGACAGTGGTGATAACCGTCTATACCGTATACTAGTCACCGAAAGTGCTCACCTCATATGGAAAATGAGATGTGAATGGAGGATCGGTGGAAACAGCATCCATGACAAACAAATAACACCACAGGAAGCTGCTCCGCGATGGTTCCGTGCCATTAGCCTTAGGATCATACAGGATATCCTATCTACAAATACAAGACGATTTGGCAAAAAGGCTATTGCCAAAGAAAAAGTAGATGCCACCTGGGAAAAGCTCCTTGGAGTTGAGAACTTCTGGCGATGGAGTCTGGAAGAGGTAGTCGAGTTTTTAGTGGGTATTGACCTGGGCCAACCCCCAGAGTAACGAGTCCCACACTGTTACAGAAGTGTACACTTCTGAAACGTTAGTGCGTAAATGCATTTTCTTGACGTGGACACCAGAACTTCCATCCAAGTCTCACTCCAAAAATTACCTATAAAAAGCAAAATTTTCCATATCTATTTATTTATTTATTTATATTACTCATGCATATGTTCCTCTATGTGTATGCTATCCTTCTTCCTCTGGTCACTGACCAGGTACCTAAGCGAAAGAGAGGGGGTAATTTGATTACTTGCCGCTCTTTGTATACGCTCCACAAAAAAAAAAAAAGATACCTCTGATCCTCATTGGAAACTTGAAGAAGATGGATTACTTCATTACAAGGGTAAAATCTATGTTCCAAACCTCAACGACCTTCATCTTGAGATTCTCAAGTTCAAACATGACCACATTCTTTCTGGTCACTTCAGGCAGAACAAGACTCTTCAGCTCATATGAAGAGACTATGTTTGGCCAAAACTCCGGAGCTTCATTATCAACTATTGTAGATCTTGTACCATCTGCAAATGTTCGAAGACTCCCCACCATAGACCTTATGGTTTACTTCAGCAGTTACCAGTTCCCAAACTACCTTGGAACTTGATTTCAATGAACTTTATTGAACAGCTACCTTCATCAAATGGCTGCACTGCTATCCTGGTTGTAGTTGACTGACTCACGAAGCAAGGAATCTTCATTCCTACCGATAACACAATTACTTTGCCAAGACTCACTGAACTCTTCATGCTTCATATACTCTCAAAGCATGGCATTCCCTCACTCACCTCGAACCAAGGTGTAGAGTTCGTTTTGCACTTCTTTCACTCACTTGGGAAGGCTCTTGACATAAGACGAAGCTGATGGTCAGACCGAATGATTGAATCAAACCCTAGAACAATACCTCAGAGTCTATTGCAATTATCAACAAGATAATTGGTCTTCATTGCTTTCGCTTGCTGAGTTCGTGTACAACAATGCAACAAACACAATGACTGGTACTTTGCCTTTCTTTGCAAACAGAGGCTACAATCTGAACCTTGCAATTCATCCTGAATATGAACTCGCATCCTCTAGAGCTCAAGACTACATTTCCAACTTGGACGAACTACATCAAGAACTTTGTCGTGCTATGACTGAAGCTCAGAAATGTTATCAAGTCCCTGCTGATCGAAAGCAAAAAGAATCACCTCTGTTCAAGATTGGTTCCAAAGCCTTCGTAAAAGCTGAGTTCTTCCAGACTACTTGACCTGCAAAGAAACTTGCAGAGAAATATTTAGGTCCTTTCAAAATCATCGCAAAACCTGGTCCTGTTTCGGTGACACTTCACTTACCCCAGGACATGTGTGTGGTTCATCCAGTATTCCATATCTCAATGCTGGAACCACATTGACGAAACTGTTGAGTATGAGATCTCTCAAATACTTGACTCAAAGATTGACAAGTGTTGAAAATGCAAATTACAATACCTTGTTAGTTGGCTAGGTTACAAAGGAACTGATCAAGAAAGGGATTGGTTACCTGCTATCAAACTTGAACACACCAAAGAACTTGTTGCAGATTTTCACAAAGCTTATCCTGATAAACCAGGACCTCACTTGTCTTAACAATCTTCACTCAACTTGCATTCACTTCACTGGTCTGAACAACATCTTCAATATATTACATTCCTTATAGCTAAGTTCCTTCACAAACTTTCTGAAGGTCACACTTCACTATCACACTTCAGTTGTGATTTTTTGACATATACAAGTTTACAATTTGTTTGGGTTTTATTTACATTTGCTATACTACTTTTCAAAACCCCGCAAAACTTATTCATTCACCTCCAAATCCTTCATGATCTTGTTGTCCTCCACTTTGTGACCTTCCTTATCCTCTTTGTGTGGAACTTCAATTTCGTCATGAACCACTTTGACTTTGTCATGAACCTCTTTAACCTCTTCAACCTCTTCTTCCATATCCTCCAGTTCCTCAGGCTCCTCATCCTCATCCTCCATGGCCCAATTCCTAGCTTGCTTCTTGAGCTCCCTCAAATGGTAGTGGACTTGGCCAATGTATGTTTGCATGGCACTTCAAAGATTCACCATGTGCAATTTGATTCCACAAAGGGTCATGGCTTGAGTATCTCCGAGGATGTTGACGGTCTTGATGAGAGCTTTGTTAATGCCATGCAAGCTCTCAGCGATAGACAGGACTCTGCTCCCACTGCTTCCAGCACTGTTTGTGATCGTTCTAGCCCTCTGCGATCAAGTCTCGACTATGATGTTGTCCTCTTCGGAAACTACCTTTCATTTGGAACTCTGGAGATGATCTTCAAACTTCAATATGACTTTGCAGTATTTCGAACTCACCTTTGGTGTACTCCCCGAAGCCTTCGGTGTACTCCCTGAAGCTTTCAGTGTACTTCCCGAAGCCTTCACATTGGTCCTCACCTTCATGTTAGTCCCAGCCTTCATGCTATTCCCAGGCTTCTTACTTCTCTCCATCCTCTCCTCATCCTTTTGCTTCTTGAACATGTCCTGTTCATCACAGATCTTCTTCAACTTCGCTTGAAGCTCCTCATAGTTCGTGGCTTCTGGCATTATGAAGTCCGCTTCGTCATCACAAGTGAACAAACAGATGTTGTTTCATAAAAATAAACGAAACTATGTTCTTTCTCGCTTATTGAGAAGATCTGATCATTGGCATCCATGATCATGTTCCCCATGCAAGGCCTCTGGTACCACACTTTCTTCAGTACCTTACAGCCTTTGCACATCTTGCAAATAGGAACTCCGGGACGTCCTACATAGTCGATGGGTACCGTGTTTCGTTTGTACTAAAAGAAATTTAGTCAACGAATTGCGAAGTAACTTCACTACTCACCTCTGTGTCTATGACCTTCCCCTTCCCCTCCCCCTTCCTCCTCTTCACCTTCACTTCCTCAGTCTCCTCCTAGGCTTCCAATTCCACAATCAGACACGGCTTCATCCTCTTTGACTTTGACTTTGACTTCGGTGTTTCATCCTAGTCAACTTCATCTTCACTGACAAATTCGCATCCATTACACGTTCGTCTTCTTCTGTAGCCTTCACAGCAACCTTCACATCTTCTTCCGCCTTCCTCACTGCAGCCTCAGCCTGTCGTTTCGTGTCTTCCTCTTTTGCTACCACATAGACATCTTCAGCCTTCTCACAATACCACTGTTCCTTCTGTTCCTCGTACTCCTTCACATTGTTCATGTTCAACTTGATGGTCTCTGCAATCAAGGCCTGATTCATCGCCAAGATTGTCAGATTTTGGGACACGGATGGCACTGGAACTTCTTCAATTACGAGTGGTGGTACTTTGTTCATGGGTATCATCAAGGACTTCGCAGCTTCAAGAAACAGAGCAAGCTGCTCTTCAGTTACTGGGTGGTGGTATGGCATGATAGTGGTGGATGATCAAGAATCTTCTAGTAGATATCCAGAAAACATTTTCTACTAAGTCGTATTTCGCACTCCGCAATTATGTAATTCCAGCCTCAAGGGTTCGGTCATAACGAGGGGATACTGTTAAGCCCTGTGCTTAAGTGTCACACCATGTGACTTTGTTTAACCTCCATGAAGCTTCAGAGAAGGTCACATACCTTCGGAGAGCTTTGTTTGACTTCGCATCTTACTTCATTCGTCTTCGTGTTCACACAAGAAACCCTTAACCCACATCCTGACTTCTTCTTGATCCTGAGGGCAATGCCTTTGCCCACATACTTTGTTTAATTACTCTATCTGCTCCACTATTCCATAAGACTATTATTAGTCTCCTATGGACCTGGCACAATTGGTCCTCAATACTTCTTCTATTCTGACAGGTGACACTTCATCATGTTCATTTCCAATTCATTTGTATTGTTTCCATTCACTTATTTGTTATCATGACATATCTTCTGTTCACTTATCTTCTTATTGCATATTTGTTCGTAATACCTTTTCACTTATTCACTTTATCCATCTAATGATTCCCCTGAACCTTTGCTATTCAACAATACACATATACTCATTGTTTGTATCACTTTATATTATATTCTGCTCTGCACTTGATTCACTTATTAGTTTAATCACTTCTGCTTTCGTCCATGGACTTATAGTATATAAGTACATGTATCTTAGTTAGTTTTCTCTAGTCAGAAATTAGCCTTATAGACCTTAGTGTATATCATTCCTATACTCAAGCCTAGTGCTCATTCTCCTCTATACACTTCAGACCTCTATTACCTCTGAACCAAATACAACCTTCAAAGATCAACTCCGAACTTCGCCTCAAACCTTTGATCTTACTCTGAAGTCCTATCTTCATTCGGGACTTTGTTTGGACTTTGTTCAGAACTTTGGTATTCAAATCCACTCTGATATTGTTGTTTCTAATCTGTTCCAAATTAAGGACACGTACATTTCAAGAAGGCACAACCCACGACATTGAAGCCAAGTCCTTCAGTTCTAACCCTTTGTTCTTTAGTGTGACTTCATTCATTAACTTTGGTCACACTTTGGAACCCTTCATTAGGATCAGCCTGTAACAGCAAGCCTCATGCTCCTACTTCGAGCTCTCCAGAGCTTTACAGCAGTTCAGGATCCATCTTAGACAGATGGAGATGGCACAGTTGAGGCTGAAGACACTGCATGATTTCTTCAGAAAAACCCATTCAGCTTAGTCAGATATGTCACATTATGTCACATTTTCATACTGTTCATACTGCATAAATCTAATAATGCATAGAAAATAGGTCTGTCCCATCATTATGCATTATGAGACAGACAACTGTAGTATGTCACTCCGGAAGTGGAGTGGAGTTAGAGTGGAGCTGTTATGATGTCATAGAATAAGCCACACAGTATATATTACTCAAATCCAGGCTGAGAGCCCCACATTCCATCATGAGGCCCATCTCTGCTGCCCAAAGGGACAATGTGCTTTCCCTCCTTTCTTCTGGCCTTTCTACCAAGACTATTGCAGCACAAACAGGTGTTAGCAAGTCCAAGATATGAAATATAGCTAAAGAGTATGAGCCTGATAAAGAAAATCTGCCAGGGGGACATCCTAAAAAACTGACCCCTACAGATCAGAGGGCTGTACTGTCTTTGGTGAGGATTGGGAAAGCCTCTGATGCAGTTGCAGCTGCCAAACACATTAATGCCAGAATTATGGAGCTTGTCACTATACAAACCATCAGGAATATGCTCAAAGAAGATGGTTTAAAAGCCTATGTCAAGAAGAAAAGGCCCTATCTCTCTCCCAGGCATAGGAAGGCAAGATTGGTATTTGCTTAGAAGTACCAAAACTGGACTGTAGAGGACTGGAAGAGGGCCATTTGGTCAGATGAGACCAAAATCAATCAATTTGGGTCAGATGGGCACAAATATATATGGAAGCAACAGGGAGAACCACTTGGAGATAGAGAGGTGGAACCAACCATAAAGTTTGGAGGAGGTCATTATAATATTTTGATATCTTATATCACATGCGACTAACTGAACTCAAGTCTTTATTGAGTATTATAGGTAGTACAAGGTGTGAGTTAAAAATATATGCTGGCACCTAATGTGCCAGCACACTAAATGCAAACCATTGTGGACACTTGTGGTGTCCACACTATTTATTACATAGCATATAAGTACATAATATAATATATACATTATATAACATTATTTATTATAATATAATATAACAGCATTAAACTGTTACATCCTTCCCAGCTGACTGCTACTAGCAGTTACTCATATAGATCATCCAACTCATGATCTATATTTATAGTACTCTCATCACAGAGAGTACTGCTAGGACCAGTTATTACTGATGCACTCATCTCCATGTCAGGGGCACTGCAGAGAGGTTCTTCCTCATATGGAAGTGTTAGTTCACATGCTTGGTTGTATGTGTTCAAGTCCATGTCCAATCTCTGTTGGCTAGACTCCCCAGTCTTAGCCAGTTGTGGAGTGTGAGCCATATTTCTTGACTGAACTAAACCAGTCACGGGTCTCTTGCCCTTATTGGGGGCAGGAGTGTGGTGATGCAGCATGTTCCATGCCAGCAGCACTATATGGCCACTTCTCATCATTCCTTTCCATGTAAGGGATGATTTGTGTGTAAATTTGTTCTTTAGATAAAGACCAATGCTTAAGGATCAGAGTAAGGAACTCTGCTCCTGTCAGCAATTTGACAGGTGCTGGGACCTGTGAATCATTTTTGCGTCCCTTTTTTATTTGGGACCCAACCCTTATAGGGGTTGAAGCATCTGTTATCCATCAGGTAGAGTGGTGGTTAGGAATAAGTGAATTTGTTCCGAATCCACTAAATACTGTCTCAAAATTGAGAGGGCTGCCAAATATAGCTTTCATTTGGTGCATGAAAGCTGAATGTGAAATATCAGTGGCTATCTTGGATAGCCATGCCACAACATCTATATCCTCTTCAAGGAAATAGGCTTTGCTGTTGTCCCTAAGTGCATTAAGGATGCTCATGGAGTTGGTGTGCCAACCCTCCAAAATATTCCAAATATGGAGTGACCAATGATTTAGTTGCTCATCTGGCATCAGGACTTTATTCCTGAAACTCGAGTTCTCATCTAATTTACAAGAACACTTCCTTGAGTAATTCCATCTTTCAGGACTTCCTAATGGATGAGGAGTGACATTGGATGATGCAGTGTCGATAGGAGAAGTGAGCATTTGCGAGCGCTCACTCACAGTATTGGTCATATGGAGACTCACTAACTGAGTCTCCAGTGTTTGGATTTTGTCTTGGAGATCATCAATCTCCCCTCGAAGTCAGCAGTTTTCTGACTTCTCTTGGTATAGCTCTTCTTCAAGAGCTTTGTGCTCATCACCAGTTGTGGTGATGAAGGTCCCAATCTGGGACCATGACTCATTGAGACACTCTGAAATCTCATCCTTAGAGAATGAAAATTTAGCAGGACATTGTTTGACATCCTCCAATAGATGCTCTACATATGTAGAGCATCACTCACACCCTTTTGGGTGGTAGATGAAGCAGGCCCTGGGCACAGTGCCTACCTCTATACAAAGTCCATCATGTTTCACTTTTTGATTGCAAAAACACGATAGTAAGTCAGCAGCATTACTGCTGCTAGTGGATGGATTCATATCTGAGTCCCTTTGTTTTATGGTAGTGATGATGTCACTACCTGCACGTGGTTTGAGTCTAAGTTGTAGACACCAGGCACACATGGGTGGAGTCTATTTATTCTCCGCTGCAGTCTGAGACTGGCTGGCACTGATTGCATCAGTGATACTGAGGAACCACGTTCCTCTGATTAAACTAATTATAATTTAATTATATCTCTAGCAACTCATATGAGGAGTCGTTCTATTATTAACAATATGTTAATAAATGTGCATATATGTGCATATATGCATGATAATACCTTGTTCTTGAAGTATTATGTCTTTATTTTATTATTATAAATAATAGGCACATTACTTAAGTTCCATGCTGCTCTGTAAATAGTCCTAGAGCTGCATATATGTGTGATAATACCTCATCCTTGAAGTATTATGTCTTTATTTTATTATTATAAATAATAGGCACATTACTTAAGTTCAATGCTGCTCTATACATAGTCCTAGAGCTGCATATATATGCATATATGCATCTTAATTCCTCTTTTTGGAAGAATCTGTTGTTCTACTTCCTAATTTAGGAAGTTCGTGTGGGCACTTGCACCTTTCTCAGTAATAGCCATGCATGGTCTATGGTCATTGACCATAAAAGCACCTTGCATAATCATGGTCAATTGACCATGCATGGCCAACATACATATGTATTGGCCATGGCTGGATAAATATATATTCTGTGGGAAAAAGGTTTATTCATTGGAAAAATTATTTATCCATGGGAAAAAACATATTCTGGTCATCATACATATGGTCATGGCAAAATGCATAATGGTTGGCTCAGTAAAATAATGAACCTAGGGGGGGGGAGCTTGAACCAAAACACTATACAACTTACATATACCAACTGTCACAGTTAACCACTAGACCATGGAGAGTATTACATATTGATTTATCATTATACCTTATAAGGGTACAACTAAAGTCAAGTATCCTTATTCAAGAAGGTTATCTTTAATTATAATGAATATAAGTTATTCAGACAGTATAACACTTTGGTATATCTTACTTGTTCACACCTAACTAACTGAACTCTGCTTTATTAGAGTAAGGTAGTACAGGGTGTGTGGTAAAAAGATATATGCCGGCGCCTAATGCGCCGGCATGCTAAATACAAGCCAGTGTGGACACTTATGGTGTTCACGCTAATAATAGCTACATCTCTGATGTAGCGCATATAACTAATATATGTATTAGTTATTTATTATATACATTAGATAGCATGTATATACATATATATATTGATATAACAGACTATATCTGTTACATCCTCCCCGGCTGACTGCTACTAGCAGTCAACTGTAAATGTCATCCAGCTCCGGATCAACATCCATAGTACTCTCATCATATAGAGTACTATTAGCACCTCCTGATGGTGGTGCTATTTCCCCAGCCTCGAGCTCACCGCTGGGTGGTGCTTCATCATAGGGAAGCACCTGTTCGCAGGCTTGGCCATAGGACTCCAATTCCGCGTCCAACCGTTGTCAGCTGGACTCACCAGTTTTAGCTGGTGTCGGTGCATGCACCGAAGGCTTTGACTGGCTACTGCCAGTCACCATGTTCTTGCCCTTATACGGGGCATGCTCTTGTTGGCGAAGGGCCATATGGGCGGTGCGCTCTACCGAGGCGGCACTTAATGGACGCTTCACATCATCCCTAATCATGTAAGGGATGATTTTGTTATATATCTGTTCTCTAGATAGAGAACAGTGCTCTAGGATCAGCGCTAAGAAGTCTGATCCATTCGGTATTTGCACAGAGTCGATCTGTGTTTTACCTTTGATTCCCTTGGTGACTTGGGAACCAATGCGCAGCGGAGTTGATGCATCAGTAATCCATCGCTTCTGATGCATCTCTGCGCAGAGTAGATTCGAATCGAATCCACTAAAGACCGTTTCAAAATTGATACGGTTACCAAAAATAGCTTTCATGCGCATCATGATAGCTTGGTGGGGTAATTCGCCAATGACTTTATTAAGCCATGCAGCAACGTCTACGTCCTCTTCGAGGAAATAGCCGTCGCTATCTTCCCTGAGCGCATTAGGCACGCTCATGGGATTCTGGTGCCAACCCACTAGGGCTTGCCACATGTACAGCGACCAGTGATCTGGTCGCGTGTCATACTTCCGGACTTTATTCTGGAAGGAGTCGTTCTCGTATAATTTACGAGCACATTTGCGCGAATAGTGCGCCTTGACCGGGCTGGTCAATGGAGGATTACTACCGTTTGACGATCCGGTAGTATGAGGGGGCGTCATGACACGCTCACTCAAGGTGGGAAGTTGGAGACTCTCGAGTCGAGTCTCCAATCGATGATCTGTGCACGCAGATCCTCATTCTCATCTTGCAGCCGACGATTGGCGGCTGTCTCATCATACAACTCTCTTTCGAAAGTTGCACGGGATTCATCCATTTGCTGGATGTATTCCCAGATATGAGGCCAGGCCTCATTGAGTCCACTAAGGATTTCATCCTTAGTGAAAACGTACATAGAGGGACGTCTGTCGATGTCCTCCAGTAAGTGCTCTAAGTATATAGAGCACTGATCACACCCCTCCGGGTGGTATACGAAGCAAGCGCCATAGACAGCGCTTACCTCTACGCGGTTTTCTTCGCGTCGTGCTCGTTGTTCGCGGAATTGCGACAACAGATCTGCAGCGTTGCCGCTGCGCTTCGCCTGACTCTTTTGTGAGTCAGGCATTGTGGGGACTGGTAGCGACAGGTCGTTACCGTTGTGGTTCTGGTTAAGGAGAGAAGCGCCAGAACCGCACTAAAGGTATATTTATACCTCGGGCCGGCCACCAGCTGGCTGGCACTGATCCCATCAGTGCTTCTGTGAGGCCACGTTGGCCTCGGATCAGATTATTTATAGAATGATCTGATCTATGACGACTCATAGGCTGGGTCGTGCTATTATTACTTTTATAGTAATAATAGTGCATATATATGCATATATGCGCCGAAATACCCTATTATTAAGGTATTTCTTGATATTATAATAGTTATAATATCACGGCACGCTAGTTACACTGCGTGCTCTACTGTTTATACAGTATATATGCGCATATATGCGCATATATTCGCATTAATTCCTCTTTCTTGAGGAATTACTAGCTCTACTTCCTATTCTAGGAAGATCGTGCGGCAGCTTGACGCCGCGGAGCTCTAGATAACGGTCTAGAGCTTCCAACTCCTTGACACCTGAGAGGGGCTCCCAGGTGACGTCTCCTAGAGTCCATTGGACTCTAAATTG
>KN837211.1:221781-234598 GCA_000827215.1 Sphaerobolus stellatus SS14 | reverse complement strand
TCCTCCAGTGAGGCATTCTGTAATGCCTGCCTCACCATCTGCTGAATACCGCTGTATTCAGAGGTCATATCGACCACTGCACCATCTAATTGTGCATTGATAGACAAAGTCGGAGTGCTTTGTCGGCCGAAGTGTGCATTTACCTCAGAATGAGGTATATGCAGCTCAATTATGGGATTGGGCCCATAATTCCTGGATGGAGTGACAGTATTTCCTCCAGTATTTGCACTGAACCGTACTTGTTGTTCAGGCATTAGACCAGCTTCACACAATCGTGAGCTTTGGTCTAATTGGAAGTGTATGCTACGCGCTTCCCGAGCAGCCTCCAGAAGCGCCTCTTCAGGTGCTTCCTCATGTAAAAGGTTATTAACCTTTTCTTCAGCTAACTTGAGTTGTAGCTCAAGTGCTCGACGGCTATGTCTTGCGGCCTTATTGCTAAGGTCGCTCCAGTACTGGGCATTTGAGTCCAGTGCCTGCATAGATTGAGAGACAGTGGTCACACTGTCTGCATCAGAGCGCAACTTCTCTTTGATAGTTGCAGAGATCGTTGCCTTGATCTCTTCTCTCAAAGCATTCATGTCAATGCTTTGTGGCTCTGTTATTGAACATCTGGAACATTCAATTGATTCAGGGATTCCCTGAATCACTCGGTTTGTTGACAGACTAGGTCTGTCACGCGTTGTAACACTCACTGGGTCGCGCCGAGTGTTAATTGGAGACGCGTTGCGTCTCAGTCGCGTGGACTCTGTTGAATTCACGCGCATGCGTTCAGTCACGCGGATGTCATGTGTTACACGCGTACGTGACATATCCCTCACCCGTGCTTCGGTGTGTCGCGCGCATACACTGTATGCGCCTCACGGCCACGTCTCAGCTGTGAGTACTCACCATGCTCATCACGAGTATGGTGGGGAATATCTTCGGGGATATTCCGGGGAAGAGGTGCCCGGGAGTACCGGTCACCAGGGACGCGAGAACACGTAGTTCTCGCGCGTTCCTCAGCTCCTGATCCAGGAGCAGGGTCTATCATAGCCGTTTGAGCTATGATACGTTGAGTAGCTGCTTGCGCAGCTGCTTTATCATGTGCCCGGTTATTACCAGGCTCAAGCGTCTTACCAGACGCTTGATTGGAAGGAACTGAAAATAGTTCCTTCATTCTCGGGGACATCCTACTCATGGATGCTCTTACTTGGCTGAATACCGTATTCAGCCGTTCCGTAGCCTCCATGGCTTCGGCTAGGACAATCTCTGCATTGTCCTTTAAATTAATAAACTCAGAGTACTCCTGGCGGAGTACTGCAACTTCACTGGCTTTGACAATGAAGTCTTCAACAGTATCTCCTCCAGTAGGAGATACTTGTCCAGAATCACTCCGCGACTCTGATCTGTGGGTTATTCCCCGTGGGGAATAACGTCCCTGAGTGGCTGTGATAGAAGCCACTCTCGGTGGGGAATGACTGCCCCGGTGGGCAGTCCCTGATACTCCAGCCAATTGGCTGGGACTCAGTCCCTGAGTGGCAGTGCGGGTACGCACGCCTACTCTGCCAGGCGACTGCTCCCTGCTGGGTGCAGTCTGCGATCCATGTGCAGACGCATGGGGATCATCTGGATGCTCCGAAGGGAGCATTTGCGGGCTCTGTTGGGGGTCAACAGAGGGAAACGGGGAATTCGTCAAATCCCCCATAGTGAGCCCCATAGTGGGCTCACTGTCTTCAATATCCGCTGTGGGCAGCTCTTCTGCCCGCGTTCTCCTATTACCGCGATTGTGACTCATCGCGATGTGTATTTATTTGTAGAACTACAAATAAATAATGGTTTTGACTTCTAGTTCAAATCCGTGGTACTGCCATGCTGTCTGGCACGTTGAATACCAAATATAAATCACACAACAGGTTGTGTGATAAATACCAGAACTTTCGGTGTTGAGAGTTCTAACCCGTGGTACTTCCGTGCAAGTAAATTGCCCGTTGAATACCAAGTACTACCGTACAACTATGTTGTCCGTTGAATACCGAACTTTGGGGAGAAAGTTAAAAAAGATATAACAGTTGGTATATCTTAATATCACCCTCTTGCCGCGTATAGGAATCCCGAACACAAAACTCCCCATGCCAATTGGCTAGTATAGATATGAAATATAATGGAATAATTATTAGAGAGATTCTGCAAAAGTCACAGCTCCACCTGTGACTCCAAAAGATTCAATTATTTAAACGGAATACTGGATCGGAGAATTTCGGTCTTGGAGTGTGAGTGGAATACTGCCAGATCCCCCATTATTTCTGTCATTCTTGAGATTGAGCGCAGTAGAGCTGAAACTGTATGCAAGTGGGACAATGAGGTGAAGAATAGGGATGGTTGAAATGGCATAAAGCTAATTGTTGGGGATGTGCCATCTGTCTTTGTGACACTAGCGTACAGGATCCTTTCTCTGCTGGTAGATCTGCATCCATATGGATCTTACAAATTTGTTCTTATAAATCCATGTTATCAAGTCCTTCAAAATTCATGTCATAATCATGTTGCTGACGGGCCCAGAACCCCAGATTTCTAATCATGGAACCAACTGTAGGCCACTGACAGACCTGGCTCGTGCACAGAGAAGCTTGAATAAAGTTTATAAATTAGTAAGAATAAGGTTATGGAGATCACATGATTACACATGACAGACACATTGGAAATCTACATAGGAAGGAGCAGGAGAGGCTGACACATAATCGTTCCTTTCCCTCTTACCACCACCATCCCTCCAGGGAGCAAAGCCGGCTTCATCGCTTGGTGCTGAGCGGTGATGATCATTCCCACACCAAAGCAATCAGATTGACAACAAGAATCTTGGGGTGGCTGCCTGGATGTGGGTCAGTTGTGTAGCAGAACTTGGGAATAGCTCCTGCTTGGTCAGGGTCTCTATATCGTTTGGAGGCTACACTGGGTCCGGTCTTGTTTGTTCAAAACCTATGGCTACAGTTGAGACAGCTCCCAACTTTCGATGATCCTGGACAGCACCATGGGTCCTAATACTACCAGCTTCTACCGGTCCCTCTGCTCTGAGGCACTCTCCCTGGTCCATTCAAGGTTCATGGCATCGTAGAGCACTTTGACTGTCTCCTCTACCCCCACTGTGACAGGACGACATCCTCGAGAAGGATCAAGCAAGCGATCTCTCTCATCGGATGATCGGTCTCGCAGCGAACCTGCAGTCATATAGCATCGACCAGGCTATGAAGTGGGGATGCGAGCATCAAGTGCTGGGAGTCTGGGAGTCTGATGGATACTTTGCGGGAGGCAGCTTGAAGCTCAATTCTCGACTTTGACAAAGTCCAAACCATCTATTTTTGGATGCAGGACGAACTGCCTGCAATTTTGGGGAACTGATACCGGGGCAGCGTAGTAGACTGGGGATGTGGATGGCGCAGCGGATTGGTGCTCTTAAGCTTTGGTACGTGCTCTGCACCTTTTGTCAATACTGACTTTTGCTTGTAGACCGTTCTTCAACTCTACCTTGGTGGGGCCTCAAGATCAGGCCATCATTCAACAAGGGGCACAATGACCTTGCTATTGCAGTACTGGCTTGTGTCATCAGGGGATTTTCATGATCACTTACTCATCCTTCCTTTGCGAATTTCTACATTCGCTCGTTCTTTTAATGAGAATAAAGACTGCGCAAATGAAATGGAGAGTAGGTGCGGCACATTTGGGTTCGGACCTGGGCATGTAATATATCACTAGTTTTCCGTACGTATTGCTAGTCATGTGTAGTGTGTATTCAGGTTCAAGTACACTGATGAACCAAGCCTTGCAAAAATTAGAACATCATTTGATTGCCATACCAAGGTATGCAGGACTTAGTCTTTGTGTGAGGTTACATTATTATTCTTTGCTATAGGACCTCATCCAGGAAGCTAGCTGTAGTCTGCAACGGCCTCTACCAAGAATAAGACTATCAATGTTGTATTGCCTGTCATTTTGGATAGACTATATATGTACATTAGGGTGTTTACTATTGAATCACAGTCTGAGCATCTTTTCATGTCAGGTACGATTTGCTGCAGTAGTTCTAAGAGCAATTACTTATTGTGATTTCTTGCCCGCAAAAGAACACCACTGGTTGCACCCACCATTTCTTCGATGTCTAAAGAAGCAGAACCTGTTAGTCCTAACAGTATGTCTAGTATTAAAGCTCCAACCCCACCAAAAAAACAACTACCCTGACCTGACTCTAACCGGAGAGAGAGAGAAATAGAGAGAGATTTTACATCAGGAAACTTGGTAAAAACCAGCACCTAATGGCTCGGTAAGGAATTTTGGTTAATCCTATGGAATGACACAGGGATATCCCTTTTTTTTTTTTGAGAAACCGATTTATATAATCTATAATCCTCTCATGACAAACACCTGGGGCTGCCTATACAGTCTGCATCAAGATATTGCACATGCAAATTCTGCTATGGAAATGTACATAAACTATAATTGCTAGCATACGCATATGGTAAAAACCCAGTAAAATCAGGTAATACCGTAAATAAACCCTACCAAAGCAATCCTATTAGAACTGCTGCCAAAGTAAACAATACTGTTGTTTGCTATAATTGCAATCAAACAGGTCATATTCAACCTAATTGTCCATTTCCTGACAAGGACAGGAGAGTTGCAGGAGCAAGAATAGAAGAAGTTATTCTTGAAGAAGATGAAGGTCAAATTGAAGAATTTGATGAGGACACTCCTCATCCTGAGGAACAACAAGATTGGGAAGATCAACCTGAAGAGGATGATCAGCAGTATCATTTTGAGGATGATGAATATGAAATGAGATCCATTGACAATGAAGTTGTACATGTCAATGCAATCATTAAAGACTCAGGCTATAATGATTGTCACAGACTCTATGGAATTAGAGCCAGGGAAGCAGAGACTGATCTGAGAGTCTCTGCAGTGGTGCAGACAGGAGAACAGGAACAGCCTGTCTATGACCATCAAGCCAGGAGGAAAGCTCGACCTTTACCCACAAAAGGTAAAGAGAATGAGACTATATCTGTATTTTGGGATATATTGGGAACAAAGGCCCACTACCTTTTAGACAGTGGGGGTGAAGGGATCATGATTTTGAGTGAATTTGTGAGAGCCAATAAACTTCCAAAGTTTGAATTGGAGAAGCCTGTTATATTGCAACTGGCTTGTGTGGGAAGTGAGTCCACTGTTCAGTATGGACTTATCACAAAAATACTTCTCGGCAATGAGAAGTATGATGAATATTTTGACATTGCTAATGTCGATTACTATGACATTATATTAGGAACTCTGTTCTTACATTGGTTTGAAATCTTATTGGATTTCAAGAATAACTGTGTGAAACTGGGTAAATTTAGTTTCCCCAACAGGTTTGGCAATATAACCCCAACTGAAGCAGACAAGAATGAAAATTACCTGCTAAAGGAAAAGCCAAAGGCTCTTCCTACTCCCATTTTGAAATGAAGCCAGGAGGGTGAGACTAGTAAAATAATACAATTAGTCTCACCATCAGTTGCTGCTACTTATGGAAGCAGCAAACCAGGAAGTAGGGGAGCTGAACATCGTATTTATGGTGCTCAGAGTAGAATATCACTTAATAAAAGTGATATTCCTGCACTGAGGGAAGCATGGCAGAATAAGTATGCAGATATCTTTGGAGATATTCCTTTGGAGTTACCTCCATTTAGGGAGGTAAATCATGAGATCAAGCTGATTGATCCATCTAAGGTGATTTGATATAGGACTCCTTGATGTCCTGAATCACTTAAGGAACAATTGATTGATAAAATCAATCAATATATTACAGCTGGATGGTGGTGACAGACGTCAACACAACAAGCTGTACCCATGCTCTGTCTTCCTAAAAGATAGGCAAACTGAGAACTGTGTTTGATAAACATTTGCAAAATGAAAACACAGTAAAGGATGTTACTCCTTTTCCTGACCAAGACATGATTTGTAATGATGTGGCCAGGTCTCAGGTTAGATCAAAGATTGATCTAACTGAAGTGTATGAACAGATACACATTGTGGATAGAGATGTAGACAAGTCTGCATTTTCCACAATATTCAGGACTTGAAAGTCTTGTGATGCAGATGGGTGATTGTAATGCTCCATCTACATTTCAGCATTTGATGACAATGATATTCATCAAACAAATGGAACAATTCATCCATGTCCATTTGGATGATATATTCATGTTCTTAATGTCGATAGAAGAACATGAAGAACATTTAAGTCAAGTGTTCGCATTATTATGTGCAAATCATTTATACCTGAGTAAAACTAAGGTAGATTTGTATTTACAAAAGATGGACTGCCTTGGACATGTTATTGATAACTAAGGTATTCATGCTGATACAGATAAGCTGTATCATATTTGTAGCTGGCGCACTCCAAGAAGCTACAATGAAATCCTGTGATTTGTAGGATTATGCAGCTATCTGGCATTATTTTTACCAGATATTTCAACATATACCAGCCCATTGACTGGTATAAACAGAAATAACTGTCTGTTTGAATGGACTTCATTTCTGGATAAGTGCTTTAATTGTATAAAGCACATGGTGACCAAGCACCTGATATTAAAAGCACTTGATTGGAACTCACCACTAGATATATGGGTGGTTATTGATGAATCCAACTTTGGTGTTGGAGGATATATCAGACAAGGAAAAGAGTGAAATACTTGTCATCCTACTGGATTTCTATCAAAGAAATTCACTTCAGCACAGCAAAATTATTGGACTTATGAACATGAAACCCTTGCTGTACTTGAAGTGCTTGCCAAATGGCAAGACAAACTACTAGGAAGAAAATTCTTTCTAGTTACTGATAATAAGAGTCTTACATTCTTTAAGACTCAAGAAACTCTCACAGCTTGACAAGCTCATTGGTGGGATTTCATCAGTTGATTCGATTACAAACCTATACACATTCCAGGTGTCTTAAATGTTGTAACAGATATAGTCTGTTATATTAAAATATATATATGTATATATGTTATATTATGTATATAATGAATAACTAATATATCTATTAGTTATATGCGCTACATCAGAGATGTAGCTATTATTAGTGTGGACACCATAAGTGTCCACAATGGCTTGTACTTAGCATGCCGGCGCATTAGGTGCCGGCATATATCTTTTAACGATTACCCACTTGTACTACCTACTCAATATAATCTGAGTTCAGTTAGTCTAGACAAAGATCCAGGTCATCATCATGAACCAAAGCACGATAGGTTATAACCATACTCCCACAGCCCAGTTACATGGGCTAGACACACCGTGCGGGACTCAAAGCATTCTCCTTTTCATTATAGTTAGATGTATTTTCATTTGTATATAATTTGGCAGTCCTATGTTGCAAAAATCCAAAACACAATATAATGCCTGACAACCTGACAATGCCTTATAATGTCTTTGTCAGGGTTTATCAGGTTTGTCTGCACAATTGTCAGGTGTTGTCAGACTTTGTCAAGTACAGTGAAACCTAATAAATTTGATATGTGAAAATTCCACTCCCTTACCTATCACAAGAGACACCCTATCTTTTTGACTATGCAGAAATCTTACCCAAAAATGCACTTTTTGTCCAGGCAAAATGTTGATCAAAGATAGGATTTTTGGATAACCCAAAATTGAGAACAAAATTACTAGTTCCCCATCCTGCAAAGGCAGGTCTAAAGTATGAATTTGGAACCAGCAAAAACTGAGAGAAAAATTATAAATTCCACATTCAACAAAAGCTGGTTCAAAATTTGAATTCCGAGCCAGTGAAAATTGAGAGGAAAATTTGAGATTCCACATTCAACAAAATCTGGTCCAAAATATGGATTCCGAGCCAGTAGAAATTGAAAAGAAAATTAAATGCCGGTCGAAAGTCAGAGTTCCTACAGAGCCCGACCGACGCCAGGTCTATTTATTCAGTATTCATTGTTGGGTATCAACTTCCCACAGGATTTCACTCCTGGGATTTTAGAATTCACAGTCTGCTCTGTAAAAACTCTTTACTGTCTATTTGCCTTGGTATTTACAAAAACTTGTGGGTGGCTTTTCAAAAGAGTGGTACTCTGCATATACCTAGTACCTTCGGCTTAATATCATCTGTAGAACTTGAAGAAAGGTCAGACACAGTGTTCCCAATACTATATGGCTAAAGAAGATGAGAAGACAATTTGAATTGGTGTTATCTTCCTGATTAGGGGCCCAAGGCTACCGCTAGCAGACCTTTATGTAATGCCCACCACTAATGTTATAGGGTATAAGTGTGTGCCGTTATGGACTTCTAACTTTGCTTCAAGTATGTATGTACCCTTTTGTACAGCTTCACTCTCTATACACCACCATTTCTCCCGTTCCTTGAGCCCCTAATGAGTCTAATGGCTTGGACACTCCCTCTGCACTATTATTGGTCGCGCCTTGCCGAGTGAATACCAGGCATCGAGTGATAAGTGGTAGGTTGCATCTTCGGTCTCCTCCGTGTATTTCCCCATTCTCATCGCATATACCATTTATATTCCAATGAATTGACAATCTTTGAAGACCATTATATATATTCTTAATTTATCCCACTTTTAATCCCGCCCCATCGTCAAAACTGCAGTGTGAAATCCGATTTGAAGTGAATGTCTGAGTGCCGAATCTCAATCCTGAAATATTTGACCTGGCATCAGTCAGGCTCCGTAACCGCGGAATTCTGACTTTTGACCAGCTTTTAATTTTCTTTTTGATTCATACTGGCTCAGAATCCATATTATGGACCAGCTTTTGTTGATTGCGGAATTTCTAATTTTCCTCTCAATTTTCGCTGGCTCGGAATTTATACTTTAGACTTGCCTTTGCAGGATGAGGAATTTGTAATTTTGTTCTTAATTTGGGCTATTCAAAAATCCCATCTTTGATCAACATTTTACCCGGATGAAAAGCGTATTCTCGAATAAGATTTTTGCTTAGTCAAAAAGATAGGGTGTCTCTTGTGAATACATTGCCATGAAGAATGCTATATTACATTATTTATTCAAAAAAAACTCGTACAAATGCATCGCTGTCCACAAGATCATTGAGATAGTATTTTCCTTCATCTTTCTCAAATGTTGGGATTAGATGGCAACTACATATTAGGTATTTTAGGAGAACAAATGTATAACTCTTTTCATCCAAAACCGTACAGCCCTCTCATTTTGTCCTTGGCCGCCATTTGGAATATTTGAGGTTCCGAGCCAGAGCAATATCACATCTTTGCTTTGACATATCCTCACAAATGGAGATAAATCCGAGACAAGCGAAGGTTGTTGGACTAGTGTTAATGACGACACAGTCATAACGCAGCCTATTGTAGATACCCGGATTGCACGGGAGAATATCAGTTTTCTCTCCAGTCTTCCAACACGATGTAGGTTAAATATAAACATTGATAGGGAGCTATCTACAAAATATAAATGTTGAGGACGTGATCTGAGTCAAGAATGTATTCACCTACTGTTAGAAATCTGTTTGGACAGCTCCCCAGGTCAAGGACACTTATGAGAAGTCACTCGAGTCGTCACCCAAAGGATGTTACAAAAATACATCTGGGGCGACATAATTATGACCAATGAATTTTTAAGGACTTGATAACATGGATTTATAAAACAAATCCATAAGATCCAGATGGATGCGCAAATCTACCAGCAGAGAAAGCCTGAGGATCCTGGAAGCCAGTGTCGTAATTGCAGAAATATCACTAAACAAGGGGAGATAATAAGAGGACAATAAATTCAATGCATAAAACACTAGCTAGAGGGAGTAGACTCGCTACGGATATAGTCCACCTGGGATATTTACATTTTTCTTCGTCTTCGGAACCCAAGATCAACAAAACGCAAAAAGTACCGGTTAAACAATTAAGCAGCAGAAACAAGCTTCCCGAGTCTCACAACAACGGACGGAATCCTACGGAGGTTGCTCATCTTCACTTTCGAGTTCGTCTTCGGGCCCGGGCCCTTTCTTTTATCGGTCATAGTGGCGTCGTGCGTGTGCGTACCCGGTGCGAGTTCGGTTGAGTTGGAGTTGGAATTCGTGGGTTTGCCTTTGTTAGCCTGGGTATCGTGATCATGGTGCGCAGAACTCGTCCCTTTGAGATGGTGTTCGTGATCTTCAGGTTCGCTGGTCCTGTTTCCGTTCTTCTTGGTGGTGTTACGGTGGTCGTCATCTTTGGTGTGGTCGTTCTTCGAGTTGGTACGATTATGATCACCATCACCATCACGGTTACGATCGTACCCGGGCTTCGTCTTTACCCCATGATCATCCGCTAACTTGACCTTCGGCGCCGCCATAGAACTGGTGCTCGGATCACTGGTCCCAGTGCCGGTTTTGGTCTTGGTCTTGGTCTTGGTCTTCTTATCATCATGATCAGCGGGAGTGGTGGTGTGATCGTCTGAATCTTTCTTTGAGGTGGTGGTATCTTTCTTCGAGTCTGAAGTGGTGGTGCTGTGGATATCGTGATGCGATTTGGCGGAGGGAGGGGGAGGGGGTTCATGGTAATGCCAGTCGACGTAAATCAGGCCTTCGTAGAGCGGGGCGAAGTAGGAGAATAGGCCATTTGTGAGGTCGATGGTGCCGTAGGGGCAGGCTTCACACTAAAGGATCGTAAGCGTTTTTGAGTGATGAGGTGGGTTGGGAGGGAAGAAAGTAAGGATGCGACGAAAAGATGGAGAAAGAATGACTCACTCGATCAGCAACGATAGCATGCGTCGTCTTATCCCCGTAGGTAATCGTCACTGGTTTGCCGCAGTTTTCGCCGTTGCCGTATTGCTAATGACACAATCGGAGTAATTAAATAAAGATTACAACCATAAGGAAAACGTTATTGTCAGTTACGGCATGAAAGAGGTAAACTGATGATGCAGATGGCTGACTCACAGGAATACTCAACGCAATAATATAATCACTCGCGACGTTGTATTCGCCGCACGCGCCTCTATCATCCGAATCACCCAATACGGATTTAATTAGCATCTAAACCTTCAATTACGCGCTCAGAAGCCACTCACTTCCCAGTGTTGAAATGTGTCGCGGCATATTGTCCGTGCTTTTGCATCCCGACTCCGACGCGTTCATGGTGACGATGAGCGTAATCATTGAGTCGAACGTGTGCATGGTGGATTGAACGAGGAAGGGGATGGATCGGATAGGCGAACGCGGTACCCATGCTTTCAAAGAGTGCCAGGAACACGCGGATGACGAGGAGCAAAGAAATAATGCGTATTATTTGGAAGAACGATGGCATTTTGGTGTTTTGGAAGAATGAAATGAGTGGGTGGGTGGAATGAGTGTGGTGGTACAGAGACTGATGGCGAGGAAGAAAGTAAGAAAGCAAGTGCAAAGAAGAAGGAATGAAAAGCGACGCAGGAGTCAGCCGTGCGAATTGAACATGCTCCACTAGTAATAGAGATCTGTGGTCTTACGTTTGCGGTATGTGCTCGACCTTTTCTAGACTCTGACCGCTTACCCTCAACTGAAATCACACTTCTTTCTTTTCCTTGCTTATGGTGTCGCCAAAGCTATTTCCCACCTTTATTGTATTGACTTGACAGCGTATTGCGTTGTGAACTTCGTCCATAAATATCCGACTGACTGACATTGACTGGCAACTTGAAGCAAGAGCTGAAGTTCAGAAAGACGCCTAGCGCATCGATCGATCAGCTCCTTCTTACGACGACCACATAAATTTTGAAGACGCGTCGAACAGGCCGATACGTGATTATCAGGACTACGATGCGCGATTCTTTCTTCCGCTTAGATGTGGTGTTCGGCTGGGGGTTTGTAGACGTGGAACTTCGAGTTGATTATGCTAGGCTGGCAAGGTGGATGAAAATAAAAATATCATGCGTCAGCAACGATAAATTACCCTCATAATTCCGGCTTGAAATGAAGCATGCACGCTGTATCTAATCAAGGCTCGTCCTGTTGTTCAGTGGGATTATAGGGGTTTTGACAGAAAGAAGTGTGGGTCTATCACCGTTCCAGCCTCTGTCTCGGTGTCCTCTTTGCTAGCACCATCGTTGGTAGACCATCAGACGATCAACGAAAGAGAGAAATGCTGCACAACGTCGTAACAAATTCTTGTGAGATCCATCAAAATCTTGCTTTGCTATGTTCTTGACTCAATATCATCAAACAAAGGCTCAGCACGGTGCATAATCCCGAAGGAATATCCTATTACCTCAAGCTTGTCTTGCATACGGAATCTATAGCTACTGAGTGACAAACGACTTCGAGGCAACAATTCTCTGCACCTTTGGACAGCGAACGAATTCAAGACGAGGCTCCAGCTTCCAGTTTTTCATCTACGAAATTCAACACGGGCAGTTACACAATATCCCTTCGCTAAACCTATGATTTATGAAGACTCTTGGTTCAATACAGTATATATACTCTACTACTAAGCTTGTCTATGCGGAGCGACGTCGACTTTCGACTTTACATGTATTCTCGTGGTCGATGTCTAATAATAACACTTCAGGGCATCATCAGATACCGGGATTAGGGCGCGCAGCAGGCACACATCAATTTCTCTAAGGGATCATCGGCACCTCGCTTCACTGGTAAGTATTCTGGAAAGTCTGTAGGGAAAGCTGTTCTGGTGGCGGGATCGCAGCCGCCTTATCTATAAAGATACAGTTGCTAGTGTCTACCGCGTCGCTTCTGACCTGCGTTGGTCTGCCCCACCAGCCCATAATGCCCTTGCCCTTTGCCAAAGCCAACGCTCCTTCAATTGCGCAGCCAAAGCCAAGCACACAGTCCTCTCGCTCTATTTTCC
>KN837211.1:31631-172563 GCA_000827215.1 Sphaerobolus stellatus SS14 | reverse complement strand
AACGTCAATTGAATCGAATTGCGCACTTGATGATCTTCGAGTTGTTAGAGAGGATCGCTTGCATACCGCTTGTGTTTCTGTTCTGGAATGTTAACATAGGTACTAAACAATAAAGAGATATCGACATACCTTTTGAGTATGATCGTCAATGGATGATGTCCTGCCCTTCCTTTTGAGGCCTTCCTTTGTCTAATGGATTGTTTGGTACAAGGATAGGCAAGAGATTCATGTTAACTCACATTGTTCTTTTCATCGACATCCGCACGATCTTGGGTTGGCGACTGTTCAACAACAGCGGGTCCTCTTCTCTGGTATATTTCTCGCATGACCACGCCCCACTCTAATTCGGGCACTTTGAGGCTGAGCAGGTTTAGTCGGTTTAAAGCCAGTAGTACTTTTCGCTGTAATTAATTTATTAAACTAAGGACATGGTGAGTCAAAGATTGAAACATACCTTTTGTTCCGTTGGCGTATCCGTCGTAAACATCCGACTACGCAGCCATACCCGTCTCATCTCTAGCAACCGATGTAGATCGGGATCATGGAGGGCTGATGAACCAAATAGGTAACAGAATAGACAAACGAAGAAAGGACACATACAAGAAGTGAACTTCACGAATTCCTCCGCGACGTTGGCAAAAGCTCCTAGCTCTACGTCCGTCCAGATGCCGCAGGTCGTGGTGTGTGCAGATGCGTTCCGTCCTTCCATCGATCCTTGAACGGCTTGGCCCATCTGGGAGGATTGACGGCGGTCGTCGATCAGCTTCAGGAGGTCGCGGATGTTAAGGCCGTCCCAGTCCCTTACGAGCCTTTGCTGAACATTGAAACGAATGGATTCCGGCCAAAAGGAGGGATCCGCTAAAAATGGATGCTGTTGTGCCCACGCCCGTCCTTTCGTGTAAATGAGCATAAATGCGTGTTCGCGGTATGCGTTTTGGACGAGACGGTGTACACGCGTCCCAATATATACTGCTTGGCGTTCCAAGAAGTCCTCGGACGTCAAGGGGGGTGCATTTGCTGGATGAGTGATTTTCGAGAAATGAGTCCTCGTGGACATTGGGTATCTTTGCTGGATATAAGTAGGCAAGATGTTGCTTAAGTTCAAGTTACGAACTGGCACGTGACGCCGAACAAGTCCCATTGGTCAGCTACCAACGCGTGACGTCACTTAGTATTTTCCTCGTTGACGTTTACAGCGCTTTCGGGTACCGATGGCGGAGTTCGAATTTCACTCAAAAAGTCGCCAGGACAAGAATCTTTCATAGCTCCACTGTAGAGCTATATTAAGATGCCATTTTTTGAGAGAACACTCTAGTATACAAACTCATTTAATTCTGACCTTTAGATCTCACTAACACAGCCCAAATAAAAAGTCGATTTTTGCCTATTATTTTGCTAGTCCAAGCCAAGCTTGTTACATAGTGTGCTTTAAGCTACTGCTGAGTTGGAAAACTCTAAGGATACATACATGAAACTATTTTATTAAGTCGGACCTCTTAAATCGACCTTGTTGTGGAGATATTGTACAATCTCTGGATGTTTGACCGATTTGCGCAAAATTTGAACTCCGCCATCGGTACCCGAAAGCGCTGTAATACCATTTACATTTCATAACCAGTCAAATTGAAGAAGGTTGGCAGCGATCACTACTAGTTCAGCTTCAACCGTAGGTCATTTCAGAAATCAAACTATTGGCCTTTGCACCAACATACGACGTGAAAGAGGTACGAATACAACACGTTGGCGGCATCCTTGTTCATATAATATTGTTTCGGTGAACGGAGGACCACTTTCTGATCAGCTGGGACGCTTGCTGCGCCTGTCCAACAAAATACAAGATATAGCTTGCGGCATGCCTATGGGTGTCGTGGATGCTCTAGCGATCGCTGAAGAGAGCGTATCATAAGCATAATTGATATATATATATAGGGCATACTGTGTGATAACAGTAGCCAGTAATTATGGATAGATCTCTCTTAACCTGTGCACCTCCACCCATCACAACCCTATAGATCACATTTATGCCTTGATAGCCTTGGCCTTGGCCAATGCGATCCTGTCATTGTGCCGCCCGTTCTTCTTCAAGATCTGAATGTTGACGCCAGCGCTTTGTGTCGAGCCTGTAGGGCATCCTTAACTCACCATATGCAGATCGGATGTTCTGTGACCAAAACGCGACATGGCAAGTAAGTATCACATACCTCCTTGTTGAGCGCAAGGTCTTGGTTCTTTAATGTCGCAATTACTTCCTCCAGTGGTAGCCGTGCTCTTTCGAAGGCCATGTGAGAGGTCCGAGGACTGGCTTGACAGGCAAATCGTATACTACATGCTAGGTTGAGATGGTAGAATTGGTTCATATTGTGACAAGCAAGTTATCGATGGCAATGACAATGTCTGAATAATGGCAAAATTATGGGCTAGGAAAAGGTTCTAAAAGGCGTGCTTCATGATAAACTCCATCCAGAGATCGTGGACAGAGACGACGACGAGTCTTGAATGCAAATGACATGATTGCATATGATTCTGCTTTTGGACAGCCTTTGAGTCTCCAGATGAGATCATCATGTGGATAATGCACGCTTTCCTTCTTTCAATCCGACCGGTACGCCCTCAATCACCCCTTCGCCGTCAGTCTGAGATATTTTGTGTCAACCGTGACTTGTTATAGATGGTTCATGAAAAAAATATTGGAAGTTACATAGCGAGTGAGTCACTCGCTACAACGCAGAATACTAGCAGAGCTGGCAAGGATCGTCCTGTGCTGTATCTGGAAGTGTCTCTGCGTTAGTGTCCTGCTTCCCTGCTTGATATGCTCATACCTTCTCTAGGAACGATTTCGTCGGTATTCTGGTGAATCAAACACGGATACGATCGGTAACAGAAAAATTATAGAGCATATTTCTTTTTACCTCATTCTTGCATTAGGAACGATGGGACACAATTACGATCTGCCGAGAGGCTGCATCTTTTATGGGAGTGTTGCCTAATGCTGCAAACCATTATATATGTTCGGAATCGTGAGGATACTCCATGCATTCGATCCACCGCTCTTATTAACGTATAGCCTTGCCCACTCAACAACAACCTCTACAATGTCCAACCAACACCGCTCCGATAATTCAGCCTGGCGCCTTCCCAGCATACCCGTCCCGCCTCCTTGGGAAAGGGATTCAAGCACAACTCTGCGACACCCTGCGCAAAATAATCGAATTCGTAGCCGAGATCGACCGAACCGCGAGACTATAGATTGGCGACGACAGAAAACATATGTTAGCGGTATGCAACCCGTACCGCTCATACCGAACCCACCACCAGCACTGGTTATCCCTGACTCCAATTTCCTAATATCTCATCGACCTCTTCTCAGTAGGCTCACCGAAGAGGCCGATCAAGAGCTCTACGACCAATGCGAAACCCTCGCGTACAAATTAATCGACTTCATGCAACTCGCACTGCTTCGACAGATTTATTTCAACCTAGATTCCTACCCGAGGATTCAATCCACCGAGCAATTATTCTCGTCATCTTTCCGGGAGCTTGTGGAAGACATTGGGGGATATTCGGGTTGGTCAAGGGCAGCAATCGACAACGTTGCTCGCATGTATGATTTTTATGTGGCGGTTCCAACGTTGGAAGTCATTATTACGACCGACTTTCCTGCGCAATTCACTGATTACCTTGGTGTGTAATATATCACCACTCTTTCATACGCGTTGCTAATCTGTCGTATTCAGGGAGTCACACACTGTCGAAGCAAGCCTCCCGAGAGTTGGAAATGGCGTATAATTGCCACGCGGAGGTATGTAGGACATAGTTTGCTTGCGAGATTAAGTTCTTATTCTTTGCTATAGATACTCATGTCTTGGTCTTCGCAGAGTTATTTGTCTGCAGAGAGTAATTAGCATTCTATTCCTTGTCGTTTTCATTGGACTGTCATATGTACATTAGGGTGTTACACCTATCGAATCGCGATCTGATATATTTGCTGTTTCTTCACAGTAGTTGTAAGAACAATTATTATATTTTCTGGCTCATAAAGGATTGAACGTCTAAGAAACAGAACCTGTCAGGGGCTGATACTCACGATAGGTTAGCTACCAGCATATACTCAACCTTTGAACCGACGATGTTTATATTTCCCACCACTATGCTTCGAGAGCACCGACGCTGAGAATCGCCTATTGATCTTTGTGCCTACGACGTTTGTCGGTCAGAATTCGAATTGACGTGGAATTTTACGGTTTTCATTAGACCGTTGCTCTCGGATATCTTAGCTTTTGCGAATTATTCAATGAGAAAAAGTGGAAAGGCTAAGTTTGCATACGCGTATGATTCATACCATTGCCAGATAGATGGTCCCAATATCATCTTCGCAGGTACATAAGCATAATAAGGCAATAAATATTACATAGAGAACAACTACCTATAATCTTTCTCGGGTGACTATTCCGCAATGGCTTTGTCTCCGTCCACTTCCTCTGTATTTGACAAAGAAGATCTGAGTGATAGATCGGAAGGTAAAAAAACTTCTCATTCTAGTGTTGGTATAAACCGTCCGGATATATGACTTAAAACGTAAGGCGCCCTGCGCAGAAAATGACAGACAAATATAACCTACCTCCGATATCCGTGTCGTGGGTCGCCATGGTTTGTCCTGTGGCATATGTGTCCCTGCCGCAGATATTACGTAGATCGCACACGTGAAATCCAATATACCTATAGGGAAGACGCGACTGGTGGCGACGGCGACCCGAAAGCAGAGTCGCTTTTACCTGAATAAAGAAATAAAGGACGCATAAAAAGGCATTTTACTTGAAATACTAGAAATTTATGTCGAGCTTGAGAATGGAGGATTAGCTATGTGGAGGCGAGGAAGGAAACCGACATACGCATATTCGAAGCCTTCCCACTCTTCCGACGGTAGAACTACATCCCTACAATGACTCGATACTGATCATGATACCGCGGAGAAGTGTACAATTTTGTATCACTCTGAGGTTTACGTTCAATAAATATAAATGTTCAAGCGCATAATTGTCAAAAAAACGAAGACGCATAATTAAGTCAAATTTGGGTGGCAAGAATAACCAAATCAAATTAATATATATACGTATTATGACCGCTTCGGGGGATCTCCAGTTGTAGTATTCCAAGCCGGTCCAACGGGGAGCTCCCAATCACCGTGGCATGCCCATTCCCAATCCGTTTCGGCCGCCAATTTCTGCTGGGACTCAACGAATGTATTTAGAGGGCATAGGCCATCCTTCTGTTCAGGACAACCTTTGATACCAGTGAGCGGAGTTACACCGTCATTGATGATGATGCGGATTTGAGGTTCCGGGAGAGAAGTGCAATTGAGGACTGTAAAATATATGACATTTATTATGAACTAAGATACTCGATTATAAACAAACGTACGTTGGAATTGGATATTAGTAGCAAAAGGTGCGATCTGTGAGGAAATAAAAGAGCGGTTGGCGGGTATATGGTCTGCAGGTAAAGGACCGGATGCAGCAAAGTTTGATAGGTTCAAAGCGGTGATGACGTTTAAGACGACGACTTCGTGAGTGGCATCTACGTAGAGATTGTTATGCAGAGGGAAAGTGATCGGATTGTTGTCCAAAGTGGCGTTCGTCGAAGTATTGTGGACTTTGATGGGTGTACGAGTAAGGCGCGCGAGGAGCTCGTTGATGTATCCGACGCCTTGGACTCGGGCGACTGGAGACCCGAAAGCAGAGTCGTACCTGAATAAATAAATTAAGCATCGCATGAAATGGTATTTTACTTGAAAATTACCAAAAATATATGTCGAGCCTGAGAATGGACGATTAGCTATGTAGAAGCGAAGAAGGAAACTAACATACGCGTATTCGAAACCTTCCCACTCTTCCTCAGTGAATAATGCGCAAAAGCTGGAATGTCCCAGAGCAACGGTCTAACGAAAATCAATAAAAATCTATGTCAGTTTTAATTCAGACAAACGAACCTCGTATGCACAAAGCTGTAATAACAGCCAGTAAGCACTTCTTAGTCATGGCAGCACTCGGGACGTAGTCACGTACCTGCTGCAAGATATAAACGTCTTCAGTTGAAAGCTTGAAACCGTTTAACTGCGCTTGAATTCTCTTGCGAGCATCCTTGAGATAAATTGAGGTCCATTCCTTCATATAGCTCAATGCCCTGTCTGCCTTTGAGGGAATTCTAGCATTCGGACAGCTAAAGGAACGCTAGTAAATATAAAGCATTCCGAGTGAAAGAACGTAATTTACGTCATATAAGGTGCTAGAGTGTTATTGAACTGAAAATGACTGTGAGACGGAAAAGTGGCGAGTAGGAAAATATATTTACGCCAGGTGCCTCGATCGTAATACTTTGTTGGTATTGGTTCTCGATAGGCCAGCCGAAGAATCCAAGAGCAAAGTTCATTGCAGAGGCAAGCATGCGATCCCTAAATAACTTAGATACGATAATCTGACAGCCTAAATGGGACCATCTCACTGTGACTCGGTGCGGAAGACTGGGAGCTTGTTCTTCTCTGTGAATTCCTGCGAATAAAATCAGAATGCTATCTCGGTACTCGAGAAAGCCACACACATTGAGCAAGAAACCGTATTTAATACGCAATGAAACGCCGAGATCATCTAGATATTTAAAATCTGTTAAACACGCTATTGATGTAGCAAAAATGGCTCATACAAAGTTGCTGCCTGCCAAATGGCGTTAACACCTAGAAAGCGCGTCAGGGAAATGATTTCAATATTATAAAGTTGTGACGCATACTTCTTCACCGAGCTTATAGGTCCAACCATTCAAGAACTCTAGATCGCCAGTAGCGTTCCAATTCTTGTTAGTCTTTGCCAGCTTCGTGGCGAATTTAGCAGGTCCACCATACGCAGCTAGATAAAGTGTCAGAACAATATAGTAGATATCACGAGAAGGACTGACACCAGGCTGTAGGATAACGTGCACCATGCCGATGTAAGAAATGCAAGCCAGTAATCGAACAGGTTTCAGGAGGTTCAGGACTTGAATCCAGCCCAAATGCGCCTCGCTCATTGCTATACCAGGGCGACAGGTTTCCCCATTTCTTGAAGATATCGAACCCAGAACTCTTCGCCATCGTCTTTCCTAACGTTCCTGGCTCGACCAAATGCGGTGCTCCTGTATGAATGGGGTAGCCAGCCGTGACAGCGACAGCTGGCTCAGCTCCGGTTGGCGTAGGACCTGCATAACCAACATTACTTGGGAATAAGGAAGGAAAGACATTGGTTGGAGAGGTAGGAGGGAATGGGTGAATCAGGGTGGAGCCAGCCCACGGATCGGCATATTGCCATGCCTTAGCTGTTGGGTCGTCGGTGAGATCGTTCCTAGTACTGCTGCCGAACTTTCCAATTAAGCAGAGGGGTAAGAGAAGGTATTGAACAACGGAGAAGGCGAGACCTCCAACGATGAAGGATACTCCTAAATGATATCTACTGTAGCGAGCTTGCTGCTGGGATCGACGGTTTGGAGTGGTTGTTGGAGCGATATCCTCGACCTTATCAGAAAGGAGTCCTTGATGTTCGTCTTGCGTATTCAAGGGCTCGTAGTTGCCCCGTTCGATGTCAGCCATGGCCTTGCCTGCCACGAGCGCTTCCAGCTCTTCAGCCACAGTTGCTGATCTGAACAGGTGTCATTGTCTCCTAACTTTGCTGCGGGACTTTATACCTCTTTCATACACCTGACCATCACCCTAAGCTCCTTTGATCTGCTTAAGCGGCATTATACCTGAAAATCGGACGGAGACGACTTGGGAACGGCCTGAGTAGACGACCTGTAGGCTGTGCGTGCCAGTTAGAGGACAACGGGTCATTATACGTTTGCATTGGTCATTAATGTGCAGCTAATCTTGTTTGTGTTATAGCTATAGTCTTTAAACAATCGATATTTGCAATACATGTCGCTTATGGACCGTAATACCCTCGTACGTTTTCCGCACTACGTGTGTGATACCTCCGTTCTTGACGCGTAATACCGAATAGTGGTCCAGCGGCCATGATGAATCAGTAGAAGTTAACCAGCGCGCCCTCATAGATAAGGTCCTTGCCCGATATTCTGGAGAGTTTACAGGTTCGTTCACAACACGCCTATGCGGTGCAGGGTCCGAGGAACTGAACACGCCATCAGTTTTTAGGGAATTACTGCAGAATTCAGACGATGCCGCCTCGAAGGCGGTTGAGATTCGTTTTGAAAGCCAGGAGTATCTGGATAATGTGAAGAATGGCGGTGGAGCTTTGTCTGGTCCTATTGATCTCAAGAAACCAGTATGTAGATCCAGTTGTAGTTTTGTTCATATAGATATCTGATATCTCTCATTTAGGTACATCAATGGACATTCAGGAATAATGGCATACTTTTTCGCGAAGAAGGTACGGAGGCTCAATAGATTGCATGCGACTATTAGCTCACATACATTGTCTAGACTGGGCACGCTTGAAGAAGATTGGTTCGTCTTCATTGCATCTATGTGATGATTCGAAACTGATATGGTTGTTGTCTTTAGCCGAAGGAAATCCCGATGAAGAGAAAATTGGTGCATTTGGCGTTGGCTTTTACAGTTTGTTTTCTGTTACAGAGGAGCCTTTCGTTACCTCGGGGGATAAATGGATGGGTTTTTATTGGAAAGACAAGAAAGATCAATTATTCGCTAGACGTGGAGATCTTCCAGAGTCTGGAAAGGACGATCATTACCGTCCATGGACAACATTCGAGATGGGTCTGCGTGAAGCAGCACCGATGCCGACGGCATTCGACTTCATTCGCTTCCTAACTTCCAGTATCACATTCATGGCTCATATGGAACAAGTCACAGTGTGGTTTGATGGCCATCGTATTGCAAAGTTGACAAAGGAGAAGGGCGTATCGAAGGTTATACAAATGCCGGCCGGATTGAAGAAGGGAACGGAGGGAGGCACGATGACTATGACAGGCGTGAAGACCACCTGTAGGCATATGCTGTTTTATTTGGGTTCCGTTCTCTAACCTTGGTTGCTCCTTATAGCTCTGAACATTACTGCTGAAGTTGTCCGCCTAGTCTATACAGGAGGTTCAGAGCGGAAACCCCCTCCACGACCTGCACCAGCTCCCAAAGCACCAGTTCAAGCAAGCTTTTTCTCCTCTCTATTCTCCTCTCTTACCAGCGGCCCTTCAACGCCTCTTCCATTGCCATCTCCTACGTTGGAGCCTGTAGTCCAAATTGATCCAATGACACCAGTATCCTCTCATGTCATTCTTTCGGTCTTCTCAGGAGAAGTTACCGTTACGCTCGGTCAAAAGATAATTTTGGAACTCCATCGATCTACAAAGAAGAATCCTCCGACAAAGTTGAAACTTGAATTGATCTATGTTCGTCTTGTTCATATGTTTACCTGAAGATAATGTCTGACTCCTTAGGATTAGACCGGGAAGGATGAGTATGATGCAAGCAAGAAAGATGAGGAAGACTTGTTCCAAAAGACCGGCAGTCTCTTCCAAGGTCTACGTGCTGATCTAGAGGGGTGAGTGGTAGCTGATTAGTTCTCTAATTCGGCCATCAAGTTGACTTTATTGATAGAATAGGTTCCGCTCGCGTCTTCATTGTAAGCATGGTGAACTTCATTTGTGCGACTTGCCTAATATCTGCGACAGGGACATGCGACAGGGCAAACCACGGGTATCGGAGGTAGGTTATATTTGTCTGCCATTTTCTGAACAGGGCGCCTTACATCCTACAGGCCATATATCTGGACGATTTATACCAACGGTAGAACGAGAATCAATCGATTTGGTGTAAGTAACTGCCCTTTTATCTTTCGTACTGTAACTCAATCGTGGTCTACAGTGATCGTAATGTCGCTAGTAAGTTCATTGGACCAGTCTATATCAATAGTGCTCATGCAACATGCGTATAGTCTGGAATAAGGAGCTACTCTACGTCGCTGGTTTACTCTCCCGTATTGCTTACGAGATTGAGATGCAACATATTAAGAAGCTTTGGGATGCTTCCGCAGAAGGCCAAGGTCGCCCCCCTCGTGAACTTCAAGACTGGTTAAATAGTCGCTGTCTTCACGCATTGAAGTTCTTTAGCTTCCATCAATCCACGCCTTCCGCAGTTGTTTCACAACTCACTGAAGCCGCGTTTTTCAACTGCTCCGTTGACGGCAGCTTTTCCATTCTGTCAACTGCAGGTGTAATGGATGCAAAGAAAATTCGTAGGTTTGATCCGGCATATTCTGGTTTCCTCAAGAATATTCCCGTTCTGGCCGACGAGATTGCTTCGAACGTAGGGCTTATGGTTGATATTCTGCGTGGACGGAATATGCTTCGGGATATCTCCTTCGTTGATGTGTTGCAGGAACTTCGATCACGACCGTTAACGGAAGCTGAAATGACCGAATGCCTGAAGTGGCGTATTGGATTGAACACCGAGGGTATACGCCAACAGAACCTTGACCAGCTGCGACGCGAATTCCTCGAAGCCGCTATTCTTTCGACGACAGATGAAAAGGGTAGCGATAACCTTATTCCCCTCTCAATCATCAAAACATATCATATCCCGCGTAATGCCACGGCCTTCCTTCCAACCGATGTGCCCTTCCCTTTGCATACCCTCCCCGTCACATTAAGCAAGCAGCTCAAGGCCGATGCTTTCTATAAGCTTTTTGGGTGGACTGACCTAACTATTCCACAATGGGTGGAGAACCTCGTTTCTCCATCCAGTCCCTTACCACCTCACCTGGATTTGACAAAGGACGCGGAATGGGCGGAACGGTTCCTCAATGTGTTGGCTCGAGCATGGCCTTCTTTGTCCAAAGAGCAACAGGCGCAGGTTGTTGCATTGCTGCAGAATAGGACCTGTGTTCCAACAAAGTTGGGTATGAAGTTACCCAAAGAAGCCTACTTCCTTAATGCGCAGTGAGTAGCATTTAGCCATGCAGTTTGTTCTGCACTAATATGACATGTAGTATCTTCTCGGATCTTCCAATTATTGCATTGCCGAAAGGCACTGTTGTGAGGGGTTCTTTGGAGAAGGTATGCAGGGTTTGAAAATTATACATGAAGGTTTATTAACACAAATAATTAAGATCTTACTGGCTCTAGGAGTTCAGCGACATGTAGATCTACAAATCGTATTTGGCAGGTCCGTCCGTCTACACTGCAATTTACTACATTTCGCTAACTGAGATATCAGAATGGTTCGAACGGGTGACTGGAGCATGCACGACTTGATCAAGTACCTCGTAGCTGTTGAAGACTCATTAACCGAACTTGAATTGCGTCGTCTCCAAGAAACAGTCGCCTTCACGAAAGAAGAACCTGGTGATAGACCAAAGGTCAACGGGGAAGCTGATCAGGCTGTTGTCCCGCCTAATCCAAATAAAGAGAGATACCGTGCCAGAGAGCTCTATGAACCTTCAAATGCCCTGCGCGAGCTGGGATTGCCGATTCTTGACTGGGGTCAAGGACAGAAGTGGAAGAGTTCTAGTGAAGAAGGTAAAATTATGTAGCTTACATGCATTGCATTAACTGAAACATTCCATTTGAAGCTAGATTCATGTTCAAATTGGGATTAAAGAAACACCCCGATCTGAAGGAAGTGCTTAACCTTGCTGCGGGTCCAGATCCAAAGATTCGACAGGCATCGCTCAAATATCTCATCGAAGGCCTTACCACGAAATATTCACATTTTGATCCGACATTCTGGGAGACTATAGCGTTTGTGCCTGCTCAGAGACCAGATGGGACAAAGTTTCTTAGTAAACCTTTAGAGGTCTTTACTGAGCGTGAATATGCCACTATGGGCTTTGCAACTGTCGATCCTCAACTTGTGGCCGACTGGGTAACTAAATTGAAGCTCAAACCTTCACCGCCAATAAACAAAATCCTTCCAGTGCTGAAAAACTCGGCTCCAAGGGACATGACAACTGCCCGTAGATGGTTTGAGCTGCTCGCTACTCGTCTTTCGGGTTTGTACATTTTGGACATTTGAAAGGATGATGTACTTACCATCCTGAACAGACTTTACGACGTCAGATCTTCAATATCTCTCAAAAACGGACTTTATACCCGTGCCACAGAATTCAGCTGCTCGAACAGGTGCGGCAAGCGTCCCAGCTGATCAGAAAGTGGTCCTCCGTTCACCGAATCAATGCTACGTGAGCAAGGATGCCGCCAACGCATTCCATTCGCAACTCTTCACGTATGTCGATTTCGGTGCAAAGGCTAACAGCTTCTTGATGACATGTGGTGTCCGAAATGAACCTACTGTTGAAGAACTGGCCCAAATGCTCGTCGCCAATCCTCGTACTTTCTTCAATTTGGCTGGTGGTTATGAAACGTAAATGGTTTTAAATGTCAACAGGAAAATACTAAAACTGACACCTGACGAACAGGTTCCTGACCGAACTGCGACGTATCGGAGTCAATTTCCATGGTGTTAGTGCTAGCACTCGTAACCAGATGCGAAAAACGGCATGTGTTGTCGCATCGCGCCGGATTCCGCAAACTTCACCAGAAAAGAAAGCGAAAACCATCAAAGATGACGAGGAGGAGGAAAAGAAGACGGAGATTGACCTTATAATTCCCAGCCAGGTATTCAACATATAGTCTCATGACGTTCGATTATTTAACATTTTCTAGATTGCAATCGTTGACGATTCTACAGCATATCTCATGTTCGACCATGTTTGGACCGCACCACAAGAGGACATTGTAGGCTGAACGTGGTTTTCTATTTTGATTTAAACTGAACAATCACGTAGATCGAAGAGCTCTACGCAGCTCTCGGCTCACCAACATTGAGCTCCATCGTCCACGAGGAATATAAGCCAGGAATTGAAGTCCGAGATTCCTCCCGAGCAAATCAGATACGAACTTTAGTTCTCGAACGGCTTCCCTTATTCCTGCACGAACGGACGCATAGCAAGCCGATAGTATCCTATGACTGGTTAAATAAGGATGGTAACTTCATTGTGACGGAGGTCGGCAAGTTGACCTTGACAAGAACTCTCCAATTCGGTCAACACAAGATATCGAAATCTCAAGAAGTCTTTGCTATGACTACTAGGAAAGGGAAGGGACCTGTGACCATGTGGTTAGGAGCAAACACAAATGCAGATTATTACGAGTATGTTGATTCCGATTTCTTTCCTAACCTGAGCTCATATATCTGTGCAAGGGTGGCGAATTCGTTATGTCGGGTGATACTACAACAACACCGGCCTAACGATAGTTTATTGTATGTCATATTTGAGTACTAATAGGAGGGTATGTACTCACCTAATAATTACCCAGGTTTATGACAATCCTATCCACTGACTTGCGCGCTCTCCGAAGGCGAGGCTTTAATGGTGCGTCATTCCATATGATGTCAGTTCCATTGACTTGCTTACCTCTTTATAGTTGACCGTGTATTACGCCATCAACAAGCTGAAAGAGAGAAGCAAGCATCCAGAGAAAAGCAACTTCGGGAACTCCAGCAGACAATCGAAGTTGGACAACCCTCCAGTAATCAGCAACTTACTCGCACTGGAAGCTTTTCAAGTGACCAAACATCTGGCCCTGGCAAGAACGGAGGATTATTATCCAACCTACGACAGAAATTGCGTGGACAGCAGCCACCCGCAGCTCTACCAATTTCTCCACCACAACCTCCTGGGAAGGGCGAAACGCCGCTGCTACCGCCACCGCCACCACCGTCCTTGCCTGGGCCGATCCCTGGTGGATTCAACGGAGGCATGCCCGGTCCGCAGAATCCGTTGGCGTCGTATGGTAAAGGGCCTAATTGGAACGCCGACCAAAGCGTAACACCCCACGCAAATATCGAAAGAAATGTGAGAACCGCTATCGAGGTTAGTTGATTTTGATTCATGTATGTTCGCTATGCAATTTATAATCGTATGTTTTAGGCTTGTCGTGCTGAGAACCAAGCCGCGGTACGCAATGATAAGAACGTAGCAGTCGTTAAAGAAGCAGTGAATGAGGGCTACTGCGATACGACGGGCGCAATAGTAAATATAACAGTGTCTCTGAAAGATCCGAAATCTCATAATCTGCCTTAGAATCTTGATTTGATTGGGACTATGGGGGCTTTCAAGGTCTTTGTGGCTTCACAAGGTATGCGAAATACATTACCCCGGTTAACGACGTGAACTTCAATTTCTTTATTAGGACACTCTAACGCGAAAGTCGAGGTTCAGAATATGCTTCCCGTTATACTACGATTTGGTGATCAGGTCCTTGTGCCTCTGATTCAGCTATATGGTATCCCGTCGAGGAGCGTGCACATCTTCCATGATTGGTCAGGACCTCTCATTGCCTTCAATCGTCAAGGCAGTCTATTCGTCAACTTACGATATTATAAAGCCTGGCATGATCAAGTGAGTCTCCGTTGTTCCACGCATCTCAAGTAAACTCCTAACACCCTTATTCAGGATGTGCAAAACGGGAATGTGACACAAGCGTACACATCATGGTCAGTGATTCTTTTCTTGCAGTCAACTTTTCCTCACCAAGTTGCGTTTCTAGGTATTTCTCCTTAGCTCATGAAATTGCCCACAACCTCGTCCATCCACACAATTCTGAACATGAGTTTTATTTCTCGACTATCTGCGAGCAACACATGGTTGGATTAGCGAACTTGATCACTTCCGCGGAAGCGGTGGCCCAAGGTCGAGCTCGCGCACAACAATCACAGCCAGTTGGATGGTAGCACAGTACCAGACAACCCATTGCGGATCATATTCAGGTCTACTTATAGCTGGTTGTGTAGTCCTGAAGCGGTTGACTCGGCGTAGCTCTCTTTATCAAGATATTCCGAATTCTGACAATACGTGCCCCTAGTACCGTATACGCATTGATATGTGATTGTTTCTTCAGCCAATATTACTGTATTATTAATTCTTTACCAAATCATATACAGTGTATACCTCCTGCATATTTCTAATATTCCATCCATTGTATCTATGGTATAGTAAGAGGTTCGCTATAGGAACCCTCGTCCGTGACACCCCGGAGATGCCAATTGGCCTTCCGTTCCTTTGGCTGCCGCAGGATGCCGCCTGCGGATGTACCAAAGCTTAAGGCTATTCGCTGTTGTTCGAAGGAGACCAAAATATCCGCGTCACCCCGACATTGTGGAAACATACGTGTATACTACTTGATACCAACATATAAGATCCAACCTAACTGCGTTCGAATCCATCTCACTTTGCTCGATGGACACTCTCGCACGTTTAGGATTCGATTCGGTGAGGGGCACGCTTATCAATGGGTTCAGCGTACTGGCCTTGTATGGCGTCTGGCGAGCGATTTACCGTGTATGTCTTGTCCCCTGGCTTTCTCCGCTGCGCAATATACCTGGACCAGAAAAGACCAGTTTCTTCTGGGGAAACATGCAGCAGATCTTCAAGGCAGATCCTGGGGAATTACATGGACAGTGGGTGAAGCAGTATGGGCATACTTTGGTGAGTCGTTTTGGGTTTCGGTGTTGCCACTGTGCTGAAGCTCGGTAAGGCATACACAGGAATACTTGGGGTTTGTGAAGAATATTTCAATCGATGACATCAACTGAAGGTTCTGTTGTAGCGTCGTCGCCTTATGACTTTGGATCCCAAGGCGTTATCATACGTCTTGAACCATTCAACACAATGGCAGAAACCTGAGGAAGTGAGAAATTCTCTTGCTGAGTTGTTGGGAAAAGGTATGCTGCTCTTCCATTAATCCTTTCATTAATCCTGACATTCTCCAGGTGTATTATTCGAAGAAGGTGCTTTCGTCGAAATCTGTCCATTAACTGTTGCTCATGATACCTTTTACCATCTTTAGGAGAGGTCCATAAACGTCAGGTATGTTTAATCCATTTCTAATCTTATAAATTTCCTGTCTCTAACAGCGATATCCCATTCTTAGCGACGCATTATGGTGAGAATCTAGTACATCGTGCTTAAGGTTATGGCTCATCCGTCGCTTCAATAGAACCCTTCCTTTGCTATTTCGCATCTACGCGAATTAACAAGTATATTCCACGAGAAATCCCAACAGGTAGGTCTCTCTTCTTTGCCATGAGTAATTCCCAGCTAACAAGATACGTCCTAGCTTCGCAACATTTGGCAGAAAAAACTGACCGAAGAAGGTGGTGCCATAACTACCGATGTGGTTTCATGGCTAGGGCAAGCAACCTTGGACATTATCGGTCTTGCAGGCTTCGACTATGAATTCAATGCTCTCAACGCGGAAGGCCAAAATAATGAACTCAACCTGGCTTTTAAGACAGTCACCAGACAAGGGCAGAGATTTAGCATGTTCCAAATCGCTCAGGCGTTCTTTCCCCTCTTGAAGTTAATTGTAAGTTTGATCAGAATTTCCTGTGTCTGTCGTAAGTTAATATGCACGGACCTTGTATAGCCTACCAAACAGTCTAGGAGTATCGCAAACGCAACTGCGGTGATGGATCGTCTAGGCCGTCAGCTCATAAATAAGAAGAAACAAGCCATACTTGCGGAGGCAGCGGCTCGCGGAAAGAGTGAAGCTGGTGTTGGAAAGAATCTCGTCACGACGAGAGATCTTCTCAGTCGTCTGATGGTGGCTAATATGGCCAACGACTTGCCGGAAAGTCAAAAGCTTTCTGACGATGACGTTCTAGCTCGTATGTCTATTATACAAACCTCCCTTGAAAAGCATTCTGACCGAAACCATTTCAGAAATACCTACCTTCTTATTAGCTGGGCACGAAACCACGGCAACCGCAACAACATGGTGTCTATATGCATTAAGTCGGGGCCAGGAAATTCAGCGTAAACTACGAGAAGAACTTCTCAGACTCGATACGGATAACCCATCTATGGATGAAATTAACTCGTTGCCGTATCTGGATGCAGTTATTAAAGAAACAATGCGCCTGCACTCTGCCGTGCCTTCGACGGTACGAGTTGCAACGCAGGATGATGTGATACCCTTGAGCAAGCCATTCACTGATAAAAAGGGACACTTAAGACACGAAATTGTGTAAGTGTACAGATTGATTCAGATGGGGCTAGTCAGCTAACTACGAGGCATTCAGGGTAAAGAAAGGAGGTTGGTCACTCTCAGAGAGTATTTCGACGGACCCTCCTAATACATATTCGAACAGATAGGATGTTCATACCCATCATATGCGCCAACCAAAACGTAGATGTGTGGGGAGAGGATGCACTCGAGTTCAAGTAGGTTCTCTATCCTTATCTCCAGAGAGCAAATCTCAGAAATTAATCTATCTAGGCCTGAACGCTGGTTAAATCTTACAGATAAGGTCAATGATATTCCTGGGGTTGTCCCCGGTATTTTGTCCTTCATCGCGGGTCCAAGGTATGTCTCTGAATAAAACTTCAACCTGTTATTCTGAATTCTAATACATCTCGCTCTCCCGCAGATCTTGCATCGGCTACCGTTTCGCGCTGGTGGAGTCTAAATGCTTAATTTTTGCACTGGTTCGAGCATTCGAATTCGAACTAGCTGTCGACCCGAGCCAAATTATCAAGAAATCCACCATTGTCACCCGCCCTATCATCGTGACTGAGATGGAGAAGGGTCCTCAACTTCCCCTGAAGATCACGCCTTATAGGGGTGCATGAGTATAACATTTTCCTTGGTTCTTTCATACTTAGCGGTTTTCTGGAATGTCTCGCGTGGAGTATAATATGTGTATATGGTTTGTATTATTTATATTTGTTACATAAGTATTCGTCTTACGACTCTTAAGTTTAAAATTTAAACTACTTGGTATTTAGGGAGACGCGACCTGTCACGTGCGTAGCATCTGATGAGCGCGTCGTTGTCAATAGAGTCGGTTTGGCGGTTGCACCATCACTTCTCCTATTACCTTTCTCCTTATACCACTCCTTAAATATCCTCGGAAATACTCCTATTATACCTAGCAATAATTCAGACAGTCAGGACTGTCGAATTACTAGCTAAATTATCTCGAATACCGCGTCCGACGTATTTCCTTATTGAATCGTTCGGCGGCTACTCGCCCCTTGCACCTGCAGGCCGCAACGTGGCTCACCCCACATTCCTCTTCTCTGCCTCTTTCACATCTGACGTCGTAACCCCGCACTTTACGACGTTTCTTCTTCCCGACCACGATGAACAACCCTATACTCCTTACTTCTGCTGTTATTTTGCTGGCTGGCGTGGCAGCCAGGCCAATTAATCCTGAACGAGGCGATGAGTTAAGTGAAATGTAAGATAATGTATTAAGTTTCTTGTGTTAGTTATTTATCCTGCTTTACATAGGAGGCGTACTCCATCGTCAAACGATGACAGTCAAGCTGTCCTCGGTCGCATGCCTTCTCAGTAAGTCCGACCTCCTAGAATCCCCCTAGAGGCTGTTATCTGATATCGAACATCTGTATAATAGGGGTTCATTCGATTCAGCGAACTCACTTCAACTTCACGACTTTCACGATACAGTTGGGGTACACTCATCCAGCGAAGAACTGGCAGGCAGCGCATCCCCAAGGATGAAAGGCACTGTCCCAGACCCAGGCTTATCAAGTCCTTATATTACTGCACAGCGATATCTATCTACATTTGGCGATAAGGACTTGGAAACTCCTGTGCTCTCACCTATCAACCTGGATGAAACCTTGCCCTCGACTCCGTCAAAGTCTAAACCTGGGCAGAACGAAACTACCCCACCTCCATACGAGGCTCCAGAATACAGTCCGGTTGTTGTCGCACTTGTTATATCCAGTGCTGCATCCTTGGTATTACTGGGCCTGGCCATTGCAGTTGTTTACGTATCCCATGTTGTACGGCATACGTTACTGGGAGGTAATATGTGGTCTGCTGTCTCGAGGGGTGGAAAGTGGAAGGGCCAAGGATTGCAGACGTCGGAGAAAGAGAATTTGGGAGGGCGGGAAGCGAAGATGATCGAGGAGGGTGGTTTGAACAGTACGAATGAGAAAGCACTAATCGCTGCACGCGAAGTGCCTACTGAATTACGTTCATCACACCCCGCTATGGAGTCGAAGGAGGTTACGCAGCCTGAGGCAGTTGATGATCCGGACGACATGGCTTTACCTGAGGCTTCAGTGCCTGCCATGCGGGAGAAGGCTAATGATCGCCGATTGGCCGCGTCCTTCGTTGCGTGGACGTACGATAATTGGGTAACGCATTTCATGTTTGCGTTGTTCGGATGGGTTGGAGCGTTACTTAGTGGAGGAAGAGGCCAATGATTGGTATACATATCTTTGAACCACATCCCGACTCTCCGCAAAATCCCGAGCTGTCGACATATCATATGCATTATTATCCTTGTTCTTCTTGCTTTCCCGTTGTCCATTTTTTCCATCTCATTTACTATGCATACCACCATCTATCTTCATTAACATCACATTTATTTTATCTTCCACTCCATACCCCATCATTTTACATTTATCCCTTTACCCCTATCATACACCCGTAACGACCTTTCATGACATTCTCTTTGCTTTCGTTTTCTTTCATTATTACACTCCTTGTATATTCGGTGTAGTATTTGTGCTAATATCCTGTTGGATTTTTTTGGCCGATGCTGCGTGAATATAGGCCGCCATCTGGCACAACGGTTTTCCCTGGAAGTTCCTCTGGGCATGGTGATATCCAGCAAATTACAATACTTAACCGTTCTTTGAGGAATCGACGCTTGTCTGCTTCCCTGGACGCACAGGGATGGAAGGGTCGAGAATCTTCAGGGAGAGACACGACAATGTCATCATGAGATGCCACCGACTTTGTAAACACTGAGAAGGCCTGTTTGTTATCGAATTATTAGCCAAGCTGCCACAAAATCTGGACCCAAATGTTACATTCAAAATGATATTAATACAGCCCCCTCAATTACGCCGCCGTAAGGAATATATATAGCTCCAAGAACGTTATATTGTTATTTACCGTTTTCTTTTTTCTTTTTAAAAATGCAATAGGAGGTTTATCAAAACCTGAGCCTGGAGGTAGATATCCTATTCGTTGTCAACTTTGTCAACGCGCCCTTCTTAGTGGCATAGTAGAAACATCCTGCTTTTTATTTATAGAGTTTCGATCCTTCAGCTGTAAATCTGGTAAGATACCAATGATGAGAAAAGTTGCGTTGAATTAGCGTTGAACAAGGAGAGAGGAAAGGAAAAACACATGTTGGCGATGTCACCTGTCACAATATGTCACGCCCTGCATTCTGAAGCGCACCATACGGTCCATACCGTGCTGTAACAACATTTAGTAAATGTTTTCATCCATAGACCTTGCTTATCTTGCTTACTTGGTCTTTAGGCATACTGGCATTCCTCATTAGCTAGTCCAAGCCTTTCGGTGCCCTGCTGTCATCCCTCGTCGAGGAAGCCGCATGGCTCGTTCGACACCACCTCCACTACGCGGTTCCTTTGCTCCGCCAAATGATGTAGCTACCTATCGTGATCTTCTACTCTTTGAGGAGCGTTTGAAGTCGAATGCTGCCAATCTGCGGCGTAGAAAGTCAAAATATGAACGTGCGTAAATACTCCGCGAAGTCAATCTCGTATTGCAGAGCTTACGCTATGTTTAACTAGTGTTTCTGGCGCAATTAGTCTTCGTCATCATTCTTTTGCTTTTGGACGTTCTCCTTTATACCTCATTTCTTGGGTTTCCTCTCAATTTCTTGATCAGTCGCCTATGGCCTGACTATCCGCCCATCGTACCACATTCATATGTAGCATCAGGCTTGCTCTTCATCTCTGTCACCACTCTTGTTCTCTTCTATGCTAGCGGGATGTACGCTGAAAAGATTGGGTACGCGAATAGGTATGTTCTCCGTATCGTTGCTGTATGTCTTGGCCTAATAATACGTCTAGATACGTGCCACACGCCAACCGTGCCCTGCGATCTTTCAATGTATACCTCAATGTCCGAGCGCCTCCATTACGATCTTCCCTCAATCCATTATCATATCTCTTTCCCCGTTCATCGTACGAGCCTTCACCCTCAAGTCCACCTCGCGGCGCCAGCCCAAGGCGAGGCTCGGCCATCCCACCCATCCCTCCAACCTACAACCCCCGTGGCGAATTAATATTCTCGTCACGAGTTGATTCTACATTCCGGGAAGCATACGAACGATATCGTGCCGCCTTTGAACGCAAACGAGAAGAACAGCGTCGCGCAAATCAGAAAAATTGGTTCTCGTTCTTACGATGGCCGTGGATAAAAGCAGAGAATAAATCACAACAGCAACCCGTACCGCATATTCAGGTGCAACACACATCTGGAAGTGGATCGGGACGGGGAACGAGAGGACGGGGACCGTCGATCACACCGTCGACCTCGAGGAGGTCGAGCCCAGCGCCGAGTACGGGTTCGAGGTCGGGAAAGAAGGGTAAAGCGAGCAGAAGTGGGACACCGCTGCTTGAGGCGGCATTGACGACATCGAAGTCGAGTGGAGATTCAAATTTTGTATTATCGGGCCAGGACGCGTCTTCTACTAGTACTACTGGGACATGATAAGTAATCAGTGTGCCTAAATTTTAACATTTGTATCATTCATACGTATTAATTTCTACTATTTGGGGCTAGATTTTTGACATTGCGCATCTATATATTCAGCAAATATAAGTTCCCTTGAGCTCGAGCGACGAGGGGACTAAGGTCTTTGATAAACACCGATGACTTCGCTGCGACTAACTTAATCTCCTACACACATTGACACAAAGGACTGCTAGAATAAAGAATATATTGGAAAGAAGACGCTCCTATTGGCGAGGCTCAATGTCGATGGACACGGATTCCGCGAAAAGAAAACGGCAAACGCGGTGCTCTCGAAGAACTCTTGGCCTAACCGTCCCAATCTATCTAAATGCTGGTCCAAGGATAAGAAAAGGGACTGCATGTTGGCTGCGTGTCATTATTCATCGAAGAAGGTGTAATCACAAGTCAAACTGGCGCCTGCCACACGGTGGAATATATCATCCTATGTTACAATAATGTTAATTTCATCCTGAGCTAGGAAAGGCCCAGCGTTCGATCCGCAGTTTTTCCAATGAATGTATCTGTTCGACAATTTTGTAATGATACTTGACACTCGACCATTGTATGATTGTACGGGGGTCCCAAGGAGCATGCTTTATGATGGTGTAATACTAATAGAGGGTTAGAGAAATGGGAAGACTTATCATGACTTCTTGTGCACATAACCCGTATGTTCCATTTCCAAGACCGTTTTATTGTGGAAGTAACCAGCCTGAACTCGAGCTGTAAAAAGAGAAAAAGTCAAAAAGCCAAAAAAAGAGAGTTGGACAAGCGGCGAATTGAACGCCGAACCTTTCGCAAGCTAAAGATGCTAAGCGAATGTTATACCACTAAACCACATGCCCATAACGCCCTTGGATCTAATGCCATATATAGATGGGGGCAGGATGTAGAGTATTTAAGAGATCTCAAGACTCAAGCCGAGTTTTACGAGCATGATTATGATGACACTGACTTGAAATGGTTCAGGTTCTGATACTTTCTGTGATATGTTAAAACCGTCAGTCCCATCTTGAATTGCTAGATAGAACTATAAGACATACCTATACTTAAGTGCTAGCAATATTAAGTATACAAGATACTAATGCCACGGAATGATTGGTCAGGAATAGAGGGAAGTAGAGTCGCTGTATCTACTGATGTTATATGATAATATCAGTCGATTATCCATTGATTATCCATGGAAGAAAATGATCGATTAAAACAGGTTCGAGAAATCATAAGGATTGGCGAAGCGAGGAGACAGGTCAAGAATTTACCGATTGGGACGATTACGTAAGCGGCGCGCGTGTCCGGCGAAACTCGGCAGTTCCCGAGCATTACAGCAAGACTTCAACACCGTCAAGAACGACCCCGACCGCCTCGTTGCCATGCCCGTAAGTATTCTATCCATATGTGTTATGCTGCAGGGGATATGCTGGCTTGAATGGGGTCAAATTTGAGCTGTAAGAATAGGAGGAATGGGATGGATGGTTGCTCAAGCGTTAGGATGACACCGGAGACGACTCTTTGCTGATACTTGGGATTGTTTTCAGGAGCCATCTACTTTCAAGCGTTTCGTTGAGGTTGGACGTCGTGAGTTTGCGTATTTAATGATCCTTTGAAAATGCGTTTTCTGACGAAAATAATGTTGTATTTTAGTTGTCCTCCTCCGTGCCGGTCCCTATGAGGGCAAGGTCGCGGTCATTGTCGAAATTATCGACCACAAACGCGTTCGTACATTTCCGTATAGTCGGATATTATATCAGAACTGAAGAATCTCGTTCAGGCCATCATTGACGGTCCCACAACTGGCGTTCCCCGTCAATCCTTCCCTTACCGCCATCTTGTCCTCACTCCCTTGACCTTGAAGAAGTTGCCCCGGGGAGGACGTTCCGGTGTTGTCAAGAAGTTCATTGAGTCGCAGGAGCTCATCCAGAAGTGGTGCGTCACAGGCTCGTTTAAATAATGAAATTTTACTTAACGGTCTTTATACAGGGAGAAGTCCTCGTGGGCACAAAAGCTTGAGACCGTCAAGCAGCGCAAGAGCCTGTCAGACTTCGACCGCTTCAACATCCAGGTCTTGAAGAAGAACAGGCGGCACAATGTTAGGATCGCATTGGCCAAGGCCAAGGCCACCAAGGCATAAATGTGATCTGTAGGGTTGTGATGGGTGGAGGTAGTGCGCAGGTGGTTAAAAGAGATCTGGCCATAATTACTGGCTACTATTAGGACACAGTATGCCCTATATATGTATCATTTATGCTTATGATACGCTCTCTTCAGCGAGTGCTGGAGCATTCACGACGCCAATAGGCATGCCGCAAGCTACATCTTGTATTTGTCAAATTCCGTGGAGGATAATTATTTCTGAGTTTGAGTGGAACCGTTTATTGCACTCGCGCGGACGCTCTCAGTCGCGCAGGCCATTATGCTGTTCTTCAGGGTAAAAGAAACGTGTAAGATACATAGGTATTGCGAAGGCTTTTATAGGCATCTTTCTGACGCACGGCCATTGAAATTGCCGAGGTACTTGTGTGAGGAAGCTAGAATCTTGCTGTTGTATGGGACTCATGGTGATTACTAACTGAGCGAACTGTCTTCATATCATGCGTCTGTACTGTAAAGATTGTGTTTGCCTTAATATTGGCTAATATCTCCACGTACGTTGAATCGTAGGTTAATAGTATCAACGTTATTATTGTGTTTTACTCGGGAAATTTGAGAGAGGAAATACTTTGTAATGTATTGAAATTTTGTTTTTCTCTGCCATCACTGCACGACATTCATCGTGACTTGAAACTCAACTAATGGATCATTCAAAGAAAACTTCGCGCGTTGGAAGCAATGGAGAGGTAAGTGATGAAGTCGGGATATTGAAATCTGACGGAGATTTCGAGGAAAGGTCTCTTGATTGAGGATGATGATTGTCAGACGTTGGCGGTGGGCTTGCAGTTGGATTCACGGGTTCATTGCAGCCAAGTTTGATCTTCTATAATAAAAGTTCTTCGGTTGAGGGTATGATATAATGTTGAGATACTCGCCACCGAAGCTAATCCAGGTATGTCCATGCAAACGATTCAGATTTTCAAGCTAAAGTAATGGTTTATTTGACCTTCAAAATATGTGGAGAGAAAGTGGAGCACAATCTTGAGGCAAGTACATCGATTTTGGGATGGCAGTGGTAAATAGAACACGTTTCTTCTTGTTGTAACAAGGCTGCCACACATCTTATTCCCGCGGCGGTCTATCGTCGAGGTCATGCAGCAGGGTGAAGCTTGAAGAATGAACCCTGAAAGATCTAAAGGAAGGCTTCTGGGCACGGTTCCCTCTGATTGTACAGAATAAGACACATGTACATCCAGAAACCGTGGTCTGAATGGCCTCGTTTCGTCCTTCTTCCATGCTGGAGGATGTGATAGTCATTTCCTCACGTGCACACTACCTCAAGGTGCTTCAAGTTAAGAGCCCGAGGACCCGAGGAAAGAAGGAAAGAGAAACGAACGGACCACTGGAATCTAATAAATAGATTGCGTAATAATAATATACAGAGTTGATATGATTCATTACATAATTATTATGTTAAGAAAACCTCAGGAGCCTTTGTGGAACAAGCCAACATTTAGTAGTAGCCGTGGAAGTAACAACGACGCTACTCACCTCTCCTCTTGTTTCGAAGGCCAACCAATCAGCAGTGCCTGTAGGAAGTAGACCCATATTTTTACACTTCCACAATCCTAACCCGACCTGCAGTAGACTGCAAAGAATGTAAATGATCTTCTGGGGAAGAAGTGTGATAAAGCTATGCGCGTTGGCATCCTTGGCCGCGAATGAAGCAAAAGCTGCAGGTTCATAAGTCTCAGATACACCAAGAGAAGAAACCCACATACTTGTATTGATAGCGGCTATCGCCTTGAAAGGACTGAACAGCAACATGACTACAATACCCATGCTGAAGATCTGCACACCTCCGCCAGACATGTACAACATGAAAGCCTGCATTGGTAGTGATTTTGCTGGTGATATGGCGAGGTCCCATGCTCTTTTTTGTTTTAATGCCGCGTATGATGCTGCAATTTCCTTAGGAGAACGACTGGAGGCATGCGATTGTGTATGTGTGAAGCCAGGAGGAGGAGGAATCGATTTCCATCTGAGTTCTATTAGGTCTTCTGTCGTACGTAGTATACGCTGATAAATACCTGTTATCTTTGAGACTAGCATAGTCTAAAGTTGTAGAAGTCATTTGGAATGGTTTTAAGATAGGTTCAACTTCGAACTACGTCGCGGACCAATCGGGCGCTAATTCAGTACATTCATCTCCTCACTGCATAGGACACTATGCGCCAAGATGGTCGTTCCTCTACATCTCTGCGAGAGCTTGACATTGTTTTAGACAACTTGGATCGAGTCGACGGATCGGCTTCTTTTGCTTTTGGTGATGATACGAAGGCTCTTGCTTCGGTTTCCGGACCCATCCAAGTGCGATTAGCAGCAGAATTGCCCTCTAGAGCTGCTTTTGAGGTTACAGTTCGACCTCTGTCGGGGATTACAGGTTTGCTATATGGCATTTATTACCATAAATATAACTAATCTCATTCCAACTTCATAGGCGTTGAATCCAAATCTGTAGCTGCAACTTTACGCACACTCCTTACACCCTCTTTGGTTCTAACGCAAAACCCTCGAACCCTGATCCAGCTCGTTGTTCAATCATTAACTCCATCCTCTTCGTTTACACGGAATCCCTCATTAACCGCTGCTTTCATCAATGCATCGACATTGGCCCTTCTTCGAACATCTTCCTTCCCAATGCTCGGCGTTGTTTGTGCTGCTTCTGTTGGGCGGGTGAAGGAGATCGAGTGGAAAGAAAGCCAAGAAAAGCTGATATTGGACGTGACAGAAGATGAAGTCCGTCAATGCGACGCGTTTGGATGTGTCGCCGTCATGTTCGGCTCCGGACCCGAGGGCATAACCACCGCTGAAGTCGTCTGGTCTTCCTTCCAAGGTGCACCGTTACAAGCCGATTATGACTCCCTTCTACGACTTGGCAAGATAGGAGCTCAAGCTGTCTACAACGCCATTCGAGAACGATTCCAACAAGAGCTTGATCGTACGGGCCTTACTGGGGGAGAACCAGTGAAGAAGATGCCGAAATTCAAGGGTGCTAGAGTGGGCCAGAATGCTTCGACGGAGGATACAGCTATGGATACGACCTGACAGGTTCTGCAAAATCCGCAGCGGAAATCCCTGTTTCTTATGGGCGATGACCACGAATCAATAGCACAATATCTTCATGGCGAAGCCCGCTTTGGATCGCAGGAAGGAATAGCAAGCCCCGTGCTCTTATGAATTTGGCATGCATTTACATCCGACGCGTTGTATTGCTTCCCTCAGCAACATTCACCAGCGTCGTTCCCCGCCCTTGTGCGTAGAGGTCATAATCATGTACAAATATTTCTTAATATACAGTGGCACCGTTCATTTTACGGACTCCACGGACCGTCAACTGTATCATTGACTGAATTTGACGATCGATTATCGTCTGTAAAATGCTTTCGGGGTATAGTTGTTAGCGTTCTTTCTAATGCTTCTAATAAAAATATCATATCAGCATATTCTAATTAACACAAGTAATATATGTACATATAGAAATTATCTTTTATTGCCTTTCAAACCAATTGCTCCATTTAAACCATCTAATTCAGGCAAGTTGAGCGGCGCCAATTTTGATGTCATGGCCGCATCTCTATGCTTGGATCCTTCAAGTTCGGGACGCAGGCCTTCCAGGCAGCTCGATTTTTCTCGACAACCGTCTCTAGATGCGGCCATTACGAGACACTAAGTGTTCCGAGGACGGCTTCCAAAGCCGCGATTAAAGCGAGCTACTACAAAGTGCGTGTACATGCAACCCTTTTAGTTTAATGGTCCTAATAATCTTTGTAATTTTATGACAGCTAAGCAAACAGTATCATCCGGATATTAGCCAGGATCCTGGAGCGAAGGAGAAATTCCAAGCTGTGAGCCATGCCTGGTCTGTGTTGGGCGATGACCGAGAACGGTATGTCTTGCAACCACGCGTAATCTGATCCCTCGTTAATTCCTTATTTTCTTTAGACGAGCCTATGACAGAGAATTAGCAACTAAAGGAGGCTCTGCACCTCGTACATCAATGTATAACCCATACTATGACCCACAGGCGATGTATGAAACCCGTCGCCGAGGAGCCACGCATGCATGGGAGAACGCACGCCGACACGCACGTTACCAACGTCCTCCGCCCCCACCTCCTTTCTCGAGACATAATCCCTATACACATAGCCAACATTATCAGCAGCAGTATAGTCAGCAGCAACAGAGTCAGCAACAGCAGAGTCAGCAGCAACATAATCCATTTGGTAGATCGGGAAGTGCGGGATATAGAAAGAATGAGCCATTTGTTAGGGATCCTTGGGAAAGCGCGCATGTAAGGAGGTCAACTGGGCGAGGAGATCCGTGGACCACACCAGAAGATGAAATGAAGCAGGTGTCAACGGCGACGAGGTTTGCCCAGGTAGTGGGCTTAGTATTCTTTATTATGGTGTTAACCGGAGGGTTTAGGTCAAGATAGATGAAGCTCTCGCTCACCGTATTCATTCTTTATGGAACGTTCCCGCGCATACATGTTTGGTTCTCACTGTTTATACCAAGATGCTTTTATCTGTACACTGTATTTGTCACATACACCCCATATAATACATGTATTACACGCTCAATCGCTTAAAGCTGTTTATCAATTCTTTTAACATGTACTGGAATCGCCTATGAAAGCTAACAATGTCTTTCAATTGGGTTTTCGGAATCGCAGCCTCGTAAGCCATCCTCATCATCCTGACATGTGTTGCTTGCTCGAATCCATATGCCATCCCAATCAATTGGAACTCGCTATATGCAGTACCGAAAAACGAAAGTCCAAAAGGAAGTCCAGGAGCCGGATAAAACGTATCTGGACCAACGCTCTTAATAGTGACATTGTCAGGGTAGAATCCAAGTGGGACAGTGACGATCGGGTAGCCTGCGATTGCTGCAAACCTATCAGGTTCATATGCCCATGCATAATGACAGTGCTAACCTGCTGGAGTACTTGAAAATCCAAGTGTGGGCAGTACCAATGCATCAAGACTGTACTCCTTTAAAACAGCGTCGATACCTCGAGTTCGTCCTAGGTCATGATTGTTGGCCACAGCAGCCCAGTATACTTCGTCTTTGCCATTTCTTGATTCTGCAGAAGTAAGTCTGTATAAATGGAATGTCAGTTTGGACGAGTGTGGATGCAAACTAAAAAATAACCTTGACTGATCGTTGTAGGGTGGAAAGAGTTCCTTTTCTGGATTTGCGTTATTAAAGGCAATTATGTCCTAGAATGGATTTAGATGACAAGCGTACCCGATACTACTGAATAAATCATACAGTCAGTCTTCGAACACCAGTTGGAATGTCCTTCAGCTCTGCCAGGTATTCATTGATCGCAATCTAAATATACGGCGCAATATTAGTCTCCAATGCTGAGTTTATGCAAATAAACATCACCTTGAAGTCAACTTCGGCCATAAATTCTTCATTCGTCGTATTATAAATATCTTCTGCACTCGGCAAATCTGCAGGATCAACCAGTGTCGCACCGAGGGCTTGTATAATATCCAACGCGTCCTCAAACGCGTCCCGAACAGCATCGTCGATATATACAAAGCGTTCGTTTAGAAATGCGTTCCTCGGAACACCGACTCGTTTGCCATGAAGACCATTCTTCTTCAGAGCTTGCGTATAGTCAGGTAGTCGTGAAGGCTGTGAAAGCGTATAGGAGTCCAATGGGTCTGTCCCAGCTATGACATTCAGAACGATGGCTGCATCCGTCACAGAGCGGGTAATTGGCCCGATAGAATCCAGGTTGGGACTAATAGGTACAACTAAGCCATGATATCAATGATACTAACACTGAACAGGAACGAAAATACATACCACCTTTCCTTGAAACCAAGCCTACTGTAGGCTTGATCCCAACGTCATTATTCCAAGCTGCAGGATACACGATACTGGAATCTGTTTCTCCACCGAGAGTGAAAGCAGTCAATCCAATAGCAGTAGCAATAGCAGACCCGGAACTGCTTCCTGCCGGGTTACCTCTAGGGTAATATGGATTTGTGCTTTGACCTCCAATGGCGGACCATCCTAGGGGAAGAGGCTCGGCTTTGAAGTGCGAAAATTCGTCGAGGTTCGTTTTTCCTGGAGATCGAATAGTTGCTCGTAAGAGGAAGAGGAAAAGTAAGAGAATGTTGGTTACGTACCGAGGAATACTGTGCCTGCTTCGCGGAACTTTGATGCGACGGTGGAGTCGTTGACGATGGAACCTAGCAGAGCAAAAGAACCGGCTGTATTATTTAGACCTGTGATTAAGATGCTATCAATATACATTGTTCCAACTGGCACAATGGCATCTACCTTCGACGGCGATGCTATCCTTGATTAATACAGGGATGCCGTGCAGTGGTCCTCTAGACCCCTTCAGCCGACGTTCACGATCTAGTGCTGCTGCATCTGATATTGCTGAAGGATTAATCTCTAGTACAGCTCGAAGAGTAGCGCCTTTCAGATTGACTTCTTCGATACGGGCTAGATATGCCTAGCCTCGATATTAGTAAAGGCCAAAAGATATCTCATAGTGGAGTTGCTCACCTTAACCAAGTCGACGCTAGTGAAATGTTCCTTTTCTAAACCGAATTGCAGTTCATGGATTGAAGCTTCGTATAGATCTGGATAAACGGGGACAACGGCGAAGGGAAAGAAATTTAAGAGGGATGGGAGATAGAGCAAATGCCAGTAGAATTTCAAGCTTATCATCAGTATAGCGAGAGGAATAGTCCAGTAATAGCCTTTTCTCTTGCGTAGAGGGTTATCCTGCTTCAAAGACTTTTCGGTTCGTGTCATGCTCCTAGAACCAGATAGTGCCACAACCAAGAAACATTAAGAGAACGACTTGAGGAAGACCCATGTCACCGGATGTAAACCAGGAATCTGGGAGCATATCGTAGCCAATAGTTATTTAAAGCAGCACCTCTTGGTCTTGGAAGGAGAAGCAAGGCGCCTTGATAGAAGCTTGATAACATCTGATATTGTGGCTAAACAGAGCTGCCACGGTATCTTCGATGCCAAACTGTACATCAAGGATCCAGACCTGAGTCCCACTGATATCAGTCGTCCCGATAGCAATAGTCCAAGTCTAAGACGAAGTGGCCGAGAGTAAAATGAGCTTTATGAAAAGACTTTTGTCCACAAGCTGAATTCATGTTGCGTGCTTTGGCTAAATATCATATGCTGTTCCCTTTGAGTCCGGAGTCGTTCGTATTTGGAATGGACTCTGCATCAGTGCATGATGATCGACTTCGTCTGGATAATATCAGTTCTCTTCATAATGATAAAGAAGACTGAAATAAGGAAGAAATAGTGTTAATAAGTATAGACTGAAAGAGGGGCAGAAAGATTGAACGCGACAAGTACAGAACAAGTAAGCGGTATCGGGTATCCAGCAAATAACGGCTAAATATGGTATATTTAAATGTTCTTCAGATACGTTATTTGAAGCCTTTGAAGGATTATAATATGGATAAGCCTGAGGAAAATAAGTATACGGAGGGATATGAAGGCTCAGACTGAGGAGGAGACGTGACAGAACGCGTGACAGACGTGACATTCGATCCATCACCGAGCCACCACGGCGAGGCTCAATTAATGTTTGAATCTCTACTTTAAGTTTGGTGTGTATATTTATCGGTGTACGGTGTAATTAAATTATGATCGGTACCAACCTACCATCATCCAGATATTCACCGAGTATTTTCTCCACGGCTTCGCCACCGTCAAGATCAACGACTCGCCACGGTGACACGGTCTCCCTTTGATTTCACAATATCCTCGTAGAACGCAATCCTAATAACAATCAACCTTATCTTCTATACCCGACCTAATGCCCAAACAAACACTCCTCACCCTCATCCCCGACGTCCTCGATGAAATCGCCTTCACCATTGCCTGCGAGCCCTGCCTCCCCAGCCTAAACACCCAAACGTTCCCCGAGCTGCTCGGCCCGCCCGCCCACCTGCCCGCCCTCCTCCAAACATGCAAATACCTCAACAACGCTCTCTCAATGCGCACGAATCCGGTCCTGTATGCGCGTATCTTCAAGCATAAATTCGATTTCGCCGCTATTGCGAGGAGGAGGCCGAGGATTGTGAAGGCGTTGGAGGCGGTGAGGGTGAGGGTGGAACGTGAAGGCGGAGGTAGGGTGGAGGACATTGATGTGGCGTTGGAGGAGTGGAGGGCTGTGATTCCGGCGCGTGCATTGTCTTTGGAGTTGAAGAGGCGATTTGAGGGGTTGAAGAGACTTTATAATGGTATTGGGACAAGGAAAGGGGATGGGAAGCATAGGGTTAATGATTTGTGGATGGTGTGTGTGATGTTACTTGAGGTTAGTTCTTTCATATTCTATTCTATTCGCTTTCTTTCATGGTGATGTTGATTGTATATGATTTAAAGAACGAAGGCAAAAACGCGCTGCAGGTTAAGCATTTTGGCTGCTTCGAACAATGGCTGGTGGATTACTTCCTCGACTTCTCTAGCATCGCGTATGACGCGTCCGAGATGATGGAGGGCGTCACAGATCAGCATGGAGACAAGTGGCCAGCTGAATCCTTGTCGCGTCGATTGGCGACATGGTCTTTATGGTTGACAGGTTCGTGTTTTATCACTTATTCCCATTCCTCGCGTGGCAGGCCAAGTACTGAATTATATCTTATCTAGACACAATGAACCCCACACCCCGTTATTCAGACGACCTGCAGAGCAGTTTCTGCCACAGCTTACAGCTCTACTTCCTAGCTTCCCACAAATACCCTATCGGTCCCGAACCATCTTCCTTCTCCCCACCACCCACATCCTTACCCTCAGAATACGCTCCATACGGTCTCCCCATATCCACCTACGCGACTCCTCCGCCTTTATCTGGTGCCGCCATCCCCGCTTTCCTAACCCGTAACTGGTTATCACTGCATCGTCCACCAGACTATGTCGAACAAGGCGATTTATATCCCGATGAGCCGATTAATTGGGGGGTTGGGTTAGGTGCTTTCAGGATACAAGCGACGACGGGGAGTGAGAGGTGGGATGTAGATTGGGAGAGGGCGGTCTTTCCGGGTGTTATTGCGACCGATGAAGAAGTGAATATGACCGGAATATTGGGCTACGAAGGCGGGAGTTTGGATGGGAAGTGGGAAGGGGTGTTCACAGTGAGTCTGTAAGGCGTTTATTGAAGGAATATTGATCCTTAATATACGTCATCTTAGGACATCGGTGCCGAAGTCTACACGAACCTAGTCAACGGCGTCACAACGCGACGCGATGCGCAAGGAATTCAATCCCACCCTTATAAACAGGCATGGAGCCTACATGAATACGTTCTTCCTGAAAATAGTATCCAGAATGACTTCGTACCTTTACCCGTAGGAAGTGCGGACGATGCATTCATTCCAGCCTCGGCTAAGCTCGTGGAGGCTGTAAACAAGTCTCACCTCCTCGTTCAATATGGAAATCGCCAGATCAAGTATGTTCGATGGACGCCTGAGGTGGGGAAACGAATTCGGGATGCTATTATTATTGGTCAGGTTTGTCATTCCTTGATTATTTAATTGACGTAGTTCTTCATTAATTCACCACATCTCCTTTCCAAGGCATCTTCCTCCGCCCTCGGCACAACGAGCCTTCACGGGCGTATCCGCCCTTATGATGGGCTCATTTCCCTTTGCGAGGATATACCGTCCGGCAGTGAATATGTGAAGTATATTTCGGCGGGGTATGTTACAGGTGGGCAAGTCGTTGGGAGGTGGAGAGCTTGTGCGTGGTTGTTAGAGAGTACGTTCTTTATGGGGAACCATGTTGCTTCTGGGTGATATGTCGGGATACTCGTATTGTGCATTGCATATTGTATAGTTAGATGGTTGTCTCTCGTGTAAGTGCATTGTAAACTAGGCATTTAGAGATATGTATGAGAAGCAATGTTTATAGCTCCGTTTTTACCTCTATCATAGATATATCGGAAATCCCCAATAGGAAATAGAAAGAATTTAAAGATTAAGGGCCTGTGGTTTAGTGGTATAACATTCGCTTAGCACTTAGTGTGTGCGAAAGGTCCGGCGTTCTATTCGCCGCTTGTCCAAAAAATTTTTGTTGTTTTTGCTTCGCCAACCCTCGAGCGTCAACTATTCTGACTTTTTACAGTTTCTTGTGAGCTCTTGCATACTTGGATTTGTAAACGTAAAAAACAATAATATTAAAGCTAGATTCAGCATCATTGTCCGTCGAAGATGCCTCCAACAAAGGCCTCATAAACCCCATAGCCCAACGTTTACAAACATACGATACAGTAAATTGTAATCTGAATACATAGTAGACTTATAAATATTCCAATACAAAATCATAATATATCGTATAACAGATATATCACGTCCACTCCGAAGATAAATCAACATGTCCACCTCATTTCCGCTGAATCCACCACGAATGCCTCTCCCAAATGTACTTATTGTCCTGCGTAAGCTGGATCAACCGCTCTCGATCATACGCAAGGTCCCGGTTCGCCACCAGCGCGCCGACGATATACCCTCTGGATCAAGGGAAAGAAACCATTTAGCATGAGTCAAATATTCGAACATTCGGAGACAGAGACAAGGAAAAAAGAGAAGAAAGAACTCACATAACGGTGCTCTTCGTGAGGGGGTTTTCCGGACTCCGTAACTCAGCACGTAGCTCGTCAATAGATAATCCTCGTTGGTGCCAGAGGTCGTATGCCCTTTGGTGCGATGGTCGCACGGCCTTAGAGTTAGTCGCCTTAGACGAACCCGAGCCCGCACCCCCCGCCGCGGAGGCCTGACTCTGTGCGTCAGAGGTGCTGTCTTTCGCGACTCTAGTTCTAGCGGGGACTGCGACATTACTTAGTGGGTCTAGAACGCGCTTTATAGAGTGTCTGTACCTGCTGGAGACGGCTTAACCGATGTTGCTGGTCTCACCTTCGGGGTTCTAGGCTCTGACACCCTGTCTGCAAACTGGGCTATATCGAATACAAGCCCCTTGTCTTCGGCGCGTTGCTTCATGATATTATACACGCGCAGCGCGCAGTGTGCATCATTCGCCGCGTCTAGAAATATGAATGAAGTAATCGTCAACGTCAATCAAGGAAAGCGCGTTAGACATTTATGTTTATTTTTACGCACACGCTAGTTGCTCGTGACTGAGCGGGTTCAATTCCCAATTCGAGGTCCGGACGGGGCCCTTATCGAGGGTGTGGTCGGTGTAGTATTCGACTATTTCTTGGAGGGGGATGCGCTTTCTGTTGCGGGTGGCCATGTGTTCTTTGTCAACGTAGTGCATGAGGTCGCCGAGGTCGACGAGCCCTTTGGGAGAGATGCCGTAGTCGCGGAAGAGCTTCTTTCCGTCGCCTGGCGATGGTCAGTGAGGCATTTAAGAGAGGTTGAGCGTGCTTACCTCCTATATTCAGACCTAGTTTGTAGGTGGTGGGTGACTCTACGAGTTCCTAAAAGAAATGTAAAAAGGATGAAAATGTGTGGAGCGTGTAGCATACTTTGAGTTTCTCGGGGAATGCTAGATAAAATGAGCTAAATTTTCGGAAGGAAACGCAGGGGACCTACTTGGTCGCATAGCACTTAGCTGGATGATAAGGATAGTCTTCTCATCGCAAACTTGAATGACTGCCGTCTTACATTGCCTTGCCCCGTATATGACTTTCCACTCCATGTCGAAGCCAAGTGGACTGTGGCGATAAATGAGCATAGGTCAGGTCAGTGGTATGGGACATTTACCCTGTCAACTTGGGTATCTCCTCATTAGTTTGGCTGCGAGTGGTTATATATATCAAATCCATATCTGGAGAATATCTCCTGAACGAATATAGGGGTTTTGAAGGTGCTGGTGGTTCCATTCGGGAGGCGGGGAGCCTGTATGGGGGGGCTTTGAAAGAGGGTGGTTGAACGGTGGTTGATGGAAGGCGCGAAGGAATGGAACTTGCGTGTATTGTGCATGTCGAGGAAGGATTGTCATTGAAAGGGGTGTGAACGAGCTGCAGATTGGCGAACGCCGCATCGAATTCTTCGACGATGTCCATGCCGGTGCGCCTGGGGAGTGCTTTGCGGGGAGAGGAGTTGGTCGCAAAGGTTCTCTGGGACGCCAGAAGGGGCTCTTTTACGGCGAGTCGTGTGGAGTTCAACATCGTCCTTTATTGTCCTTTGAACTTGGAACTGAAGCGGCGTAACGCGCTCATGACAACATGACAATGTGTGACAGTCACGTGCACAATCACGTGATTAGCGCAGAAACACCTCATCCGTCTGTTACACCCTGCCTCACACCTTGACCTCATGGTCATCCTCAACGGCCTGAAATATGCATGGTGAGCAGACTGTTCGCCCGTCGTTCTCCGCTGATCTTTCGTGGCTTCAACAGCGAGACATGCATAAAGGGCCACAGATCCTCCGCATGCTCTCACACGGAGCGCACCCTCTATGAAATCAAGAAGAAGGGTCGTCCCATCACCCAGTGCGAGCACTGTCGCGCCCTCAGGAAGACCAGGCAGGTCCACGTCAAGTGCACCTGTTCCCAGGGTCCCAATGGCGAGAAGAAGGATAGTGCTAGAGGTGTGTGCCTATGCGGCTCATCGCGTGCATGCACTGAAACTCTCTCGCATATAGCGAAACTCAAGACCCCTGCACCTCCTCATATCCAAGCTCAACTTCAAAAGGTTGCCCACGTTCAAGACGTTGCTACCACTGCTCCATTGCAATCGTCCAAGCCCAAGCCCGCCGCGAACCCCAAGGGTGCGCTGCCTTTTTTCGTGTCTTGGAATTACTCATACATCTGAACTTCACTTTGACGTAGTCCCCACGACGACTTCCACTGCGTCTAAGACGTGCGAGTGTGGTTCTACCGGGAACTGCGACTGTGCTACGCCAATCAAGACAAATTCGACCAACTCCCGCTCCTCGCCCTCTGCTACGTCCTCCGGACCCACCACCCCTCCCCCGACGTCATCCTGCTGCGCCGGGAAACGTAATGCACCTCCTCCACCACGTCCACAGTTGCTTTCGACCCCGAGCACAGACAAGCACACTGCCGCGTTGCTCGAGGAGCTATCACGCTCGGCCCCCGCTGCCCAATCCTCGTCCTCTTACTCCACTGCTCAATCGTATTCGACTGCAACATATCCGTCAACTTCTTCATTTGTTGGATCATATGAGTGGCACAATCCCAAAGTTGGGCCGTCGTGCAGTTGCGGCGTCACATGCGCCTGTCCAGGTATGTACCCCCTCTATTAACTCCCCATCCAACTCAAGTCTCTTTTCTAAGGATGCTCCGAGCACTCGGATCCCGCCCGGATTATGAACAGCGAAAGCTGCCCCTTTTCGTGCACCTCCTGCAACCAGTGCAGTAACGGCTATGCTTCGGGATCCAGTCATATGCCGTTCCCCAACCACGGTGCGGGTGTGGGTGCCTGGGCGATTCCCTATTCCGGCTACGAAATGTGGCATACAAGCACCACCCAAAACGCCTATGGAACATCCAATGTCAATAATGCCTCAACGACAAGCTCGTCATCAAAGTGTGGCTGTGCGAACATGCGGATTCCGACGCAGATCATTTCGGCTTGCTGTGGCGGCGCGTGTAAATGTGCATCCGTCGTCATTTGCCAGTGCGCGACGTCCTGCTGTGGATGCTGCTCGGGCTGCGGGTGCTCGGGGAGCAGTAGCAGCCACGCCGGAGACGGCGAAAAGGAAAAGAGCCACCACGACAAGGACGACTCACACCCGCGCCTGGGGTTCGCTGTGAGCGGCGAGCGGCACAACGACTCCGCCAGCACCGCGAACAAGGTCGACACCGATCCTGGTGGGCCGCGCGAGCCGCCTGAGTATCCGCGGAAGAAGAGACGGAGGCTCGAGCTGGAGCGCGAGCAGGAAGCGAATGCGGGCGAGAGTGTGCAACTGTATCATATTGCAGAATACCGCGCGACTGTGCCGTCCTCAGCCGCTACCGCTGCTGGCGTCGTCGCCGCTGCCGCTGCCCCTCTAGTCCGCAGCCAGATGCCCCTAGTTGGGTACCCAGACGATGCGATGGTCGTCGCGGCAGCAGCCGCAGGGGGGCCAGATGCATCTCATACCGGCCATTGGATGGCAGCGTCTGTATACCACGGCGCATATAAATCATAGACTTGCTTCCTTCATCTGAAGGGCCACCATCGCTACCCCTCTACGCACTCATATCATACTTCCAACCATCTTACTTGTATCCATAGACACTGCTCTCGAGGTTTTGCTTGCCTTGGAGCATATTTGATTACCTGTCTCCCTACTACCCTCGTGTACTACTATACGAAATGTCGACATTATAGATCCTGTTCCTCAAATTATCTTTCTCGCGCGTGGTTGCTTGTTCAGTATTAAGTATTAATAGGTATGTACACAAATGATGTTGAGCGGGGGGTTCTGGTCAAGTTCTGGTATCTATTATGGTCTACAAAGAATGCGACAGCGGGAATCCACGAAAGCAAAACACAAAACTAAGAAAACAACGATATATGCATAGGCCTTAATCCCTATACTTGTCTAAAAACCCTTTGTGGAACTTTTCGAGCTTGCCTACATACTCATCTACGCCCTCGCAGAGACACGTTAAGCGGTAGTGCAGCGTGCCCTCCGCCTGGCCGAAACCAGATCCGGGGACGGTGCAGATACCAGTCTCGTCGAGCAACGCTAAAGAGTAAAACGCATCGGGGGCCTTGCCGGCTGCAGCGGCCGCCTCATGCGCCTTCTTAGGCAAGCGGATTTGCGGGAAGAGGTACAATGCTCCGGGCGAGTCCACGCAGGATACGCCTTCCATCTTGTTCAGTCGCTCAGCCATGACTTTCGTGCGGTTGGCCAATGCCTCGTGGATCGCGTCTGTCTCTTTCTTCCAGAGATCATACGAGGGATCACCTGCCTTGGGTGGGCGCACTAAGCATTCGACACCCACTTGGCCGGATAAGGGAGGACATAATGTGACGCTGCGCATCTTGTAGATCAGGGAGTTGATCTCCGGGGAGATGTTGAACGTCTCGAAATAACCGCCACGACGACCACATTCGCCAGAGACACCTTTAGAGATGGAGTGGAAGGACACGAGGGGGACTTTGGATCCGCTGGATCCGATGACTTTCTTGAAAGAGACGAACGGCTGGCTGGGACGTTGGTGCAGGTTGTCTTGGTATACCTCATCGGCGAGGAGGACCAGGCCGTATCTGTCTGCCACGTCGACGAGCTGCTTCATGATAGATTCCGGCAGGACGGAACCCGTCGGGTTACCAGGGTTGATAATGACGAGGCCTTTTGGCTTCGTTCCTTCCTTGAGGGCCTTCTGGATCGCTTCTTCGACAGACGCGGGGTCCGTGGCCCATTCTTTCGCTTCATCTAAGAGGTATGGGATAGGAACACCGCGGTACTGCGCGAGTGTTGCGGTGTATAATGGGTATTGCGGAATCGGGATGAGGATCCCGTCTCCTGGGGCGGAGATGAGCATGTTGATGAGCAGCGCGACGCCCTCTGATGCACCTGCGGTTAAGAAGATGCTTTCGGGGTCGGCGGGGTAGCCGTCGCGCTCTTATGACAATTAAAGAATTAATATTGGGGGCAGGATAAATAAAGAGATGTATATGCTTACCTGCGATGAACTTGGCGACGCTTTTACGAACAATGGGCACACCTTGACTGTGCGAGTAGGCACCGACCGAGCCGATTTCAGCATTGAGCTCCTTTGCACGCGCAATAACATCAGAGGGGAACAGGTCCTTCGCGACTTCGCATAGCTCAGGATACTCTGTCAGCGCAGCGATCTATGGCCGCCTTCGTCAACGCTGGGCCCAGGGCAAAAACACCGTACGCACGCACCTGTCTCGAGAACGTCACGGGCTTCTGGTCGAGTCCTTTCGCCTGGGGGTTGCCAATGTTCGCAGTGATGATCCTGTCGAAGGGCAGCTCATGGTTGTCGGTTTTGAGCTTTTGCGCATACAATTCGGCCTTGATGGCGAGTTCGCCGCGCACGGCGTATTCGACCTTGAGGAGGGCGGGGTTTATGTCGTTGAGGGTGAGAGGCATGTGGTTGGCTTTGTAGGAGATGGAGCGAGTGGAGTATTTAGGATTGCGACGGGCAGCCGTGTGGAGCAACCGCCTGAGCATCGCATTTGCTGCCATTTTATGCAAACGGCGGTGCGCCCCGTGAAATACGAAATACACGTTCTTTTGAACACGTGATCCTGCAGTCCGAGTCAGCACTATCCCGCCTGCTGACTCAGCGTGCCGGCGGGGCTAAATTCATTTTATCCTCATTCTGCGCAGGTCCGCGCTCCTGCATTTCAATCCCTGGACAGACACAAGCACTGGAAATGAAGAAGAATTCAGCAACATTCCGGAAGACGCAGATCTTTTATGGCTTCATAAATTAGCTATTAATACTCCTGCCAATAACCTTATGTCTATTGGCTCGACCCGTGATGTCAAGCTCCCCGTCGTTACAAGAAACAGCAAGCAAGCCTATGTAATCGGACTATGCACAACTCAGATTACTACGAGCCAGTGGTACTACTACTGTGATATCAGATGACGAAGATGGCCACAAGCCCGAAACCGTCCGTAACCGACTCCGGATTATATTTTATGATTGTTTTTCTCCCTTGTACCTCCTTATATGGTATGGAGTTTCGTATATGCGGATTTACCTTATAGTTGAACTTTAGACCTCTGCTTTGTCCGTCTCAATTATACCGATTGCGGACCATACTGTATGTGGGCTGATTTCTCCTGTTCTCTCGTAAGTCATTACACACTTAATACGATTTTAGCATATTTAATATTGAACTATAATAGCCAGGCGAGGCACCGTTGTTGGACAGCTTTTGACTTGACGTTTTATTCCGCTGCGACTCTATGACTCTACGGACAACTGGAAATGTTGGCAGCTGGCAAATCTGACTTGTGCTATTCGTCCTTCGAGTTTGGGCGGATGTATTCGGACCACTGGATTGCAAGGTCACTTAGGTTTCGGGAGCTTCAACTCCAAGTTTTAACGACACTTCCAGCTGATGTTCACGTACTCGGACTGTGCCTCTTCAAGAAGAAGAATCGGATTATGCTCAATTTCGTTAGGACCATCGATGGACAAGACGCATATTTCATGACGCCACATATCTATCTGCACATATAGTGGCTTGTTCAATCTGCCTTCTTCTGCCTCCCTGTGACGTCCGTACCTGCATCCGTTTTTGAACCTGGACGATTTACTTGGATTACCAGGTCTCAAGCCCATTGAGAATTCGGGAAGCCTTCAGTCCGGAAGATTCTTTAACGGCACTTCCAGCTGCTATACACCTCAGGACCATGCCTCTTCAAGAAGAAGTATTATCGGTCCATGTCGCACATCGTAAACATATATAATGGACCAACGTTGATTGGCAAAACGCAAGCGCTATCTGTGCCACTAGTGGCTTGTTCCCTCTGCCCTCTTCTGCCCTCTCTGTGTCATCCATAGCTGCATTCGTCTTGCTTGGACGATTTCCTTGGATTACCAGGTCTCAGGGTCATTGAGAATTCGGAGATCTCAAGTCCAAGCCTTCTTTAGCGACACTTCCAACTGCACGTACTCGGCCTCTTCAAGAAGAATCATCGACTCATATCCAATCTCGTTGAGGCATAGATAATGGACCGTTCATGGACAGAATGGATACTTCACGACAACGCAAGATCTGTCTGTGCATCTAGTCTAGTGACTTGTTCACTCTGCCCTCTTCTGCGCTCCCTGTGGCGTCCGGCTGATTTACTCGGATTACCAGGTCTCAAGCTCAGAGAATTCGGGGAGCCTCAAGTCCAGAACTTCTTTAGCGACACTTTCAACTTCGCGTACTTTGCCTCTTTAAGGAGAATCATCGACTGACTCTTTCAGTCTTCCTTCTCTGCCCTCCTTGCGACATTCATATTCATCAACGGCAGTGTCTTATGGGATGATTTACGGTCAATGTATGGGTCTTTGATATACACTGCAGTCTTCTTTCGCTACTGTGTCCAACATTGAATTCAACCAACCGGAAATTCGCGGCAATATTGTATAACCTCGACCAACCTTCGTCACCAAGCAGCAGCACATCGCGGAATCCCACATGACGTCGACCCAAAGATATGCAGTCCACCTTTATCTTATCTCAGAGACGCCAAACAGGATGCTTCTTTCTGTGTGCCCAGCAGCAGCTTCCTCCTGGTGTCTATCTGTATAGCTTTCTTTTATCATCTCAACGTCTTACGTCTTATGGTCCTCTGTTGTTTATATCGTTTGTATTTCCACCTGGATGCTTCGCAAACAGCCTAAAATGCCGCGACGGCCGTGCCTGGCCCCATGAGGAAAACAGGTGTTTCAGGACGTCTCAGGACGTTTCTTGTTGTTTGCCTCTGCTTTGTTGTTCGTCTCTGCCAAAGCACATGGAACTGTTCTCTCTCTCACACACCAGTCGTCTATCACCTCGCAAGTAGACTTATCGACTCGCTCGGCCAAAGAAATGACGGCTGAGGGTTCTCGCACGCACCGACTATAGGTTAAAATCATCGAAATTCGCCGTTATATTGCCTCTCCACGATTTCAAGGTATCTGATCCTCTCTAATTACCACTGTTCATATCCTACCTCTGCTCAGGTCGACAATGTGCCCAGTACGGAAGATGCGGCGATGTTTAATCGCACGGAAATCCGGCGGAATCCATCGAGCGTTTGCTGTCATCAACCATTCGTTATTTTGTGTTGCAATCTCAAGGACGTGGAAGAACAGCTGGATCATCTTAATCGGTGTCCCTGAGTCACCTGTGACAGTCAGCTTTATGCGGGACGAGAGACAATGGCAAGTGCAATCGGCGAGATGCAGCGCTCGCTCACTGGCAGATGCATTTGCCGTTCAGGAGTAGATAATGCCGGAGTAAAGGACTATTGGTAGAAAGGTATGACTTAGACATTGTGTTGAAGCGTGCCCAAACTTGTAAAACAGATATCTTCTGCGTTTACCGACTTATTTTGCTCTAGATATACAAGAAAAGACTCAGGCAGATACTCTAGCACGCTACTTCTCTGATCTTGCCAATCTTCAAAGGCTTACATACTGCAGTGCAGTGGGATGAATAAACAAACATCTCAGGACGTTCCTTACTCTTCGCCGCTGCCAAAGCATACGGAACTTGTATCTTTCTTATCAGCTGTTTTAATCTCGCAAGTAATCTCATCGACTGGCTGGACCGAAGAAAGTACGAGGGCACCTCCACCCCGACTATGGGCAAAAATCATCCAAACTGGTCTTCCCAACGTATCAAGTGTGGTATCCGATCCTCTCTGATAACCTCAATTCAATCCTCGGTGATTGTGTCGAAAATGCAACAATCTTTTGCATGGAATCCATCGAGCGTTTGTTGTCATCAAGTATTCATTATACTACGTTCGGATCTCAAGCAGGTGGATAATCTTAATCAGTATCATAACTGCAAGCAACTTTATGCGGAACGAGAGACATTGGCAGGAAGCTATCGGGCGGGATGAAGGATGAGACCCTTGACATTCTGACGCGTTTGCCGTGGAAGGAATAGTTAATACCGGAGTAAAGGACTGTTCAACGATGGAAATGGAACCTACTAAACATTTCATTGAAGCGCCTAGTGACTTATTTTGCTCCAGATTGCAGGAATAGTACGAGTGGATTGAAGCTAATGGACGTGAGTTGCTCACAGAATGTCTTCTCATTGTGTCACTGATCATGTGTTTAATTCTGAATTATTGATCGTTTAAGATTAATCAACTAATTATTCAATTCTACATATAGCCTTTCTTCGAATCAACGATTCTCCTTCTCGAATCTGTTTCATTTCGGACAATGCGCGATTCGAATCCGATTTAGCAAGTAACGATGGACGGCGCTGCTCCTCACCTCAATTTCACTACTGCGAAGGATATACTTGTTATCTCCGCGATCGCCCGTTCAACTTCTGCGTCTTCATTTGGGCTGGTGCTGCGCCTTTGACAATACGTGCAGAGTAGAGTGTAGGCTCGACAATTTTTTAGTTGCCTGCAGTGCATAGTTTAAGCAGTTCTCTTCTGGTGCCGACATGGACGAGCATGTAAAGATTTTTTTTTCTAGAAGACTAGCAACTGAGACGGCTGTTTGTTTCAAGCTTCTTATCAATTTTCTGACAGATATCCGTTGCAAAAGGCAAAAGGCAAAAGGGTCGGGATTCAAGTTTTCTTAACTTCCGGGCAAATGACCTAGTTTCATGATGGACGACGCGATTTCCTTCTCAAGGCTTCGCCGAACAGCAACCGTTGTTGGATAATTTTCCAAGTGGACATCTCCGAACTTTCAATACGGAACCTTACTAACTAAAAGACTTGTACGTTGCTGAATTTGTCTTGAGATCCGAAGCTCCTGGACCCCGTCTTATCTTGAAGGATTACAGCATATCGATGTGAGCGTTGACTCTTGGCTTACTATTTCACAAACCAAGTGACATTAGCCGCTTATTTTTGACATAGTTCCCAAGCGATATTTTCAGTCTGCTCAAGTGACTCGTGTCGCCGCTGATCAGTCGGTCAGTTTTTGGAAAAGTAACCGTACACGGTACACCAGCCGGGTCGAGGTCCGACGTGCGCGCATTGCATGTTCGATCATGGCAGGAACGGATAGAAGCAGAAGAACTGTACATGCTGTTCATTCTGCTCTGTATCGATCTTACTGGAATAGATGTTGTGAGTTCGCGTCGTTCTAGGAAAGTTTCATTTCTGATCAATACATTTCAGAACCTACTTGGCTGATATTGTCTGCTGGAATGACCTTTCCCCCGACAGTGCCAAAGTAATACTGAATTCTGAACATATCTCTTATCTTTCAGTCCATATTTCACAATTACAAGGGCCATCTTTCCAATTCAAGTGATTGATACAAAGAAAGTCCTACAAATCTTCGCAATCTTCTGGCAAACCCGGTCGGACTACTAAAGTTCGGCACCCATGACCGGCCATAATTCACCTGCAATAAGTAACAGAACATCCTTTGCGGCCACTGATGTAAGATATCATTAAATTCACCAATAAGACTGTGAGCGGTGCCCATCAAATCTTCTGTGGCGCAGTACCAGGCTGATCATTTCTTCCCTTTCCTGATAATAGAACTTCATTGAAGAATGCCCACAAATGACATATATGGCACACAAATGGCACATCTGTAAAATTCACCGATGGTACTTTCTATATCGTATTCAATGCAGCATGGATTACCCCATGGCTGCTTTAAATCGGCAAAGGCCCAATGACTTCATATCTAGGCGCTTTGAAGTTTTCTGGACACTGGAGCCTGGTACGTACAATTTCAAATACTTTAATGGAACAACCGCAATGCTCCAGGCGCATGAGAAAACCATTATTTTGACTCAAAGGTGTCCGAGCAGAACTGCTGGGATGCACAGTACACCTAAAAATAGGCTTGAGGGGCTTCGGCTTTACGAAGTGAGCATGGTTCGTAAGGGCATTCAGGTGCACCAATTTCAACTCTATTTCCCTAGATGAGAAGATACACCCAGGAACTGAAGAAGCACGAAGAATATCCGGAAGCTAACTGAATGAACTAGGTCTCATGGCAACTTCACGATATTTTCACCAGTTTCAATGGCTTACCGGGCCTCGCCTGAAACGTGTGATATAGGAAAGGCGACAAAGTGACAGCCGCCATGTGGTCGGTTACAGGGGAACCACAAGAAGACCGGCAATGAAATGGGTGACTATCGTGACGATACGGCCGAGGCTCAATGCACAGTTCTGGCGTTCAATGTCTCTACGTCACATCTGTGACCAATAATGAAGCGATAGTTCCAGCAGATACCTAAGTATTTTGAGTTCTAAGCACCCTTTATAAATGAAGGTACGTAGAGAATCTACTACATAAGTTCCTTGCTCACCTCTCGGCTTTCCAGAGTAGTTGTCTCGCGACTCCAAAGTATGGCATCAAAGCACCATGCAGCAGGGACGTAGGCACGAAGGCTCGCCTGCAATCGCCAGACAGCTCTAATTTTTCAAGGACTGGGATTTCTTTTCTCCATGTGGAAGGCAGCTTTGTTTCAAAGGTTTAGCGCAGCTGGATAACGACACGAGGGCATTAAAGAGATCTTTGTAACCCTCGTGAAAGGTGGAAGAAAATAATTCGGCCACCATTGAATTCAGCGGCACTGATCCCAGAAGGGATAAGACGACATGAGGTATCGCTTCGTAACGGATCACTTCAGTTTTATCGCTTACCTCGGTCCAGCCTCTCACGCCAATTCCTTCTCCTTCCACGACGTATCCTTATCCAAATTATGTAACCGTTTTTCTGTTCTCTCTCGTCGCCGTTTAAAAGTCTCGTTCAATGATTCATGTAATCTGGTTCCCCCTCTTCGTTCTTTCGCCTTCTTCTGGCAACATGGAAAGTGTATCTATCAGCAAAGTATACAACGAGGACTCATTACCTGAGTATACACCCTTGAGTTTGTGAGTTTCATTTCTTCTCTTCCCTTCCTTCTTCTCTTAGGCGTCTTTAGGTCCCTCAAAGAAATCCGTGCTGCTATTCCTGCGCGCCTTTTTGTGCGTAGTACATGGAGAGGGCTTGCATACACTATGCGCGACCTAAGCATGGCTGCTCTGCTCTGGTATGCGGCGACGTATATCGATCCTACCACTCGTAGTCCGTATGTTAGGGCTATCCTCTCCTCTCCTGGAGCAGAGGTCTTACGTTGGACACTTTGGGCAATATAGTATGTAGTATCTCGAAAGTTTATATGTTGCTATTAACACGAGATGTTTTAAAGTTGGTGGTTTCAAGGCCTTACTTTCACTGGATTATGGGTCATCGGTCATGAGGTATATACCGTCTTCTCCTATTCGGTTTGATGGTTGGGGCTGTATTAAACAATTATCAGTGTGGCCATGGAGCATTTTCATCGTCTAGGACCATCTCAGACGTGATTGGTTATACGTTACATACAGCATTATGGACGCCTTACTTCAGTTGGCGAATTTCTCATCACCGACACCATAGTAATCATGCTTCGATGGAGAAGGATGAAGTGTAAGTGCATTGTATTACTTAAAACGATAGTAAACCCTGATTATCGCATATAGGTATGTTCCGAAGACTCGGGCAGATTTAGGCATCCCCAAAGAAGGGAAGGAACCGATCGACTATGAAGAGTACCTCGGGGATACGCCTATCTACACCCTCTTTATGCTCATCCGACAGCAGTTGTTCGCATTCCCTGCCTATCTTCTATTCAATGTGTCCGGGCAAAAGACTTACCCTAAATGGACCAACCACTTTGATCGTATGTCATAATCCATATATATGCGGAGTCCTGAAACTAATGAACTCTTACCTTCAGCCAATTCTATATTGTTTAATCCAAGCCAAAGAGGAGTCATCATCGCATCTAATATTGGTATAATGTTTATGGCTTGGATCGTCACATTGGCGAGTTCCATATACGGAACCGCCAATGTCGCGAAATATTATGGCATCCCATGGTTGGCGGTATCACATTGGGTAAGCCCGCACTGTTGTTTTCCTGAATTGAATATTATTAACATTCTTCGCCCTGAAACGATCTGCCAGTTTATCATGATTACTTACCTCCATCACACCGACCCGCAGTTACCGCACTTCCGAAAAGGTGAATGGTCCTTCCAGAGAGGGGCTGCATGCACCGTAGATCGTGATTTCTTAGGATGGCAAGGTCGCTTTTTCCTGCACGATGTGGCCCACTATCACGTCGTTCACCATTTCTTCCCTCAAATGCCCTTCTGTGAGTTCGGAAAACTCCTAAATAATTGTTATCCGTACCTGAACAATTACTTAAACAGATCATGGCGCAGAAGCCACTCAATATTTGAAAGAATTAATCGGGGAACATTATGTATATTCCAAAGCGCCGGTGTACAAGACGCTATGGGAGAATTACAACTTCTGCCAGTTCGTGGAGGACGAAGGTCAGTAATGGAAATATGAAGGGGAATTAATTCTCATACCGATTTTTTTAGGAGACATTGTCTTTTACAAGAACAAGCAAGGACACGCCGTTCGTCGACCTGCGGCAGCCTACAGGGCTAAGACAACGAAGTACTATTGACAGTGATGAATGAGGGTATCTGTATCTGATTCTTCACTTCTTTGACTCCTTCAATATCGGGCTTTTAAAGTATATCCTTTGCTTTCTGGAACCCCTTAACTTTGATTCGTTCTCTGGAACCTAATTCATTACGGAATTTCCCCCAATGGGTTTTTATGTTTTGGGAATTGCTAATACATAGACGGTTCCAACGTATGCCACAGTAGTATAGTGAAAAGTGCAGCATACCGTGATGGATCGTTGACAATTACTATTACATGCCTTATATTTTTTTTCTATAAGAACGTAGTTTTGCTTTTCAAGTGTATAGATTTGACTGTATTCGGATAAATGTTACGCAACTCTCTACAATAAAATGATCTTTGCAGCGGGATCAGCTGAAGGCCAAGGTGAATCCTTATCGTGGACTTCCATTCTACATGCATTTAAAGTTACAAACTGCATGCACATGCTCAAAGAAGTACCTACAACTCGATGGAACTTCCAGTAAACCCGTCTTCGCAACTATTGAAACATAAATAATATAAGTGACTTCTCTGGGGGTGTCCCATACGAATACGATCTGCGGGCTTTTGGAGTTGTCTTCGGCATTCTCCTTACGCCGAAATGAATCTATCCGCATACACCTTCGAATGCCTGCCTGCAGAACTCGTATATTCGCATTCCAATGAAGTTGAGCCTAGACTTGCCTCAGGCCTAAAGGTACGATTGAATCCCTGAAAATATAATAGTAAATGAAATGAAAGCTACTAGAGAACATATGTATATGATTTACATCCTTACAATATAAGGCTCTGGAGGTGCATGTGTGAGCAATACGAAGCACTTGGGTCCTCTCCAGACACATGTGGTAAAACGGTATTATGCTTGCCTTCCAAGCAAGCGGCCGGGGTTCGAGTCCCCGCATGTATATTTTTCGTGACCTTATTAACAAGGTTCGTTTGGGGAAGTTTACTAGGGGAAGTTTACTAAAGGAAGTCAGTCTCCCTTTTCAAGAACGCATTGCATTACAACGCAACAGCATCTGCAGCTGAAGCTCGGCCTCGGCCCGCGGTCGCCGTAACATAATCATAACAATTTATTTCAAATAAGTTCAAGCAAAGCTTGATATCGAATTAGCTGCGCGAGCTTGACGAGAGCTATCATTGGCTATACTTGTTTATTATACCGCGACAGGATGTAGCGTGTTCGGCTTGTTCATTTTCTGGAGCCATCGCATCGTCACTATTCGCTCCGAATTTTTTATTGTAGAAATTAAATATATATAGGAATATTATTATTGATTTATATTTAAAAAAATATGCGGAGGATGAAATGTAAATGTCAGTATAAGTGCGCGGGACAGGATGTCATGCGTAAAATGACGATGTCTTGGCACATTTTTCTATTCGAGTATCTCTCCATCCACTGCTTATTTTTCTTCGCTGATTTAATGTAATATACTCCTATGGACATTCTAAGGGATTCTATCAACATAAAGTGGCCTGATAGTCGAGTTCTGGACATCCTGTCGCGGCATAGTACTTTCTCACCTTGTTCTGGTCTCATAGTATACTTTCGCCTTCCGATCGGACATGTGTGCAAGAAGCTAGATAATTGCCGGCTCCTGTCCGATCGGGCTCACTCATGTTCCAAACTTAGGCTTGGCGTGTCTTCCTTTCTAACATTCCCTTGCTATGACTTCCAGTCTTCAGAGTTACGTCTTTGACTGGAAACCAGACTATCCACTCGCAATCACGGCTAAACGTTACTTGGACTCCTCCAACGTTCCAGAAGGCTATACGCTTATCCTCGCTCATGGCACTGGCTTCCACAAAGAACAGTGGGAACCCACAATCAAACATCTCTTTGCTTTTTCCAAGAACGCATTTCCTATCCGTGAAGTTTGGTCTGTGGATTGTCCTAACCATGGCGATGCCGCAATTGTTAACGAGGACTTACTTTTGCGGGAAGAATACGAGATTTGTGCGCCTTTTTCTTCTTAAGTTCTGCTTTGAAGCTTATGGCCAATTATATACAGTTTCCTGGGATCATTATACAAGGTCGCTCTATCTTTTCCTGACTCAGAATCCCAAGATTGACTTCAGCAACCATAAATTTATCGGCATCGGACACTCTATGGGAGCTGTTTGCCTGTTTGTACCTTTTTACCGAATAATCTACAGGTTCAGAATTTCATTAACGTCTCTTTTTCAGCTCTATGACACAAACCTACCCAGATCCCCCAAAGTTTTATTCGCTTGTTCTCTGCGAACCTATTATATTGCCAACGGATATGACACTATCCCCAAGAATCGCAAAATCCATTACTTCTTGGCCTTCTGTGACCGAAAAGCGTCGAGATATCTGGTCAAGTTTGGAGGATGTCGCTTCAGACCTGTCTGCCAGACGCTCTTTTCGTATATACGATCCGGAGGTGCTTAAAGCATACATAGTGGGTCCTCTACACATGACCCAATGACATATTCTAATCTAATATCGTAGGAACACGGTTTTAGGTTACTTCCAACGGCGTTGTATCCCGACAAAGAGGGTGTAACACTCAAATGTTCGAAGACACAAGAGGCCGTAGATACTTCGAATGACTTATTGTGTGCTCTACGACTGATTCGTACTGATTTTAGGCCTGTTATCGTGGCTCAGCGGATACTAATCGGAGATTATATGATTTTTTCCCTACGCTTACTACACGGTTACCCGTGCACGTTATCTGGGGAGAAATAAATGACACACTGTAGGTTCCATAAAATGTGTACTTGATATCAATCGACTCAGATTTCCCCAGAGATAACGACATCAAGAACAGAGTGACTGATCGTACTGCTGGAAGAAACTTCGCCACAGTTGTGCGTGTAAAAGGAGCTGGGCATTTAGTACGCGTCTTTTATTTTATTTTTGCGGGCAGCTTTATCATCTTAATCGACCTTTTCTTCTTTCTCTATAAGATCATACAAATGGTGCCGAAAGGTCTGGCAGAGGCAATTATCAGTACCCTCTCTAGCAAACAAACGATACTCGTGAAACTATAGCCAGGCATGACATGCGATATCTACGTAGCAGATGTCTACATAATGTACAAGAATTAATATATATTCTAAATACAGTTATACACCGCGGCTTCCCAGATCTCCGAATCCCTACGTGTTAGGACATTTATGAAGTTTTTATCACCATGGCATGGGAATTCTTTCTTCTACGCAATCGAAGCCCCCGTGGTAAACTCATTTAACGAAGACCCCAATCTAGAGCTAAACCAAAATAGGAAGTTTTTATTGCCTTATCGGGAGCCAAAGAAAGGTTAAGCTTCCGGCCAACGACGGGCCCCAATTGCCGGAGTCGTGATGACCGTGCTGAATCCTCTCCTACATTTCCTGACACAGATAATTCGACATTGACACCGATTAGTATGACATTCAACTTCGAGAGCTATACCTTCGATTGGACACCCGATTATCCATTTCTCGTAACCGCGAAACGATACTGGGATCCATCTTTGACCAAGACGGATGGATACACTCTCGTCTTTGCACACGGAAATGGATTTAACAAGGAGCAATGGGAATCTATCATCAAATATTTATTCGCCTTATCCAAGAATTCCACTTCATTCCCCATCAGAGAGGCTTGGGCAGTGGATTGTCCTAATCAGGGTGATTCAGCCATCCTGAATGAACAACTACTTTTGAGGGGCGGCTATGACACCACATGTAAGTACTATATCTATATACTTTAGAAATCCTTTTCCAACTTGACACCAGTTATGTGGGACGAGTATGGAAAGGTTCTGCGCTGGTTCCTCACTCAGAATCGACAAGTCAATTTCAATCAGCACAAGGTTATAGGAATTGGTCATTCTATGGGAGCCGTTGCAATGTATGTATGCTTGGATCTGATAGAGAATGTAGTTCATGACATTTTTTTCCTTCTAGCTCCATTACCCAGTCTTACATCGCTCCTCCTAAATTGCACTCCATTGTACTTTGTGAGCCCATGATAGTTCCAACCGATATACACATGGATCCAGGAATGTTAAAGGCGACCGGTGCATGGCCTGCAATAACAGCGAAAAGGAGAGATATCTGGCCGAGTTGTGAAGAGGCTTTCAAGGACTTTTCTTCTAAAAAGGTTTACCAGGTTTATCATCCTGATGTTTTGAAAGCCTACGTCGTAAGTTACGAGTCGCAATAACAGAAAAACACTCTATAATAATGTATTCCAGGAACAGGGCCTTAGGAAGCTTCCAACTGCCTTATACCCAGAAGGAGAAGGCGTTACGCTCAAATGTACCAAAGTTCAAGAAGTTGTAAGTTGATCATGAGCCTTCATTTATCTTTATGTTGAACTAAAGGTGTTTTCCAGGCTTGTTATCAGGATCCTATGACGCACAGGAGTGTGCGATTTCTTACCGGCGCTGTGCGCTCGCCTTCCCATGCATTGTATCTGGGGGAAACTCAACGATAGCGTGTAAGTAATAAACAATACTTCAGGATATTATTGACATCTTTTCTCCGTGAATTTCAGCGCTGCAATCGTCAAGTCTAAAGTGACAGATGCCAGCACAGGGCGGGAGTTCGCCTCAGTTACTTATTCAGAGAAAACAGGACATTTGGTTTGTTTTCTGTTATAAAATGGCAGGAAGAGGTCATCGTACTGATGTTTCATATTAGATGGTCCAGATGGTCCCTCAAGGCCTGGCTGAAGCAATCTTTGCTGCCGTGACTGGAACATACACTAGCACAAATCAGAATTCCGCAAAATTATGAGAGATAGGAGCCATCCACTTTTTTATTATTCAAATCAAATTTACAACCAAAGGATTAATAATGTGACATTGACATGTACTTATTGTGGCCACCAATTTGTTTTCTGGTTCAAGGTACCAATTACTCACACTGTCGAATTTCCATTGTCTCTATCTTCTGATACCTTAGTCTACCGTTCCAGACTAAATTCATATAGTAACCCAGGTACGGATTGCCGGATCACTGTTTTCGAAAGTGCAGGGTCAGCTCTTTCGCGAACGGCGATAGGGAGAACCGGATTATGTGGAATGTACTTCCGAACGATCTCATGAACTATAGACAGTCTCATAAAGGAAAATTTCTGTCTTTTTCCTCGTGAAGTATTCCTGAATAACGGAACTCAGAAAAATTAACCAATCGGAAGGCACATACGACACCTGCCGTGACCGATGATGATTGCTCGAATGAAGTCTATTCCCTGTCTTCAACCTTGTCGTTGCATTGAAAGGTGAGTAGGAACATTGTCTCCAGGTAAACTCACACTACCACTGTCGCTGAATTGTTAGTAATAGCACATCCAGAACCTCACCGTTCCAAAGAAAGGTCGCGTGTTATGGAAATAATATCAGAATCCCACATTCTTGATTGGAATCCTGATCATCCCCTCCGCACGGTAGCAAAAGGCTATCGGATTAGAGATAGGAACGTTGAAGACGGATACACGCTTGTATTCGCTCATGGAATAGGCTCAAACAAAGAGCAATGGGAGCCTACGATGAAGGCCCTTTACAGGTTGTCAATCAAGTCGGCCAAATCCCCTCAAATTCGGGAGATGTGGGCCATTGACTGTCCGAACCATGGCCAGGCAGCAATTCTGAACGACGAGTTATTGATGCGTGGAGGATATAACAATCATGCCTGTACGTTCTTCCTCAGGTCGTGAGAAGAAGCTCCCGTGCAGACCAATTATAGTTTCCTGGGAGGAATACATCAAAATATTTCGTCTATTTCTAACACGCAACCCGAAATTCAATTTAAATAACCACAGACTTATTGGCATCGGCCACTCCATGGGCGCAGTTTGTTTGTCCGTAGTTATTCTTTGTATCATCCTAACCTCGGGGCACTTCATGATCATTTCTTTCAGATCATTGACGCAAACGTATCCGGAAAACCCTAACTTCGAAGCTCTCATCCTTTGTGAACCAATGATGGCTCCGACCGACTTACCCAGAGATCATCCTGCATTCAAGGGACCTGAAGCCATGTCGGTATATACGCTGAAACGTCGCGATATTTGGTCTAGTCGTGAAGCAGCACAGGATCTCCGGTCAAAATCAGCATATGCAAAGTGGGATAATGAAGCGTTCAATGCATACCTGGTGAGCAACATAACTCTGCCACATAAGACCAAGCTGCCGTTACATGAACCGCCGAGACTGATAACTCAATAGGACTATGGTTTGAGAGATCTTCCAACAGCGTTTTATCCTGATAAAACGGAGGGAGTGACTCTAGCATGCGCCAAAGTACAAGAAGCGGTTAGTTCAGTGGCGTTTTTTGACCGAAGCATTATCTTTAATAGATAACATTTATTTCCTCTAGGCCACATACCGCGATTCAATTACTTCCAGAAGAGCTTACGAATTCTTGCCAGCGTTATACTCTCGACTTCCCGTCCATATCATTTGGGGAGAGCAGAGCGACCTTCTGTGAGTCATTTTCTTGCGCGTTTGAGTATTTTTGATAAACAGATTTCGGTCAAAAGGGCCCTTGAAGTGAAAGAAAGGGTATCGGACACGCAGTACGGCAGAAAGCCGGCTTCTGTGCAAAGAGTGAAAAATGCAGGTCATCTTGTAAGTCACTAGTGGAAATATCTTTAGATTTAAATTAATCAGCTATAATTTCCAGGTTCCACAAACGGAACCATCAGGCCTCGCAGAAGCCATTTATTTGGCATTGAGCGGAAGAACCACGGGGACATCTGGAAGACTTTGACGACTGGGAAAGATAATCTGAATTTCTCCTATCATATTGTCCGCTTCAATTTCAACGATATTGACTGGATATACTGCCGTTCAAATTTGAGCGATCTTCAGGTGGTTACTGGATTCGACTGGTAAACCTTTTGCAAAGGATGAAATTGGAATAGACGAGAGTTGAAACAGTCGCGATTCATGTCTTATGGCGTTGATATATTGTCGAGAAAATCGTTTATATGTTTACTTATACGGTTCTTGGCCTTCTTGAAACAGATGGATCAAGTCAATCAAAACAGTCATGTAAGGTTCAAATGACAACGTACGACTTAATTCATCCTATATTTTGCCATCTATGTTGGAGTTCCTGGCGCTGTATCGACCAAAATGTCTGCTGTCGCCGCAGCGTTCTTCTTCACGATCTCCTGCCTTAATTGGGCTAAATAGGACGAAAGGAATGCCTGAGAGAAAAAGTAGCCAGATAACGCGCCAGCAACTAAGGGAGAGGGCAAGACTTAGTTTGCGCGGTTGACCTTTACTACTGCTTCTCACCAGCTCCTCCTATCATCGCCTTACGTGGAGTCAACTTTAGAGCACGTTGCCCATAGATCGCTACGAAACGCACCACAAATAAACAACGTATTAGAGGTTCCTGGTAGAGATAAAACTTACCTGACACCAGCCCTCCGGTTACACCAGCCAACAGACCATCTCTTCTCGCTCTCTACAGAAAATTTTGCATTGCATAGGCACTCTCAGTTTTAGAATAAAGCAAAGTTATTCACCCTATTGCAATCATCCAACTGTTCAGGAGTCGGTGCCAAAACGCGCGACATGGTAAGGGATTAGAGTAAATAGAGTAACAAATACTACGTCACTGTCACAGTATGTATCTACTAGTAGTACTACAAGACTAAGATCTACATGACTATACACCCTCCTCAGTAGCACGTTGGGCACGACGAGCCTTTTTGGCAGCGTTAGCAGCTGCTGCTTTGGCCTTCTTGGCCTCAAGCTTAGCGGCCTAGAAAAATAAGACAAATGATCAATAAACAAGGAATACTGCAAAGGTATAGGAAACAAGATTACCTGCTCAGCTTCTTCCTTTGCCTTCGCCTCCTCTTCCTTCTTCTTAGCCTCCTCTTGTGCAATCTGGGTTGGGGTTTGGGTACCCGATGCAACACCGCTCTTAGCCTTCTTCTTCGCCTCACGGGCCTCCTTCTCCTCCTGCTTGATGCGCTTAATACGAGGGTCAATGGCCAGAGTTGCGTCAACAAGCAAGCGCAACCGGGTGGTATCTTCCTTCTTCCGGCGCGCACGTTCAGACTTGTTCTTCTTCTCGGTGTATCGCTTGTCGTCACGGCTACGCAAAAGGATAAGTGTGAGGATGATATCACCGATAAAACGCAACAAACCTGTCGCTGCCCTCGTTGATCTCCTTATCTAAATATTCGAAGCTACGCCACGAGTCGAAGTTGTACCAGAAGTCATAGAATCCTTCTACTTCTTCCTTGGTAGCATCAGGTCCACCAAGCTCGGGGACAGGCTGCTTCCTAGAGAAGCGTCCTTCACGTGCGAAAATAGGGCCCATGGTTTTAAAGAATTTCTCAGAGGACCACTCTTTCTTAGGTGTAGGATCTGATTCTTCAAGGTCGACATAGTACGGGTCGACACTGTCGAATTGACGACGCTTTTCAGGGTGCGTAAGGATATCCATGGCTACGATAAAAATCGTCAGGCTAAAAGCTGACATGGAAGGGTATCCGCGCACCTTTCTGGATGCATTTGAAAAAAGCATCATCGTTTGAATCACCAGAGCCTGCCTTCTTGTCGGGATGGTGCTTCAACACTTTCTTACGATCTATTCAGAGAGATTAGGTCAAGTAGTTTGTTTGCACAATAGAAGACCACTTACGAGCAATCTTAATTTGCTCGGGAGTTGCCCTGTAACGGAACTTCGATAAGCCCAGAACCTTGTAATGGTCTTGTTTCTTTAAACGAGTTCAGTAATTTCATCATTGTAAGAGCAACGACGTACCTTCCATTCTTTAGGATCTAACAACGATAAATCTGGGGTTTCCTCCTCATCACCAACACCTAAATCATCAGCACCATTCTCGGAGCTATCCCCAAGAGCAGCACGCCTCTTTGCCTCCTCTTCTGCCTCAGCAGCTTCGTCCTCTTCAATGGTCCTCTTGTGAACAGTCCGTCTAATGTGTGCAAAGTATGCAGGGCCTGTAGCGAGCAATTTTCGGGGCGCAGGAGCTGGACGAAGAAATGCATGGTAAGCGCGTGGCCTTTCGAAAGGATCGAAAGAAAAGTGTTCATACTGGAAATAGAGCTAGATGGGGAATCTTTAGCCTTCCATTCTGAAGGGAGAGATAAGGTAACGGGGGGAAGCTCTACGACGGCAGCCATCGGGGTAAGTGATTGAGGGAGAAAAAAGTTGAATTGAAGGTCCGACGAAGTAATCAGTTTATTTCCCGAATTGGCAATGTGCAAAACGAAATGGCACAAGCGCCTGCCCCCGAGACCGTTAGCGGGGAGTTTACAGCCAAAGGCTAGATCCATTTCTCACGTATTTACCTTTTAGCAGTTAGGAATATACCTTCAATTTTTTATTTACCTAATTAGCGTGTGGCGTAGCTAGAAGGCCTTCCTTAGCTGATACTTCAGTCGGAAGTCTCGAAGAGAATGTCCTTTACCCTATTCATATTGTACGATATTTTGTATTATTTAAAGGAGGAACAGAATTCACGATTTGTGCATTATTCAGCCGAATTTAGTCATTTTTAATAAACACACCAATGAAATTCGATATAAGTAAGTCAAATCGAGTAAGCCTGTTAGAATCTCGAGCCTTCGTTTTCGACAGGTAATTGGATATTTCACTCTTCTGGTAAAGAGTAATATACGTATTTTTGAAATACAAGGAAAATAAATATCAAATAATATCCTATCCATATAGCTAAGAGACCACCGGATTCTATACAAGCACCATGCGCAAGAGGTCACCTGGTCAACAGGGTTTTAAGCCCAAACACCCTAGGCATTGAGCCGGGGTCGCTCAGGCGGATTGATTAATCATTGTAGGTACACCCGAAGAACATCTTCATACCGCCCATCAACGTTTACGCGAATCGAATATGAAAGCCTACATGTACGAAATAACTGGTCAGTTTCATAACTATTCTGTCAAGATACTACTGAGCCCACCAAATGAAACCAAAGCAAACTATCATCCCTGGATAGCTTCTTCTACCACTTCCACAGTCGGCACCGGAACGTCCAACTCCTCAGCGACCTTGGCGGTCTGTAACTCCTTCTCGCGAGCGAGCCTTCCTTTACCCCTCGCCTTGTCGACTTCATGATATGATCTTTTCGCCTCGTCCAGCAATTCAAATGTTGAATCATAGACGGCGAAGAACCGCTTGACTTCATTCTCAAATGAGTCTGGATCTCGCTCTATTACTTCACGGATACCCGCGAAGAATGCGTCGAGGACCGCGAAGTTGTGCATTGCGAGGAAAGCATGAGCGGACATCTCGTGCGTGTGCAGAAGATGGTGGATGTATGCCCTTGTGTACGGCGAGGCGGGTTCGACGGTACCGCGAGGCACTGTATATTCGTCAAGGCTGCTATGGATCAGAGGCTCGTTTGACCAGGTTGGCGAGCATGCTCCACAGGGACAGACCGGGGGGGTATTTTTTTGGTCTGCCGATTCTCCTCGATTTGAATGGGTCAGCCCATCAAGGAAGGAGTCTGCTAGTCTGGAGATATCGATAGCGTAGCAATCGTCGTATAAGTTATGCCCAAGGTGTTTTTTGGCCTCTTCTTCTGTCCCTGCAGGTACGGGGAATCTGAAATCCAACGCAATACCCCATGTAGCTGCCTGCTGTACCCAGAAACTGTCAAAGAGGTCGATACCAACATCCCGAATGAGTATTAACATTTCATGAGGAGACAAAGTCGTATTGACAAGCCGTGGTTTTTCAACCGGCATCTCCTCAAGCGATGCATGCATTAGCGATACAAATGTATCACATACTTTGTCGTCTGAAGGTCGGTGTGGGACAGCGGGAGAACCTAGCGACTGCAATGAGACTTTTTGCTCTTCAGCCAAAAGGGTTATTCGGAGTGGTTGGAGATCGAAAACATATCCGGAGACGCCTTCATCCAAATTTTTTAGCTGCACCAGAGTACGTTCCTTGGGTTCTAGTGGTTCACGAAGCATATATGAAAATGCAGATCGTGCAGCATCCCTAATTCCACCGACCATGTGCACGAAGACGTTCAGGCGAGTTGGAGGAGTTTGAGGGAGCGAAGGCAAGTTCAGAGGGGCAAGGATATTAGCTAGCCATTGTGCGGAGCGGTCGACGCTTTTCGTGGTGCGCTTTTGAGAGTGAGGAGGAGGTGTGAAGGGGATATCTGACATTGCGAAAGTGATATCTGGTAGAACCGTGGTCACATATGAACGAAATACAGGAGCTGCAATCTAGAGAATTCTGAATAAGTATGATTTTATACTGTTTGGAACAGAAAAACGAAATGACCTTTCGCGTGCCTCTTGAAGTCAATGTAGAGACAAATTCCTTTCCATTCGCAGGAACTTCTCGTCCATCCGCCGGATCTCTCAGAGACAACGATAAAAGGTGTCGAGAAGGTGAAAATCCTAAGAACGAGTGTAACGGATTCGGTCCTTCTTGTCGCGAAATACTAGGTGGATCAATCTGCAAGCTTTATTTTCTGTTACGGAGGAACACTATATGGCATTGTAGAATGATGTTGAACTAAAACTTACAATGATTCAAAAGGGACATGAATCCATTTCGCACATGGTGTTCTTTGAACATTATCCTGACTTAGATGTTGAATTACGCCTCTTGAGGTTGCGCACACGAGGCTAGGTGTAGGGAGTTCGATAGTGGCAGAGTCATGACCATCTGTTGGTCTAGAGCGTGTAAGGGTAACATGACCTGTCCTTGGAGAAAATCTTGAAGGCGATGTCGAACGTAGTCGAAAGCTGAATGTTGGGACAGGATTCAAGGCATTTGGGGAAGTCATTTCGGGAGTCACGGTCTAGAGTGTGACAAAGATCGTGACTGGCAGTAGAAGATTTCCGTTTGACAGCGTTCTCTTCATTCTCACTCGTGGAAGGAATTACATGATTGTCCATACAACGTCTCTCTGAAAATTGCAAAATCAGAGCGCAATCCATGGATGAACTGAGGGCCTTTTTTTTTTTTTGCTAGCGTTCGGTTCGCGCTCTACGTATATTAAGTAACCTCAACTGACTGCAAGACCCATACTTAAGGATTAAAGTTAACCACACGGGACAGACCGTATTTCTAGATGACCAGTGTCCATTTGAACTGTGAATTATTCAATGATGGATTGAGCGCATATATGCCTCTGGGAGTGGAGGCGTGACCGGTTGACTGTCCTCCTACCAGCCTATTGTTGAATAGCATTAGTAGACGAATTAACATGCATACACTGACCGATATAACTCTTACAATCTGCTGCCTCGCGTGTCGATTATCGATATTGAGTGGTTACCAATGACACGTTCGACTTCGGCTCAGAAAACGTGTGCACCAGCTGCATCTTGTACGTCAGATCGATGATGTGGAATCACTTTGTTGTATCTCACAATGCGCACCGTCAGACAACACGCAATCAGCAAATACATGTAAATGATATTTGTTTCATTTCTATATTACATGGTAGTCCACATCCCAAAGAAAAAACAAAAGCAGGAAAACAAAAGATATCCTTCTACAACTTTTGCATGGCAGCGACATCGGAGCTCTGGACATAGTCCTCGAACTCGGCAATCTTCTCCTGGAGCTCGTCGAGGGAAACCTTCTCGTCCTCTGCAAACGGTGAGTTAGAAAGGAAGATAGCAAACAAAAATGGATACATACCGACGACAAGAGTGATCTGGAGCTTCTTGATACCATAACCGATGGCGACAAGCTTAGAGGCACCCCAGACGAGACCGTCTTGCTCAATGGAGCGGACAGAGGCCTCCAATGCCTTCATGTCAGTCTCATCGTCCCATGGCTTGACATCGAGGGTGACAACAGACTAAAAAAGTGGACATCAGCATCTTCGTGCGCAGATCAGAAACAAAAAACAAAAACCAACCTTAGCAGCAGCCCTGGGTCCCTTCGCAGCCTTCTTCTCGTTATATGCGGCAACACGCTCAGCCTTGATCCTCTCATTCTCGGCATCTTCTTCCTCATCATCGTCACCGAAAAGGTCGATGTCATCATCATCCTCAGCCTCAGCAGTTGCGGCAGCCTTCTCAGAAAGAGTGAAGGCCTCGCCAGCAGTGGAGGAACCGGCGAGATCTGCGAACTCGGGCTTGTAAGAGGCGATATGGGTATACCAGCGGGCAGCATTGGGGTAGGTAGCAGCGTTGGGGGCCGAACCGAGGGCTTTGAAGACGGTGACATCAGCCTGGGAGGGAGTGTAGCTGGATGAAAAAAATGCGGTCAGATACAAGATCGACAATGAAAATTGACACAGAAAAAAAAAAGGATCAGATAGCTAGGTTAAGTTGGTTGTCGGCATACTTGGGCGAGGGGGTCTTAATCCCTCAACTTGGAAACACGGACCATAGCGTTGTAATCATCATATCGAGGAATATAGCGAGAAAGCTAATTAAAAAGAACACTTACCCCTCAACGTAGGAGCGGGTGAGAAGGTGGGCTTCGAGCTTGGCGACGTCGATGGACATGTTGAAGGAGGTGAAGGTAGTGGTGTGAGGAAAGAACGAAGCGACACGAAAATTTGCCTTTAGCAGGCAGCGGAGTTTCAAATATTTCGTTTGCCTCCGCTCAACCCTATATGGCTACCGACCCGAAGCTCAGTCGTAAACGAAAGCTCGATGCCGCCTTTTCTTCAAGGAAAAAGGCAAAGAGTACATCAAAATCATTATCTTCATCTAAGAAGCTACACCCCAAAAAGTCGAGTGCGACTCGCGCTGCAACTGCCGACCAGCTGCCATGGAAGACAGTTCTAAGGCAAGACATCGGAGAGCTTGGAGATAATGGAGAAGGTGGTATGATGGAATTAGAGGAAGTAGAAGGTGTAGAAATCATTTATGATGAAGATGGAAGTGGCGGGAAGATCGTCGGCTTTAGAGTTTGTGTTCTCATATTTTCAGTTGGGAAGCGAGTAATTAACAAGCAAGCTAGGTGAAAGAAGGGGATACCAAAGACACTAAATCCGACAGTAAAGTGACTTCGTCTAAAAACACGTCTCAAAAAGAGACAGAGGTGTCCCCCATACCGATTGAGCCGTTCGATGGTAAGTTATTTTTCTACCGTCTTTCCTCACCGAGCTTATATGCCTGCTAGCTGAGAGCCTTCCTTCCTGGAAACCTTTCCCTCTCCACCCTGCTCTGTTATATTCATTGAAGAAACGAGGTTTCACTCAACCTACCCCTATTCAGCAGCAAACCCTAGATATCTACCTTCATGGCTCAAATTCTGGCGAAGGAAAAGAAGCAAATAATAAGGACAAGGAAGAAGCTGCGAGGCGAGACATAGTCGGAATTGCTCAAACGGTACTATATTTATGATTTTGATGCTTGTCGATTGAGACTGACGGCCAATAGGGTTCAGGAAAAACGCTCGCATATGGTCTCCCTATTCTGCACCATATCCTATCCCAGCTCTCTACACCATCTTCTTCTGACCCTAATGCATCTCTAACTGTCACACCTCCATCATCTGGGAGCCGCCGACCCCTTCAAGCTCTCATCCTTGCCCCCACTCGCGAATTGGCATTGCAAGTAGCCGAACATCTTAATGCTACTTTAGAAACTGTCTTCCCTGTGAAACGTAAAGACACTGGTTCCGAAAAAGGAAAAGGAAAGGCCAAGGAAGACGAGGAAGCTGAGGAAGCGGATGATGGAGAAGACGTACATACAAAAGTCAACTCGCCTCCCCCCGTTTCAGTAGCGGCGATTGTAGGTGGTATGTCTGCTCAGAAGCAGCGTCGGATACTATCTCGTGGTGCGGATATTCTTGTTGCTACTCCGGGTCGATTTTGGGACCTTTGTGGAGAGGTATGTGTCTTTCTATTATCGATTGGGACTTCACATTCATTGACAAACAATCTAGGACCATGTGTTGACTTCTCAAATCCGAAAATTAAGGTTCCTGGTTCTTGATGAGGCAGATCGCATGATCGAAGCTGGTCATTTCGAAGAATTGGATAACATTTTGCGTTTGACTGCTAGGCCACCTGAATCCGCGTGAGTACTCAACACTCTAATACCCTTTCTCTAATTAAAGTTTGAATTAGTTATACTTCCAACGCCGCCGTAGATGGAGAACAGGATCCTGTTGCTCCCGAGGACCTCCCCGTCATTCAGGACGAAATCACGAGCAATGAAGAGTTACAGACCTTCATTTTCTCAGCAACAATGAGCAAAGATTTACAAAAGGATCTCAAGAGGGGCCAAAGGAAGAAGGGGTGGAAAAAGAAAGGAGCAGAGCGGGATACCTTGGGTATGTGTTTCATAATACATTATCCATAGTTACTTACGAGACGTTATACGCACAGATGACCTGATAAGACGATTGGATTTCCGTGATACCCATCCTGTCATTATTGACCTGAGCCCTAAAGGCGGAAGAGTGAAAGGCTTACAGGAGAGCAAGGTGGAATGTTTGATGAATGATAAAGTACACCATCCTTTCCTTCCAAGTCCGGAGATACAATGCTCATGCAAGGAACTTTTAGGATTACTATCTTTATTATTTCCTTCTTCGTCATCCCGGCCGTTCATTGGTCTTCCTTTCCTCCATCGACGGGATTCGACGACTGTTGCCTATCATGGAACTGCTAAATATAAATGCATGGCCATTACATTCGGGACTGCAACAAAAGCAACGGTTAAAGAATTTCGATCGGTAGGGCTTCTTTCTATTTGGCATAATCTTCCTTTGTTAATAACTTCATGTAGATTCAAATCCAAATCCCATTCCGTTCTTCTTGCGACTGATATCGCCGCTCGTGGTCTCGATGTTCCCTCTGTGGACCATGTTATCCATTATCAAGTCCCTCGTTCGGCCGACGCATATGTTCATCGTAATGGACGAACGGCAAGAGCGAATAAGGAAGGTTTCGGGCTAGTCCTTTGCGCACCTGATGAGACGAGAATATTCAAGGGTGTGCTTAATTCGTTGGGCAGAGGTACGAGGGTTCTCCTTTTTATACTCGGGAAATGTTGAGTTAGCTTAGATGAGGATGACGTCCCTGAGCTGGCCGTGGACCATGATATTTTGGATAAACTCAAGCAGCGTGTTAAACTAGCACGAAAGATCGACAGCATCGCTCATAGAACCAAGAAGGAAAATCATGATAAAAACTGGATGAGGGAAACAGCTGAGGCTATGGAGATTGAGCTCGACTCTGACTTCGCGTGCGTTACATTTTCGTTCTTTTGAGAGACCCGCAATGCTGATGGTACCTCACTAGCTCTGATTCCTCAGAGACAGCACAAAAATCTGTTAAAGATAAAAAGGCACAAGGCCAAATCGTAAAGCTGAAAGCTGAATTGAAGGATGTTTTAGCGCAACCGCTTGTAGCCCGTGGTGTATCCATGAAGTATATCACAAGTGGCACACGCTCGAGAGGTGTTATCGAAAAGCTTATTGAAGGAGAGGGTGAGTCTGTTTGTTATTCGGTGGGGTCAAGAGCTGACTTCGAATGTCGTTAGGTCACGAACAATTCCTTGGATTGTCGAAGGTCAAGGCAGGAAGTGATGTTGTGAGGAAAAAGCAGAAGAGTGGAAAGAAATGAGGATAATTTATGTGTGATCGTAGTTTTTATTTCGGTCTAATATTTGGCTTTATGCATGCTATACCCTTGCAAACTGTACCTCATGAATTTAGAACGACGGTCAACCAAGGCAAATGCCAAATAAGGCAATCTAGTGCCAGGCGCTTGCCACATTACACGAGCGTCTACTCGAAAAAAGTCCAAATTCGTTCCCGTCCTTCACCTAACATTTCCTTCGTCATACTCACGACGGCGAACGATGCCAGACGCATTCTTCGCGTCCACTAAAAAGCGCAAACGCCCCTCTCAAGGAGGTGGCTCTGGACCTCAACGAAAAACAGCAAGAACGAAAGGAAAGCCCGCACCTGCGAGGCCGAAGAAGAACGTACGGGATGAGGAGCTCGAGTCTGAGGGAGGCTCTGGCGAGGATATTGATGATTTGGATCTGAGAGCATCGGAAGTGGATGAAAATGAGAGTGATAGGGAGGAATATAAGCATGAGACTCCCGCCGAGAAGAGGTTACGGCTCGCGAAGATTTATTTGGAGAGTTTAAAGGAGGGAATGGCGACTGGTATGTTTCTTTTGTTTCTTTTGCATTTTACACTGGAATGGAAATTAATTATGGTATGCCTTTTCAGCTGAAGGCGAATTCGACGCGGCAGACGTTGACCGAGAGATTATATCCGCCAGACTAAAGGAGGACGTCGTAAGTGCCTCTGCCATGTGTATTGTATACCACTAGACGCCTGACCATTTTTGTAGTTGGAACATGCAGGAAAACTTCATATTTATATTGGAAATTCAGTACGTATAATTCTATTATTCTAGAGACAAATGCCTGAGTTTTCTGCAGCTGGCATTAGACAACCCAGCTCCATCCCGCCTCCGCCTAAAACCCCATCGTCTAGCGGTGACATCCGTGGCCCTCTCAAATGATACGCAATATATATATTCATCGGGAAAAGAGGGAGGAATAGCGGTTTGCGACCTGACGACCGGAAAACGCTTAGGTTATGTACCGAAGCTACGGCCTTCTGAAGCATCAACGACAAAAGGGAAGGGCAAGGGCAAGGCACTCAATGTCGATGGTGAAGGACATGTTGACGAAGTGCTTTCGGTGGCGTTGAGTGGCGACGGAAAATATCTTGCTAGTGGAGGAAAGGATAGGAAGGTCGGAGTTTGGGAAGTTACTGAGAAGGAGGGGGAAGAGAAGAAATTGAGATGGGTGAAGGGCTTTATGGGGCACAAAGATACGATTCTGGTATGTTTTTCTGCCTTCTCGATGATTCGTTCAACGGAGCTTGACACCTTTTTACAGGGACTGTCTTTCCGAAAAGGCACAAACTCCTTATACTCAGCCTCTTCAGATCGTACGCTGAAAGTCTTCGATTTATCTCCAACTGTAATGGGATATGTCGAAACGTTATTCGGTCATCAAGAGGCTATTACAGGATTGGATAGCTTAAGAGGCGACTCAGCGATTAGTAGCGGCGGTCGTGATCGGACTGTGAGGCTTTGGAAGATTGCGGATGAGACACAGTTGGTGTTTAGAGGAGGAGGAACTACGAAATCAAAATTAAGAGAGATTCTGGAAGGAGGAATCGAGGACGATCAGGAACAGGATCTCTCAGGTGGGAATGTGAAGCGGAAACAAGACATGCAGACATGGGTAGAGGGAAGTCTGGAATGTGTAGCCATGGTAGATGAGCAGACGTTTTTGAGCGGCGGAGATAGTGGGTACGTAGCCATTACCAATCAAGCTAATAGAAGTATTAACATTGATTTTGCAGATCGATATGTTTATGGACAACCGGGAAGAAGAAGCCCAATTTCACATTTACGACCGCCCATGGTTTAGAAGAGACTGAGTCTGCGACGGAGGGTACACTACGGCGGCCACGATGGATTACGAGTCTCGCATGCTTGCGATATGGCGATGTGTTTGCATCTGGTACGACGTGACGGTGCTTCTTCTGATTACAAGCTAATGACGACCTGTACAGGCTCATGGGACGGTCAAGTGCGATTATGGAAAATCGACCCTTCTTTACGCTCGTTTACCCGGATAGGTTCTTTCGAAGTACCCGGCATCATCAATTCCCTTCAACTAATTTCGATACCCCGAGGCTGGGATACCGACAAAGCATGGACAAAAACAGAAGGGCAAATTGCACCTCCCCAAAAATCTCAAGCTAATGGCAACGCTGAGAAGAAGAATAAGGCGGCTGTGACGAATGGTGCTACCCCCACACCATCTACTGCGACGAGAGGTGAAGAGGGTGTGTTGTTAGCTGTTGGGGTCGGACAAGAACCACGAATAGGGAGGTGGTTAAAGGTGAAGGGAGATGGAGCTGTTAATTCTGTGGTTTTGTTTTCTATACGTACCAAGGGACGCGCATCTTAATTTTATTGATTTCTTTTGAGAGCCCTTTGCTCTCGCCATGGATTCAATTTTACTGCTTGATTTGCTTCCGCTAAAAGTAGTAAGCTTTCGCACGCCTCACTGATCCTGCCAAATTTTCTCTTGAGCGAGTCTGCTATATGGCTGCTGTGGAAACAAGAAGAGCTTTGCCTCCAGGCGTTGCCCCTGTAAAACCTGAGTAAATTCTATTCCCAGGATAATTACGTTGTGTGCCAGTGTCTGATTATCGTGCAGATACATCATCTCCTTTCGTCCCACTACTCTTCCTGACGACGACTCGGCAGAAGGATCGACAAACCAGTCCGTTGAACGAGCAAGTGCGTTAAATGATGCTGCTCATGCAGGAGAAAAGCGGGAGGCAGATGCAGATGCAGATGCAGAGGAAGGCGACGATACTGAACCACCTGTGAAGAAGCAGAAGCTGTCCGGAGCACAGAGGAAGAGGCTGGCAAGGGAAGAGAAGAAAGCGAAGAGAGGTGCAAATAAAAACAGGAAGTTTGGAATGGTACATGAGGAGGTTGAGTTGTGTTGGAAGGTGGCCATGGGAGAAACATGCGAGTTTGCCGAAAAGTTAGTAGGTGTTCCTCCTTGCTCTACAAGATCTGATCATTTGTTGGAAGATGAAAAGATATTAATGACTTAATTGCAATTTAGATGTCGATTCACACATGCCATAAAATCTTACCTCTCCACGAAATCCCGCGATCTCAAGATTCCACCGTCTTCGGCCCTCACCGCATCTCCTCCCTATGTTACCCCTCTAGAAAGTGGTGATGTGGATCCAGAGTATACGTCCATTGATTTCACAACAAAATGTCCCGTATTCGAAGAACAAGGCGTATGCCGCGCAGGTTTGAAATGTCGCTTCCTAGGAGGGCATGTGAAGAAGACAGAGGAGGGCGGAATTCAGGTTGTTACGGATCCGGAAAGGGAACAACAGCTAAAGGATAGCACACAAGAATTAAATTATCCGAGACCTGGGCTGTTTAAAGAGATTAGAACGAAAAAGGTGGGTGTATATGCGCTCTTTATGTAGAATATTGACATTGACTGTCTCTGTGATAGTACCCTACACCTGTTACAGATGAATATCTGAAGGCATTACAGGATAAACAAAGGGATAATGAGAAGAAAGAGAAGGAGCTTAAAGCCGAGAACGACGCTGCTCCAGCTACCGCGACTCCACTGACGGATGCTGAGACCGTCGAAGAACAAGAAGGAAATACGGTATCTTCCACCACAGCTGAATCCGATGTTAAACCATCGAAGCCTAATGGAACTCCATCACAACCCTTCGACCAGTCGCAAGATGACTCACCCGATGTACCGTTAAGACCGGTGGAAAAGAAAAGGTTGCATTGGAGCGGCAAGACTTGTATGTGCCCACTTTCCATCTCGTGTTTACTCTGGCTAAGCTTTCTTTCAGACCTTGCGCCCTTGACCACAGCTGGAAACCTGGTACGTCCTAAATATATCTCATCTTCCTGATACTTCACTAAGACTTCTATTGTCAGCCATTCCGCCGTCTCTGCGTCTCCTTCGGCGCCGACATAACTTGTGGAGAAATGGGCCTTGCTTCCTCCTTCTTAAATGCTTCGAGAGAAGAGTTCTCTCTCATCCGTCGGCATCCTTCTGAAAAGATCTTCGGCATTCAATTGGCTGGGAATAAACCAAGCACACTTGTTCCCTCTGCAGAGATGCTTGCAAAGGAATTTGGATCAAACTTGGATTTCGTCGATTTGAATTGTGGATGTCCGATTGATTTGGTATTTAAGAATGGTGCTGGCAGTGCGCGTAAGTGTCTCTCTCATACTTTTTAAGTATACGTGAATCCAGATATTGACGACGGTCTGTGCTTTCAGTACTTGATCAACCCAGCAAGTTGGGGAAGATTTTGATTGGGATGAATAGAGCATTGGGAGAGATTCCGCTGACAGTCAAGATCAGGACGGGTGTGAGGGATGGGCGGAATACAGCTCATAGGCTTATGCCCCGTGTCGGGAAGGAATGGGGCGCAAGTGCTATCACCGTACGTTCTTCTTTTCTCTGTTTTTATTGAATTCTAATTGGCTATTTTCATTAGATTCACGGGCGAACGCGGCAACAACGGTATACTAAACTCGCGAATTGGGATTACATCAAGCATTGTGTGGAAACTTTGCGTACATCTGCAGCAGATGATGACCGTAAGCATATCTGTGCTTTTCAACCATTCCCCCCTTAATCTTTCCTAGTTCCGCCAATCCCCATCTTCGGCGGCGGCGACTGCTACTCTTCCCAAAGTTATTGGGAAGCCGTCGACAACACAGGTGTAGACGGTGTGATGGTCGCAAGAGGAGCCTTGATCAAGCCATGGATCTTTACAGAAATCAAAGAGAAGAGGGAATGGGATATCAGCTCAAGGGAGCGTTTGGATATCATAAAGCAGTACGCGGAGTATGGATTGAAGTATGAATGCTCTCCTTCTCCTCTGAAGAACAAGTGCTTACTTCTGGATTTACAGTCATTTCGGCGCTGATACAGCGGGTGTCAATACGACACGGAGATATCTCTGTGAGGCACTGTCATTCCAATATCGTTATATTCCTATCGGTCTCCTTGAACGACTACCTGGCAAGATGAATGAGAGACCGCCTGTTTATCGAGGACGTGATGAACTTGGTACGTATAATATTTCCATTTGCTTCTGAATCTTGTTGAAGTTATTCCTCTGCAGAAACAATGTTAGGCAGCGGTGACAGTCGTACGTGGGTAAAACTTTCGGAAATGTTCCTGGGTCCTGCCCCACAGAACTGGAGTTTCACTCCGAAACACAAGAGTAATGCATATGGAGACGAGGAAGCACAGGGTTAAACGGGAGGAGCGGAGATATATAATCTTTATTCATTTTGTTAAACAAGAAGTTTCCAAGCATTACCTAGTAACGATCATGCTGTTCTCGTGCATTTTCTAGGTTTGTTTTCTGATTTATGAAAATAGAGGTCGGCCGAAAATTGGAAATGACACAAATGCGTATCCAGGAAATGTTTTTATACATAACAGAGTAGTCCAAACAGAATCATAGCAGTCCAAACAGTCCATTACACTCCGTCTCAGACAACAAGCAATGCTAAGTGACCGCCAGCAACAGGTCTGTTAGAAGAATATTATTAAATGATGAAACACGATGCGAAGGCTTGTGATTTACCTTGCTTGGAATCCTTGGGACACAGCGTTCGTGGTCTCATACCAATCACTGAAGGGTACACTGTTGACACCACTAGCGATATAGTTCTTTACACCACTGATCAAGAGGTCTCGAGTTGCATTGTTGGTTGACATGGCAGCTGTCCACATTTGCCAATCTGAGTAGAATCATTAATAAGAAGGCAATATCATCTATTCATCGATCATGAGTTCCTACCTGACTTGGTGTACGTGTGCCTTGTATCAAGAGGAACACCGAAAGCCTCTGAAAATAGGATTAATAAGAATATTGCGGGATAACGCAAATAAAAGCATACGAGCAACGGTCTGATACCATGCAGATTCTGATTGAAAACCATTCATTAACAGTCCACGACTAGGTAGAGAAGTTAGACATACGCTGGTCAAAGAGCTGCTGAGGGAAGACGTTTGTACCCAGCAACTTATCCGCAAGCATATTGTACGTCAAACCCCAGGTGGAGGGATTGCCGTATGAGAGCTCAAAGTGTTTCAAGCCATTTGAACCGGTACCTGTTGCAAAGCCTACTATTTGGGGCGAGAAGCTCGTCGCAATCGACTTGCGAGAACAATTAGGACCTTGTTTCATTTTAGGAACTCGCAAAGGTAACATACGCTATAGTTGGCTGCAGTAGCTGAGTTTCCTAAGAGGGTTTCGATCTTGGACATGGCTTTGATACCGATAGTACCCTTGATGGCCAAGTTTGTCTGATTCGCCAAAGTACCGGCGAAATCATCGGTAGATAATCTAGGGACGTGTCAAATAAGCTCCTTCATAGATGTACAGTATTAGCTTACTGGTTAGCCGGGATTAAGGAATCCTGAATGAGGAATTGTGTCCATTGATCTAAAAGCTTGGACTATGCAATTCAAATGAGTGAGCACATAGTAGCTTAGAAGACAGTGGTGCTACATACGTAGCTTGTGATAAGACTTGTGTCGCCGGTCTTCTGCGTGTAACTCAAAGTCATAATCAACATGTTACCGCTTTCTTCGACAGGCATGGCTTCATCTTTTCCATCATTATGACCTAGGGCTTTTGGATAACTGGAACCTGTCGCGACAATAACATGAATATCCATCTAGGTATATGCATTGTAGAAGCTTACCCATATCATGTATACTCCAAGGATTGGGATACTGTCCACTGGCTTGATATTGGAATAGGGGTTCGAGCAGCAGCTTGCCTAAAGTCGGGTTCAGGTATAGGAAAATGGGCCAAGCAGGGAATATGACGTCGCTGAGAATACGTATAAGCCTCCAAGAATTCATCGGGAAGACCCCATTAATATAAGCTTACACGGTATTGACATTGCCGTCCGATGAAATCTCTGCGGAAAGTGAGTTTATGCGATAACGCACGAAGGAAGAGTACAGACCTTTCATGAAGTACATCACATCACTCGTATTGAACTTGCCGCTTGAATCCTTTCCGACAGTCAATTCACATGCGGCTAGGGCTTGTCTTACAGAAAGTTCTACGATGGCGGCGTAGTCGGAGGAAATGGCGGTAGCGTCACTCGAAATTTTGGCATCAAGAGCGTTTGCAGACGCCAAAGCAGTCTGATAACCGGGAAGGAAGGACGCAATCTACGAAGATTGGCCATATCAAAATCAAAATAACGATAAGAGTTAAGTCGGTCACATACCGCGGCCGTTGCTGAAGCGAACTGGGTAAAGAAGAAGCTCGAGCGATTCTGCAACGCCCCACCAGCAACGATGTATTGAATGGCGGGATCACGAACATGGCCAACGCTGAAAACGACGGGTCCTGCGGATTTGACGGTGCCCAAGTCTCTTGAAAGTCCGAAGACAGGCCAGTTGTTGCTTATAGCTCGGAAATTAGTATCTTGGGTGTTTGGTAGCTTTCCGTTCGATGTGAAAGCGCCGCGGACGACGATGTCTTGACCTGATTGGAATGTTGTGTTTGCCGTCTAAACAATCATAAGTGAATGATATATAATGATCGAGGGGAATAAAGCATACATTCTGGATAGAATAGAATGCAGAGCCATCTAAGAAGCGTCATATATGATAAGCAAAGGTCATTGTAAAGAAATGTATCTTACATTGGGTATGGTCTGCTACTTCGGCGAATACTTGCTGATTCTCTAATTGTACTTGGTGAGTGATGATTCCGCCCGTCGTACTTGTACTCCAGTTGGCAGTCAAGGAGTTATCACCCGAAACCCATTCGGCACTGAGATGGATTAGTATCGAGTCATGTCAGCACTACTAAGGTAAGCTGACGAACCTAATGTCGGTATACACTTGTACAGAATGAGCATTGCCATCGGTGGATGCGACGGATAAGGCGAGATACGAGAAGGGAAGTGACTGTTTGACGAAGTCTGTGGGCTATTGGATATTTCGTCAATGTGGAATGAAACAATAACAGATAAAGGCTCGCATCACCTCGACAGGACTCAAGAAATTGGCGGTAAGATCAACGGGGCCAGCAGAAAGAACAAAAGTGCTTTGCGTCGCAGTGTACTACACAAGAGCTCAAAGAAGTAAACGCGAATAATCACTTTAGTCTAACCTTAAAGCTCTTCTGAGTAGCCTTCAGTACCCCAGAATTGAGGGTGGGTGCTCCAAGAAAATTATATGCCGTTCCATCGACGCGAATGAAACCAGCCCATCCGACAATCTGAAAATGGCACGTCAGGATCGTACAGAAAATATAAAGACTCTACTTACCTGTCCGGTCCAGAATGTTGGCCAAACGCCGTTTAAAGGTTGCCCGCTTCCTTGAGCTAGCCACGCAGACAAATAGGGCGTCCGCACGGCAAGCGGAACAGAAGGTGGATTCAGAGGAGTAGCCGTCCACGTCACAGAAGCTTCAACAATAACAGTAGTGATCCCCAACAGCGAAGTCAATAAAAGGCCAGGACCCCTCGATAGCAGCATGTGAGTTCAGTTGTCGCTAGTAGCTGGGAAGATGAATGCGAAAATTAACCTCGTAGGTCATCATACTTAAAGCTAGCTTTAAGGTGCCTCTGAAGCAGTGGGCCATGCGACAAAAACGAATCGTGCATTGATATGAATTATGATGGAATGCATGGCTACGAATGCTGCGTCACCGCGCTTGCTACACTGCACCCAGTAAACAAGGTCACATGGGTCTTCTTCCAATAAAGCAACGAGGTATTCTTCACGCTAAATTGCCTAGGTTCAACCTGGAAAGATAATTGGACGAAATTGAGTAGAGAAAAGGCACCTGATTGCTTTTACAGTGTGCTGCTGCGCCTTGGGGCTTCCTTCAGCATGAGTCCGATGCTTCTAGACGTGCAACCTGCCCGCTATTTAGGCGGTCGTGACCTAGAGCTCCACGTCGAGAACTTAGATATATAGGCAGATGAGTAATATAGCTCAGTGGAGGGCGTTTTGTGCTTGCAGCTGATATCTTCTTCCGGGCCGCTCGCGCCTCTGCAGCACGCTCTGAACGTTAGCCGTGGTTGCTTGCATGATAGATGTGTATATCGAAAAGACACGGAAAACCGGCGAAAGACAAGTAGTCGATGTTTGGTGGAAGTTCAAGGTTTGCATTAAATTGGTTCCGCCGTTCGGAACGATCGACCCTGCAATGTGCCGCATCCTGCGCCAACAACTCGTCGCGACCTCTGTGATGCTGTGATGATGACATTCGCCGTCAAACAAGTGGATCTCTCTCTGAGGATACGCTCAGCTTTAATACAAGTCAAGGCGTTACAGCAAGACCCTCGACGTGTTTGGAATTCCAGTACAGTTACGACATCTGATTCTGAGAGTAGTACCTGAACTGTTTTGCAGCTTGCTGCAGAGATACCTCAGGCCTCACGTAAGTCACTTTCAATCCTTAACTATTAGTAGTCCAGCGCTACAAACCGACTGATATTTACCTGGCCCAGGTTATAAAATTGCATAAACTGAGCTGAGATTGCTCTGCTCAGAATCGGTTGAATCCAGTTGAAATACGTAGACTACACGACACAGCTGGTGCTAATTCATGAAGATGAAGCCGCCGTATGGACGTATAGGTGATTTGATGGTTTCTTATGATAAGTAATAGTAGTTTGGATTCAGGTGTTCGGGGACGTTTTCGCAGTCCTAGAGCCCACGGATGTCACTGTAAGAATGTGAGTTCTTAAGCTTTTGTGTCCTTATGAAAAACTGATATCCAATTTTTTGCAGACCAGCGTACTTAACTTTGACGGATTAGCAGTACGTGGAATATCGGACACAATGTTATAATCGGGTTGGCACACCGCGTTTTCTATTTCTATTTGCCCACTTCCCAGCTATTTCTGGATATTCGAATTCAATCACACTAAACTTGTGATATTTTAGTAATATCAATCACCCGGAGACGCATACGCATTCTTTCTTCAAACAAGTAAGGGGCACTTTAAGGCTATCATCATCCCTTAATATTCTTCATTTATGTATCTTTTGGTCTTTTGCAGATGCAGACATATTTAGTATGATGATTATAATCAGCGGAAATGCCCTACATTATCATCGTAAGTGTAAGGAAGCTGACTCGGTTATCGTCACGTCTAAGTACTACTGTACTATTGAAGTAGTACTTACTAGTAAGTACTTATTGTTAGGATTATGGGAGCTGCTGAATCAGGTGGATACGATACTTAATTTTAATACAGAGCTGCAATGATTGTTCCTGTGCCCTTATATCTCGGAGTTGTGTGTCGAATGCCGAGCAGCCTCATGGTTCGGGATACATGTCCCACGGGATCTAACCCTTATAAATATCATGCTTTCCTCAGGCTTTCTCTCTCTCTCATCGCAATCTGACTTAACGCCACCAAATCCGAGGACGTTACGCATTGCTTTCAATTCAACAAGGAGAACGTGTAGATACTATGGCATTAAACCCTGATGGCCGTTTAAATCCCAGTTTGTCACGAGTGGAATCATCTATCCAACGAGTTTTCGAGGCAAACCTCGGTGGCAATGCTCACTCTAAGCCGCCACCTACTCAACAACTTTCCGACGAAATGCTTCGTACCAATTCGCAGTCCAATTTATTAGGTCGCGTACGGAAGCCCAAGTCGCCTATCGGATGAATTGTCGATGATATATAGTCATGAAGACATTCGAAGAGACAACAACTATTTCCATGGAAGTTTGGAAAACGGAGGGAGTGGGATATTGTCCGAAAGCATCTCAGACAGGTTTGCTCGTGGTGGCGCAGTCTGGTTGATGCTATACCGCGCATTTGGGCTTATCTCTACATCACACCACCTAAGCCGTTGTCACTGGTTGAGACGTATCTAACAAAATCCTAAAATCGTCTTTCAATCATATTGGTTACTGCAGATATTATATCTCAAGAATACATGAACACGGTTGCCACTCAGAAAATCTTGCTGAAGGCCATTATCAATCTGCTTCGCCATCCGGACCATAAGCTGCAAATTTCCCAACTCTATGTGGGCTCCGACAGTATGTCAGGGACCGGCAGGATTACCCGGATGTTGTTTTCAACTGGAGAACGCACATTTATGTCGCAGTTGCGGGAACTTACCTTGAAGGATGATTCATATGAATGGAGAGAGGGGAATGTACGTTCGGATTTCCTGTACGAGCAAATATTCCCTCTGCTTCGTGGAGATGCGCCCAACCTGACCTCTCTGCATATCGACATTTCTCCCGTGAATCAGGCTCTTACGCTGTCGAATCCGAGGCCCGCTATGATTTCAAACATGACAACTCATTCTGGATTAAAGTATTTATATATCCACATATACTATCTAACGCTCCCGTGGCGCTTCCGGTTTACATTCCCAGCTTTGGGGACATTATCCATATTCCATCCCTTAAAAGAAGATAACTTACCATTGGAACTTGATGGCAAGTTGTGTGCCCCTCACTTATCAACTTTGACTTTCCATGACAGCCTACCTCGATCACTAGCAGTTCTTCAAAATATTCGCCAAAACTTTCCCAGCCTTATGTTCTTGTGTATCACAGGCGAAGAACTTCCAAGGCTTTTCCATAGAAGCTGTAGTGCCCCTTTTCCAGAAACTGCGAAGCATAGATTTCCGAGAAACAAAATATAACATCTATGATCTTATAGAGTACCTTGGGGCGACCTTCACAGATTTAGAAGGAAACACGCCGCCATCTCCTGTTATCAATATTGACCTTGGATTTGTATACTACGAAGACGTCACACCGCCTGCTAATTATTGGAATTCTTTGAAGATGGCTATTTGGAATTCTCCGAAGATGACAAGAAAACAGACATAGAAGAGGTGCTCCGGAATTCCTAGTAGAGTTCACGCTTACATGTAACGAGTACTAGTAAGCATAGGATACATATATGCCAGTCCGATTTTGTTGCTCGCCGACGTCTACCCCGTTTTACGTGCATATATACTGTAGATAGCTATAGCCGAGATGTTTGAAATGCCACACAATGCTTTATGTTTCCTTTTCCCCAAAAGCTTAAGCTGCGGAGCTCTGTCAGCGTTTTGGGTTAACAACACAGAATCGTCTGAAAGAGGTTTATGTATATATCGGAAGTGCGTGTTATATGGCTCCTGTTATGATTGAAGTAGTGTATCAAAGGATTATGGGAATTTTGAGTCAGGGGGAGGGTACAAAAGTTAAATTTAAATACAGGGCTACAACTTTGGTTACTTCGTCACAAAGGAGTCAATTTCCCCTTTATTTCAGAGTTCCAGATTGAATACCGAAAACAGTAGACCTCATAAATAACAGGCTTTCCTCATAAAAAAATTCTCACTACCCTTTACAACTTGAACCTCACCCATCGTAACCAAATACTAGTAAGTACGTTATGCATTGCTTCTGTGATACTGTCATAATTTCAACGCGAAAGCTGCAGACATGACATTGAAACTTATATTGACAGATTGTAGACCAATTTCTTACCGGAGTCATTTATCCAAGTTCTTGGTGAAATAGGAAGGTCTGATGACGATTCGGAGTCCAAGTTTGGATGCCTCAATATGGTTAAATGTACGATTCACCGGTGAAGCCGTCAACGAGGACACTGCTATTTGCTCCGTATCAGTGAGAAGCTGTTGTATTCCTAGATTTCTTTGAAAGAATTAGCAAAAATTGTCGGTATAAGAAACCGTTTGATCTTAGCCCTTCGCATTCACGCCCAGGGCTGAGCAGTGTGTTCCAGTGACAACGCGTGACTGTCGCGTCTACACGTTCCTTCTGAATTCTGACTCGTCGTCTGAGCATGGATTCCCCATATTTGACATATTATGTTAAGGCATGTATTTCAATTTATGCCTTTACAGTTACTGACCCTGTGATGTTTAAGGACATAAGTTTCAAGTATCCACTTACGTGAGTCAGTTAGGCGACCGCCCCGTCTGCGACCCGAACATGTTATTGTCGACGCCCGAAGTCAGACGTGTAGGGCCTTGGCTGGCTTGGAAGCAATATTTCTATATCCAACTTCCATCTGCGCCCGCTTTCCGTTTGCATCCCCGACTTGTTGTTATCGATGCTCCGGAATCCGCGGATCTTAGGAACTTGCGCTCGTTGTCCGCTCTTGTGAATCATGCTCGTTATTATCGTCTCAGTGTTCCGGATCTTATGAGCCCATTTGAACTTAAGTCAATATATTCGTCGAAGAAAGAAGAATTAGAAACATATAGTACTTTCCATACGGGCGACCCGAGTATTTTCTAGAATATTTATTTAATTTTCTTCTGCGCCCGCTGTCCATTTATGCCTAGAACTCGTTGTTGTCGAAGCTCAGGATCTGGAACCTTGTTCTTTGGGCTTGTGTCATTATATACTTAGAAATTGATAAGATATTTAGAGGTGTGTGTATATTCTTCTTTATATAAATTACTAGGTGAGAGCCGGCATGAATATCTATCTGCGCCTCTATCTTCCTTCCAGGTCGCTGTCCACTTGTGACTCGACCATCTTATCTGAAAATCTGAAAATCTGATTTTGGAAAACGGATTTAAAAGAATCTTCAGAAGTGTGTTTAAGTTCCTTATGGGCAAAGGGGGTATTTCAAACCTAGAATACTTATTTATTGAATTATCCCCCCATCCGCTGCCTTTCTTAATGATTATTTTTAAAGATCAGGGCGATATCGGAGATTAGGAGCTCCTTTAATATCGAGGCTCACTGCGCATTTTTAAGAAGTATGTATTGAGAAAGCTTGGTATTTCCTTACGGGGAACTTTCAACACTCTATAAACTTAATTAATTCTTCCTTAAGCTTACTTCCCTAATTTTAATTGTACCTCGTTAACTGAAAATGTTCGAAGCCCTCTCTAAGCATAAGATCTTCTTCGAACACGGACTCGGAGTCATAGTACTGCGCATTTGAAATAACAACTTGAATTGAATCAATTTAAACATGGGTACTTCCCTACAGGTAATACAGACATTTTCTCTGAAGAAAACGCTCATAAAAAGGTGTATGGCCATCATAGGTAATGCAGTATTCTGTGGACGGCATGAGGGCCGTGCATGCGTGACAACGCGTGACCGATCGCGTTGAATACTTAGCTTGAGTCCTCATTTGTCATATTAATTTTATAATACACATACAGCTTCAACTCAACCTAATCACTCGCATTTTTCTCTACCCCGTATAGTAAGTATTTAAGTATCCACTTAAGCACTACTTCTAAAGCATCTAGAACCTTAGAGGCGTCCCTTTGATTTGGCTTATCATGTGTTCGAAATGTCCCGGATATTAGAAAAATTTATTACAGTATTAGGTGAAATTTTATTACAGTATTAGGCGAACTTTTTCAAAAGAATTGGAAGTATTTCCTTACGGGTATCTGCAAGCAGTCCAAGCCACTGATGATTCGGAACTGAGTCAAGACGCGCGCCACGAGGTCCACGTTTCCGAAACGGAACAGCGTTAGTAACTCAAGCTGCCTACAATTCATGACGATTCTCTTACTAGCTATGGCTCTGACTCATGTGAAGGGATATCGGGATTACTATGTAGCACCGCCAATGTGCTGTGCCGTGACTGAGCGTCAAGTGAGACTATGTCGGTACCCCGGAATCGTTGTAATGCTACCCTTGATGATCAAGGGAGCTCTTAACCCTTTGAAGAAATATACAATCATATCAAGAGATATCTGACGGGAACAAGCGGAGTTTTTTTTATCCAAGATAGTAAAACCGTCGTCGGACACGCTTTCCTTGTATAATTAATAGTAAACAGATTTATGTCAGTTACTATTTTAATAATGTCTCGAATAAATGTTACAAATTTATATAGTATTCGTCGCTCTTCGCCAGTCGTTACTAGTATCTTACATCTTACATTCGTCGTTATTCGTTACTCAGGCTTTCTCCAAAACAAATTCGTCTTCATCTGTCGATATATGCTTTTGTGTTGTAAGATGAGCGGATGATCCGTCGCCAATTCTTGACAGCGAATACCATGCAGGGGGTATGGATATTGTCCAAAAGACAATATTTATAACAACTGTATAAAGCGGGCTGAATTTCCTGTTTGCCAGAGAATGGCGGCTGTTAGAGAATATAAACGTCATAGATGCATATCACTTACGACGAATTTATACCAAAAGATGCGCATTGCCCCCAAGCTTCGACTCCCCGCAACAACCCGGTTGCTCTCGTGAGCTCTCCAGTCCCATCTCCGAGTGAGCCGACAGCCCAGTACTGATAATCATTTTGTGAGTTTATGAAGACTTGAAGGCCATCATTCAGCCACTTACGAGATAGTTCTGCACCAGATTACCGGATGCATTCAGCATCAGGTAGAGGCCAAAGCCACGACCAAATCCTGGAGTCAACCAATCCATCTTTCCTGGATTTTTATGGGTATATATGTGTTGGAGTATAAGAGCCCATATAAGAACTCCAGAAAACAGAGTCAGCACAAATATGCCTGCGTATTTCCCCCGTTTCTAATATGTAAGAAAGTTAAGCAAGAAAATAAATAAAAGAGAGCTAATTGCCAACCTTGAGTGATAGTCGCTGTGAATCCAAGAAAAAACCAAGTAAAGTGGTTGCAACGATGCCACAGATAGCACTCAAGAAAGATGCCAACGCGCGAGCTCGAACCTGGGCAAAAACTAAGTAAGGCGAGTGGGCATTCAAAAAAAACCTGAACACGAACCGAGAAGTAAAGCGTCAAGTATGTCGAGGCATATCCCCAGTAGAACCAACTGCCTGCGGAAGGTTTAACCGACAGGCATTGCATAAAATGAAGCGAAGCTTACTGAAAAAGAGTGGAATCAGGAGACCTAATTTCCGGGACAAAATAGTACGCCCAAGGATCTTGGCCTGCTCTTTAGTAGACGTCTTCTTTTCCACCGTGACCTTCGTGCCATCTTCCCGTTGGACATGTTCGGGATTAGACAGAAGGAAGGCTGTGGGCAAGGCAGGCACTTGCAAGACGACAAAGGCCAGGAGAGTTGCGTAAGAAATTTTCCCGCCGGTTTTCCGGTGGATATTGACACCTAAATTGATCGCTCTAGAGGGAATATGGTTGAAGCATAGTCGACGTAGAGATATTAGACATCACGCTTACCCTCCAACAATTTGACCACTATTTTTAAATGCCAACCATATTGCCAGGTACCTGCCACGCTTACGGTGTTCAGGATAAGCCAAGACAATAGCACCCTAATCATGAATAAGAGTGTGAATGCCGCAATATGACATGCATAGAATGTAGCTTACTTCGGCAGCCCAGTAGAGTCCCGCGGATATTCCGCAAATAACAGCTCCAAGGATGACGAACCATTCCTGAAATACAAGGTTAACGTTAAGAAACCGGGAGCATTGAAGGAACTCACTGTGCCATATCTGTTATTCTGGTCTGTATACGAACGTAAGTAAATAAACCGAAAGAAAGGCGGTAAGGACTTTACATAGTGAAGCTGAATACGGGGCCCATCCGAGAGTTCCGAGAATAAGTGTATATCTTACACCGATGGCGTTCACCAACAATGCGCTGGATATACATCCCAGTCCCATCAAAGCAAATACAATCCTTGATGGAGTTAAGTTGGACGCCTCAGAAGGAAATATACGCTACATACGAATTTGCAGAACTATGGGGATAGGTTAATGACGCATGTATAAGCTTTACTAACGGTGGAACGTACTTGACAAGATAGGGTTCGAGGGCACCTCCAGCTCCGAGACTGTTGTTTGCATTCCTAATCACGATGTTCAGAATTACTGTTATGCGCAATGCAAAGAGCACCCTACCATAATCCGGGACCGAGGAAACTGATGCTATAGTGAAAATATCAGGAAATGCCAGCAAAAATAAAATACGAATGCAATTACATTCCCACAGTTATGATCTGAAAGAAAGTGCCTCGCCAAAAGGAGCGTTTCTCTTGGGATTCGGCGGGTAGAACCTCCTTGGTAATGGATGCGCTACTGTGGATACTCATGGTGATGGGTCAGCCAGGAGACGCACTGATATTAGACTAAAGAATCCATGGGCACATGTCGACTATTAAATATACAACTCTGAAGTGGCTCAATTATGTCGAATCATTGCATGTAAAGGTGCAATCAGGGGAATAAGGGGAGATGTCTCAGAACAGCTCAGAACGCATGCATCCGTCCCGCACTAGTCCCCATCGGCTCCCTCAGAATTTCGTAAGGTCCAAAAACATTGTTGGACCCGGAAGTTTTCACAAGTCTCGCTACTTTGTGGTTTATTTTTCTTAAGGGAAAATTGCGACTTCCTTTGCATCTTGGGATCCGGGTCCCCTGTTATAGTCCTTCTACGGCACCTTCAAAACATATACCATGAAGATTAGCTACTTCGGATGAACGTATACTAAATCACGTCTGATGCACATACCTGCTTATCGTTTTGTATTTCGAGTTAGTTTAGGTACTGAGGGGAGGTTCAAGTTTCAGTGCTCTCTCTTACGTCGTTGTGAGTGATCAGCGAATACGCGTCCGTCATTACATGGTTTCATCGTCGTTTGACGAGGAAGATTCGAGAAGCTTATGGATGTGTTGCAAAATGTCAAACTGCTTGGTGAAGATTAGGATTCTACTATCTAGGAAGCGTTATCGTGCACACGACTTGGTCTAACTGGATAGGTACTGAAGCTCAAGTGCCAAGAACTGATGGTCCGGAGCCAAGTACTCCAGACCTCATATCAAGGTCCTAGGGATCCGGACTTTACGCCTGGCGTGGAAATAGTAATTCCTTTCTCTGTGCCAATAAGTAACTGTCATGATGTGCGATGATGGGAGGTTGGTTGGAGCCTAGGACAGTTGCAGGATGTTTAAATACATTCCGTGTGCATACTACTACTTCATTCATGAATGCGAAACAGGTTCTTCACCAGAAAAGCGCCCTTAAATCTATCACTGGCATGTCTACCTAATTTCTAGTCTGATCCTGCACAACGCTAAATAATAAATAGATAATTTTCATCGATCACAAGCACTGCTCCTGTGTACAGACGAGACATACACGTAGTCCGGAGGCGAGCATCTATGGTAGGCTGCAACGGTGAATTCACTGCCGGCAGCTTGAAATGTCCGTTGAAGGTTAGAAGAGTTATTTGTCTGAATTGAAAGGACGGAGAAACACATAACTGAGACGGCATCGCACAGATGTAAAACATTTAACAACTACTGTACACTAAAGACCGGCGATGTGCCAGATGAGCAGGAAAGTAGCAAGAATGGGAAGTGCGACGCCATCGCGTTGATGATTACACAGCATTTCCCAAGCTCATTATTCCCGGTGAAGACCGTCTCAGGTCACAGAGGACCAGAGCGGGCGAGAAAGTTGCAGAAGGAAAGTGTCCTGGCTCGATATGGCGACAGCGATCTCTGTGTGATGGGAGAGATTAGGGGCGTTTCCCTTTTAAGCCACGTTCCGATCAGTTTCTGTCGTGCCATCTCCCTTTCTTGTTTTTGAAGTACAATTTTGATCTGAAAATACGAGGACAAATTCATATGATATTTTCTCAAAGTATTGTAAACAGAATGAATGAAAATTGGCTTTGAACCTGGGTACGACCTAAGTATAAGTCGCTCCAAAGCCCGCTCCCCCACGCCCCTTGCTTCGTACCACTACACCCCCGGCGCCGGTCCCCATCCAACATGCTAGTCAGCTATTCTCTTTAATCGCGCATAATTCACGTTTGACATTGGCAGACACGTCTCAAAACCCGACGGTCCCAACGCGCACACAAGAGATATAATACGTCTTTGTCTACCGAATCATCGCTTTTCTATTATCACTCGATGGTATCCATAGCTTTGCTTAGTCTTCTTTCTTCACAGGTGTGTGGATTGCCTCATATGCTTACTGTTTGACCTGATCTTGCCTGCCCTCTAGGTCCGCGCTCTGTACATCAACGAGCCTTCATCTCTTTCTGATAGGTGTCGCTGGAGGTCATTGTACATAGAGGATATTAATTATAGAGAAAGTATTGAGATACTGGGAGGAGTTCCTTTATCTAGGTATGTTTTATGTTTCTAAGGCTGATTCGCCTGTTGACTTGTAATTCGACCTCTATAGGTTTTTTCCGGCCGTACTGGACGCTTTGTGACTTAGCCACACCGTTGGATATTTGGGAATTGGGAGCTGCAAAGGGAGTAAAGGAGGGTAGTGGGCTATTGCATATTGGTGGATCCGGGTCCGCTGTACAGTGTAAACCGATATGTACATATTTGCTACCAATAAATCTATTTGAAAAAAAAAGAAAAAAAAATAAGGAAAAGGAAAGGAACAGCTACAACAACCGATATAAACCATTGTCAACCGCCTCGACCCTCTTGCGTGTTGTAAACATGCACCATTCTTCGGTCAAGCGCGTTTCACATCGGGCCGAACGACACGAACCTCCGTGAACCGTCCTGACCCGAGGCGGTTTTCACTGGGCATTATTTATTAGGAAATAGCAGGGAAACTCGGGGCTGGCAGTCTCCGCTCAAACCCCTTATAAAACCGAGTTGTAGACAGGATTCTTGAATTACGTACCGCGTGACGACGCGTGACATAGCGCATCAAATTAAACCGAATACAGCGATATCCTTTACATATTTCGATCAAAACTGTGAATGCATTTCGAAATACTCGAAATATATCGAAAGAAGTGGTTGTAAAATGCGGGAACCGCGGCTCTCCGGTGTTAAGCTACGACTCAGAGACGCCGCACAGCACATGCCCGACGATAAGATAGCCACGTCGTAGCATTCTTCGTTAACGTAATGATGTTTCCTAATATCTGAAAAAGAAGCTCCCTCAGAACGAATGATCCGCCAGTGGGTGCGATCAATCTATATGACCCAAAATAGGCTGATTTTCCGGCAACTACTGATTCCCAGCACCGCCCTTCATTTACGTCATTCTCTATATCCTAGTACTAGACCGTGCCACCACTAAACAGACTAAACACCATCTACTTGAGTCCGTTCAACCACCGGGATATCGGGACAATTCGTCGCGTTCCTTGTTATGGTCAGGCTTGCTATATGACTCTGGGGCCTGCCACCGCATCTCTTTTTGCACTACGATCGTCGGACATGCACATTGCGGTCATGTCGAGGAATGCAAACCCCTTCTCTCGAGAGTTCGTGATAATCATACTTGCTAATTCTGTCGACTCGACTCCGTGGTCCTGCTTGGCCTGACAGGATCATCAAAAACTAGCATTCCGACCTCAATTGACATGCATCTGCGTCTTCGTCATCCTTTTGAGATCAAGCACACATCCAGACGTATCCCCGTAAATTTTTAGTACATGGAAGTCAGGTAAATTAAAGTACATCTTTTGGCTGCGCTGGGAGACCCCGAGCTCCGCGGTATAGTAGACGGAACAATGACATGCCCCGCTGTACACCATTTCGCGAAGTTGACATATAACTGAGAGAAGACAGCAAATAAGTCTAAATTCGAGCAAGAGCAGGGTAGAAACACCAGGCAGATCGTATAGCATCGAACAATTATGCAAAGGATAAGCAATCAACTATGAAAGGAGAAATTATTATAACACATGTCTTGACCTTTGATATGTAACGTTTGAATAAGCAGGCTTCAGGTTAAGTCCGCATGCGGAATATAATAATATTTTTCTGCCACAGCGCCATAGCATTTGTTGGGGGAAAATGACTACATCGATCCCCACTGGCTACCATATTGGGGCTGCCCTGTATATCCATGAGGTGGTTGTTGATACTGCAATGGAGGGGCGCCAAATCCAATTGGATTCTCACCCTGAGCGGGCCCGGGATTTTGTTGGGTGTAATTTGCAGACATCATGCCCGGCGCGTATTGTTGAGGATACTGAGAATATGCATTCGTGGTAAAAGATTGCTGCTGTTGTTGCGGGAATGTTGATGTATACGGTTGTGTGAATTGTTGCCCATACGGGGATTGTGCAGGCATTCCCGTCTGGTATGGTGATTGGAAGGAGTTAGCCGGTGATAACGTCTGACTAGGTATACCAGTAGGCTGCTGGAGTGTGCCAAACTGCCCAGGGGACCCTGCGAAAGACGAGGAAGTGCTTGGGAATGAGGTTGCAAACCCAGAAGCCTGTTGTTGCTGCAATTGCTGCAATTGTTGCATTTGCTGTTGCTGCTGCTGCCGCAGTTGTTGTTGTTGTTGTTGTTGCTGCTGCTGCTGCTGCTGCTGCTGCTGCTGTTGCTGTTGCTGCTGTAATTGAGCTTCGGTCGTGAATGCGGATTGATTAGATGATCCTGTTTGTCCTGGAAGATTAGGCGTCAGAGACATCATGTCATTCCAAACCGGATGTGACGAGGGTGGCTGGGGCGTCGACGCAGCTTGGGGAATGGATGGCGCGGATTGTGTATGATGTAATACAGAGGCGTGTTGCACTGATGGTGTGGAAGGCGCATAAGATCTGGGCAGCCCTGAGGTGGGCGGCAACTGAGGTGGCAACGTTGAAAGGCTACGAGTTGGCATGGTCGATGGAGCAGCGGGAATAGCGGATGTGGTAGCTGGAACAGATCGCGCGAATGATGGAGACGGAGTGGGATCTGACGGGAGCGGAGGGAGAGGCGATGATCGTCGAGCCATACTTGCAGCTGGGATCGACTGAGACCTCGCTGGGGTTTGGACTGAGAAATTGCCTCTAAGTCCGTTATTCATGGGAGCCATAAAACGCTTGGATTCATATTTCGCTGTGTCATGTTTAATAATCATACAGTGCCGGTAAAAACAATCTGCCTACCTCGAATGTACTGCTCTAACTCACTGTCTCTTTCTGAATCTTCACGGTTCGCAGGAAGCGGGTTACGGGCCTCATCGGGGTTATATTTTGCATTCGATGCAACGTTTCCAATGGATTTCATTACCTAGTTAAGCGAAAAGAATTGTCAGGTCGGGACATAGCAGACATACCCCTTCCCCGCTTGACGTGCCTCTACTTGTTCCTTAGTCCAGGAGTCCATAGTCAAGCTCTTCCTTTTGAATACGAGTTGGGTGTCAGTGTAGAAACCAGATGGTACACGCAACAGTTACATACACTTTACTGACATGAGTTCCGATCTTGCGGTGCACACTGGCACAATTGACGCTACGCACATAGATGCCTCAGTCGCTATTGCACAATCGATATCGGTGACGCATACCAAAGAAATATGCCTAGGTTGTGAGAAGCCCATCGGGGTGCTCTTGCTTTACAATCCGCACAGATATCTGTATTTCGGAGAGAAGTTCGCGTAATACCACATTATTATTCGTCGCCACATACCATTTCCGGGTTTACTGACGAGGTCTAGAAGGGTACGCTGGTTGCGATCAGCAGTCAACTTATTAACTCCTGACATGTGGAGAATTATCAAACAAGTATGCGGTGGAGGGCCTGTGTTTTGTGTACACTGTAATAGGAGTTCGGAGGAGGGGCAAGGGGTGCTGGCGTCCACTGAGACCACTGTGACACATTGCCATGCTATTGTGTGACGAGGTAGTTAGATGCCAGCCATCAAGTTCCAACAAAGAGCGAAACACAAAAGCGATTTGAAAGGTGATATAATATGTTATAGGTATTAGTATAGTTAGATTTATAAATATTAATATAGATTTATAGATAAGATTATAGACATATAAAATAAAGAAGCGAAAGGTACATGAGATTTGCACGAGATAGATAAAAGGCAATTGCATAAATGAAGATGATGGATACAGTGTCGGTGTTCAAGATGATGCTGGTCGTAAATCGGTAGATCGCGTACAAGTTGATGAAGAGTGCCTATCGATACAGTATGACTGAGAACCCGAAATATTCATTGATGAGATGTTCCTACGAAATTATTCATCAGATATGTAGTATACAAGAACAACCTAAAGCTTACAATAACGACTGCACGCAGGGCAACGATGAGTTGACTGTCGCCGTGGGCGTGTGGTCGCAGCATGAGACCCATAACATGAACAATATCTGGCACTTTGACACTCATGGTAAGCACTGTCTTTGCAGTTAGAGCGTTCACAGTCGCGGGTCTTCGTTCTTTTAGCGTCGGAGGATAAGTGACCACACGCCAGATATTGGCATTCAGCGATAACAACGTATTGACACATCCCTAATGAACTCTTTCTGCTACCAAGTCCGTGAGTTGAAATGATAGAAGTGTGAAATGAATAGAACATACATTAAGGAATGAGAGCGATTGAATCCAATGTACAGTGAAAGAGCCGAGAGCGGACGAGACTTGAGGAACTGAGAAATGATAATGATAATGGAAACCTGACTTCACTTATATATGCTGAAGTGGACTGCCGATACGTCCATGACTATGGAGTCTGGGAGAAACCCGTACAGAGCTGTGACTGGCACTTCGGAGACTCTGGACGCAAGAGAAACCACAGCGGCATATGGTACCATCAGCATAGTAGCGAAAGAGAAGCAATGTCAGATAAGTCTCCCTGGAAGTTATCGTAGACGGAGGCGAGGGCACGAGGGCAAACGCTGCGTCGATCTTTCGCACCAAATGGCGGTAGTCAGATAAGAATATTCCATCAAGAAATTGAGAATACCGCAGACACCCAGTATATTTGAAAGTTAAGTCGAAAAAGGGTCCAGGCCAAGCTGTACCGCTATAATCCGGGTAGGGTAAGTAGTACAAACGGCTGCAGCGAAAGATGTAGCGCTCCGGATTAACACCAATTTACTTGTGAGGTTCCCTTTGTGTGGTTGGAGCAAAAGGCAGACTAGACATACATCTGGGATGAACACAGTCCAGATCAGTTGACGGCGTGATTTGTACAACGTATTCGTGCCATCCGCTCCTCGGTCGAATGAACCGTTCACAGCAAGGTCCATTCTATTGCAAGTCCTGGGAGTACTGCGTTAAGATTGGAATCAAAGGACACACCAACAACGGTAGAAACTTGGTGTCGTTCTGACTCGGTTCGCTGAAGAGTATAGCAACACCCAGAAGCAGCCGGTCTCGTCAAAAGGCATCAGCTTCGTGGCGTCAGGTAACCAGTTCTGGTAACTTGACTCGATTGAGACACAGATAAGTGTATGCTCATAAAAGATATGATGCGAAAGGCTAATCAGCGAGGGCAGTGCAGTGAAGGTGGTGGTGGTCCGGATGTAAGCCGCGGACTCTAACTTCTTGGGCGCGTCACGCTTGAGCGCGTCCGCCGACCGTCTACGCGTGTGTGGCAACCTCTCTTTTCAGAACTATGTCTCAATCACCGGAAAGAAATGCGCTTCGAAACAGGATACACAATAAACGTAAGATTCTTGAATTGTTAACCGCTTTAATTGTTCAACATTTCCACAGGCAAAGAAGACACGATCAGAATCATGTTGGCTACAGATAATCACATAGGTTATCTGGAGCGCGATCCCATTCGCGGACAAGATGCGATGAATACATTTGAGGAGATTCTTCAGCTTGCGGTCAAGCATGATGTGAGTGGTCCCTGAGCCAAGCTGGAGTTCTGTTCTGACATCATGTACGAACCCAGGTGGATTTCGTTTTACTTGCAGGCGATTTGTTCCACGAGAACCGCCCTTCGCGTGACTGTATATATCGTGTTATAGCCTTATTACGTGAATATACTCTCGGTGACAGACCCATTTCGATCGAGTTGTTAAGTGACCCAGAAGAGGACAAGGCACCGGGATTCTCGTAAGTCACCATCTTTGGAACTGTATTTGATAAATCCCACCCTCTTTTAGATTTCCCGCCATCAACTACGAAGACGAGAACTACAACGTCGCAATACCCGTATTTTCAATCCACGGAAATCACGACGACCCTCAAGGAACGGGGCCAGTGGGTGTCGCCGGTCGCAATCCAAAGCTCATGATGCTAACTAGGTACTCAGGATGGCGCATTATCGGCTTTGGACTTGATATCAGTCACTGGACTATTAAACTATTTTGGAAAATCTGATCTATCTGCTAATGATAATGATCCACAATCGGGTGGCATAACTATCAAACCGGTTTTGTTGCGGAAGGGAAACACGCGTCTTGGACTCTACGGCATTGGCAACGTGAAGGATGTTCGCATGCACTACGAACTACGCAGCAATCGAGTGCGGATGTATATGCCCACCGACAAAGATGATTGGTTCAATATGCTTCTCATCCATCAAAACAGGTAGGCATCTTTGTCTGAATTGGACTGCGTATCTCAAGCATCTTAGGGTCAAACATGGAGCGCAGCAATCTGTACCTGAGGGTATGTTCGATGATAGTGTCGATCTTGTCGTATGGGGTCATGAGCACGATTGTCGAATCGAACCCGAACCAGTGACCGGGAAACCATACTTCATCACGCAGCCCGGTTCTTCGGTCGCGACATCTTTGGCGGATGGGGAATCAATTCAAAAGTAAGCTCTTGATGTTGATATCGCGCTTCACTCGATTGAGCTTCAACGGTCCAGACATGTCGCTTTACTGGAGATTCAAGATAAAGAGTTTCAGATGACACCTATCCCTTTGAGAACAGTCAGGCCGTTCGTTATGGAGGAAATTGTATTGTTAGATCTTGATGAGAGCCAGAAAGTTGATATCACAAAGCCTATGGAAGTCAATAAATTCTTGAAGGCGAAGGCATGTTGATGGTCGCCTGTGTTTGCACAGCCTTACTGATCATGTCCGACAGGTTAATGAGCTCATTGATCGTGCCAATGAAGAATGGGAGGAACGAAATGCTGCAGCGCTTGCCGCTAGTGACAAGGAAGTACCGCATATGCTTCCCCTTATCCGCCTCAAGGTGCTTGCTACTGTTCCAAATTCGATGCATTCCAATTGTTAACCCCTTCCAGGTCGATACTACCGGTGTCTCCGAAATGTCAAATCCCATTCGATTTGGACAGGAATTCGCCGGCCGCATTGCAAACCCGAGAGATGTTCTGTTATTCCATCGAGCGAAGAAAATTGCAAACCGTTCTGGGAAAGTTGTTACTGACGAACCCGAACTCTCCATTGATGACCCGGATTTATCAATCAAAGAGAAACTGGAGAAAGTTCGCGTTGAAACTCTTGTTAGAGAATACCTTGCTGCACAAGAACTACAACTCTTAGGAGAAACTGGAATGTCAGATGCCATACAGACGTTTGTTGACAAAGATGATATTCATTCCATCTCGCGGTGAGTTATGTTTCTGATTCAGTTGGGGGTTAGCGCTGATAATTGAAAAAGATTTGTCGCGAAAAGTCTCTCAACTTTGCAGAAAGGCGTAGAGACATCCGATCTCAAGGACGATGATTTGGAAGAAAGGGTGAGTTTCTAGGTATTTCTTCCTCCACAAAGTGTTAACCTCTTTTTAGTTAATGGAAGCAAAAGAACGGGCTGAAGAAGAATATACCAAAAAGAAACAAGCAGCTAGGGCTACGAGAAAGGTAACTTAAATCATTTGTCTATGAATCTTTATTAAGAAAAATATTATTAGGGTAAAGAGAAGCAGGTAGAATCTGACAAGGAGTCTGTGGATTCGATGATGATGGATGTTGATATACCTGCTAATTTCGATTCCGATGAACCTCCACCGAAGAAGGCCCCGGCCAAGAAAGCTGCTACCACGAGAGCTAAAGCGACCCCCAAGGCTCCTGCTAAGGGTAAATCTAGAGCCAAAAAAGCTCCTGTCAGTACATCATTCTTTTGTATTACGGTAGTATATTGACGAATAATCCTGCAGGTTTCAGATGACGAGGATGAGGATGATTTTATTCAAGATGACGAAGAAGAGGAAGAAGTGGCACCCAAGCCAAAAAAGACCAATAGAGCGGCCGTCCTTGCGTGAGTCATTTTATCTCCCAGACTCAGATCTCCATGTTCATCTATGAAACAGCTCGTCTTCGACAAAGAAGACGCCGGCGAAGAAGAAGACCGAGCTCAAGCAGACAACTCTGAAAACTGCGCCAAGGGCGATATCTGGGCGAGCAGCTGCTAGTAAAGCTAGGGGTAAAATAGGAGATGTGGTGAGTTGGCCTGCTCAACGTTAATTTTCGCGTAAATTATTGACGAATTTCTTCAGGTTGACATCAGTAGTGATGAGTGAATTATCTTTGACTGATTTGTAAACCGGTTCTTTTCCTCCTCTGTTTCCTTGCCTATCCTTTGCATTGTGTGCGTAGTTATATATTGCAAGCCTATTTATTCATCATCATCGAATAACTCGAATTTCCTTTACTGCCTAAATAAATACCATTGACAATCATACAATGGCTGAAATAGAGGTTGCATCTTAGATCCTGGAAAGAGATAGAAGTCACCTGCTTCCTGAAGCCTAAGTATTTCCTAAAGAAGACTGCCATCAATCGCCGCCAATTAGGAGTGGCAGCCAGTGCGTGGGCGTCAGACTTAAGTCACAGTGCACGCCGCGGATCGAGTTGACCATATCTTGACCATACCCATGTTACCCGCTACAGTGCTTCTAGCAGGCTGGCTTCTAGCAGATTGCCTTGCACATGAACACCAGGTGCCTTTTAGATACCAGGATGGTCCTTTTATTGCAGCACCGACGCGACCATTGGTCTGGGGCGACGTAAGTCCAACTTGTAAAGCTTAGGTAGTCTTTCTTAGACGTTCATTAACCATTCCTGCTGCAGATTAATATTATCCATACTACTGGTCAGCCTACCGATCACGTTCCTTGAAGTACCATCATACCATACCTTACCTTTATTGCCAGATACCCATGGCTGGCTTTCAGGACACTTGAAGGACACTGCACCTGAACCTAATTACAGGTACGTATCAGTTTTGTGATGTTCTAGCTATAATTGAACCTTTATTGATACTATTCGCTCAGCGGGGATATAGGGATGCTCTCCAGTTTTGTGTCTCATCTGAAGGCCGAGGCTGAGGTATTTGCGCCACGCGTTTTGTAAGCTCACTTTCGCCTCGCTTACAGTATTTGAAAGGAACGAAACGTGGATCTACTTATGGTTGATTCTGGTGACTTGCATGATGGGAATGGCCTTACGGATGGCTTCCCCGTTGGAGGCATAGATGGGCACGAGGTAAACTGTATTATCTATGACCTTGAAACACTCATTAAATCAACACGTACAGGCATTGAAACTTTTTAGGAGATTACCGTACGATGTTATGGCTATTGGAAAGTGCGTTCTATTTCCGCTTATGGCCCTCAGCACCTTTTCAATCCAATATCATGCAGTCATGAATTATACAAATACGAAGTGGCGTATGACATGTGAGTACAACTCAATCCTGCCTCCTTTTATTTGATACAAATGAGCTACAGGTACAAGAATTTTGCACCCAAGTTACATGGTCGATATTTGACATCAAATGTCAATATCACAGTTGAGGAATCCGGACAACTGATAAACGTACCTATTGGAGGTAATATAATGTTCTTTACTTGATATTGATCCAATTTGATGAAGTTTATTCGATTAGATCGTTTTTCGAAGTTTCAAACGCGACTGTAAGTCTATTCTTCGGAATACCAAATACCATTGATCCGTTATATTATTATATGGAACAGTGGGAGGAATATCACAGCGTTCGGCGTTCTGTTTGATTTTCAGCTCAATAGTATCAATACAACTATACAATCTCCAGCTGATATGGTCCAGGAGAGCTGGGTATTTTCATATATTTATAAATTTTCGATTATGCACTGATCAAGTGGTTTACTAGTTCAAGGATGCCATCGCTGAAGAACCGGATTTGTTTCTCCTAGTGGGGTAGGTCCATAGTTCTTCTTGGTTTCGGCTTGTTAAGATTGTTACGCAGCCACATGGCAATACAGCCTGGAAGCCGCTGGCCTGTAGTCTTTGAGGCAATCCGTGCAGTTCATCCCTTGACCCCTATCGCAATATTCGGAGGTATGAATTTGGCGTTTTCGGTGACAAAGGTTATTGACACGTTATACCTTTTAAGGACATACACATATTCGTGATTGCGGTATGACATCTTGATTTATGTTTCATTGTAATCTAAATGGCTTGCAGTTCAGCTAGACTCAAGATCCATGTCCTTGGAGAGTGGACAATTCATGGAGACTCTCGGTGAATATATTATTCATAGTCTCATTGAAGTTTTAATCATTGGTTATTTTCAGGATGGATGAGTGAGTAGGAATAAATTATACTTGTTACTCCTATAAATGTGTATTCCAGGTCTTAAATTCGAAAGTGACCAGGTCGCCTTTACACGCCGATATCTCGATGCCAACATGGTTACTTACGCTGTACGCATAATATATCGCATGTCGTCTTTGATTGCTAAGTTCTCGCATAGTATCATACTGGAAAACACGGGGAAGACTTTCATACCAAGGAAGGGAAAGATATAACAACCGGGATCCAAACCTTGTCAAACGCCTTCAATTTGTCATATCAGTTTGGTATCGCTCCTCAAGATTACTTCAAACAAAGGTTCGTGGATCTATTTGAAACTCAAACTCACTAAACCATATTTTTTAGGGTACCGACTTCTTCTTCTTCTTCCGTGATAAACCTATTTGCATCGCAAGTACGTGTAATTCACTTTGTCCTCGCAATAGTCCTGAGCGTGGGTCTAGGTTCTCCCGACTACGTTGAAATTATCCAGTACACGAGGGGATATCCCAGCAATGTTCGTCGCCAATTCTGGCGTACTGCGCTATGATGTTTTCAAGGGATCTTTTACACGGAATGATCAATATATCGTTTCCCCCTTTCAAAACACATTCGAATATGTCCAGAATATTTCTCGGAGCGTCGCTGCGCAGGTTGTGGATGAGCTAAATCGTTCTGGGTTGCCATCTTTGGAGAAGCTTTATTCTGAAAATACTTCAATTGACCAAGCTGATCCATTTGAGGTATATAGTCGATGGCTACAAGGCCAATGGGAAAGGTGGAATTCTGAGCCATCTTCTTCAACCGAAAATCTGACACTAGGCTATGTTACCACTGACGTAAGGGTTATTTATGCATGGTGCTGCCATCACTGACCGACAATTGTGTTAGGCATGTCCTGGTGCAGGAGACGATGTTCCCCATCAGCCAGTTCCCCATTATCCCCTCCCTCCTTTCATCGGTTCGGATCTTCCTAATACGGATTATATGGATCTAGTCTTCGTTTCATTTATTCGAGATTCCGTCCTGATAGTTATTAATGAGATAAATGCCGGCAATGTTCCCAATGTCACCGACGCGGATGTCAAACCGTACACCCAGTTAGCTGTTGATAATGTCTTCGGTTTGTATGCGAGTATGGTTTGGAGTTGAGAAGATTACCTGCAGCTATGTATTTATTATAGAGCTACCTTATTATGTACATTTCAAATACTCGATTTCAATAAACCAGGAATACATTCGCGATTTCTGAAGCGATCTATGCTTGATGTGTTCCCCGGCAATCCCCCATTCATGTCAGGATGTATAATATCAGGTCAAACAAATAAGGGCGAGATGGCCGAGTTGGTCTAAGGCGTGAGACTAAGGTTGTTTATCTCATCTCTTCGGGGGCGTGGGTTCAAATCCCACTCTCGTCAGTATTTTTCTTCCTCTAGGCAGTATTCTACGACTGAGTAAAATACAGAAATATACCAGCTCGCGAAGTATCAAACTCCTTTCTTCCTTTTGATGTCGTATTAGAAATTGCTGCAAGTACGGTAGTACCAATGCGGGAAAGGGGAATCATAAACTTGTTTAGGTAATGGGGACGTGGTGTAGGGGTTATCACGCTTCATTTGCAATCAACACTTGAAGAGGTCACGAGTTCAATTCTCGTCGTCTCCAGTTTTTGGGAGTTTTGTTAGTTAACTTTAAAATATTTTGCTCGTATTCCAGTGATTAACTACCCTGCATGACGCACCCGGTCACAAAGAGCAAATGTATTTACACGAGATCCAGTAAAATCACTGGGTCTGGCCGTATTGGAGCAGTCACCAAATAAAACGCTTATTCCGAACTGCGTTCCTTTCCGACCCTCATCCTCATCGACTTCTTGTTAGTTGATCGTATACATATTCAATATTTTCTCAGAATACGGCTTTGACCTTTATACAAGGCTGGTCCCAAGTTACTGAACAGTGAATTTGGAGCACGCGTGGAAGAGAAGCCATTATTCATAGTTGAGGTAACAGACAGTGGAGAAATAAGTATATCCTACGTTTGGCACTTCTACTTCTATAACATGTTATAAGGTATTTAGTGTTGGGGGGCCTCTCCTCGGGCGAGTGCGTCCAGATGCGCCTTCTTTGAATGGATGTATGAGCTTTCCTTGTTACCCCATTGGATGACAGCATATCCTAGAATGCGCCTTAGCTTCAGTTGAACAGAGGACGGTAGGTAAATACCTACCGATTATGACGGGGACTACAAAGTAAGGAGCATTAGAAGCAATACGCTTGTAACCGTTGAAGATATAGCCCTTCAGAACACCCCGGAAGGGACTTTGACGGAAGGGCGATTGAGCTGGCAGGACGTGTTAAACTCTTATCCCGAGCTTTAGACTTGATTTACTCACAATAGCTGTAAATTCCCTTCTGTGGCGGACCACCCATATCACCCCACCATCCAATCTGTAGCAGCGGTAAGCTATCCGAAAAGAAAATATCAACCATTGACTCTTACATAGTGCTTGGCTAAATAATGAAGTCAGAATAGCGGATTCAATGAAATAGAATGTTACGCACGTCCTGGCATATCGCCACGGGCAATAGCTGAAGGCCTCATGTTGGTAGATGTATCCCGAACGAAGTGAACGAGACCAAGTTGCTTTGTTTGTTCGGAACAAACAAGGCGTCACAGGTCTGACTTCACCAGACTAACTTCACCATGATCTCGCACGAAACATTATACTCTCTCGCAAACTCTTTGGGGGCTCTGGCTGTCGTCTCTGTCGTTGCCTATCATGTAGTGGCCGTAAACGCTAAACATCTTTCTCGGGATGCTCCCATCAACCAAGCAAATGGGCACTGAAGCATGAACGTCCTTGTATGTGTGTACTTCTACTCTCAGTACCTCGAATGCTCGTTTAACTATACATTTAGCATTGCCTTTGGCTTTACCTGTAATTTATATGGTTTGTGACTGCAGTTTGATCGTAAAGAGACCAGTGGACGTCTATGTGCGTACATTATGCCACGTTTCACTCTGCCAGTATATCCTGACTTCATTTTCTATAGACTCTCCTTTGATTCCTTTTCGTTATCATCATTGTACAAAATTGAAACGTGTTTTCAAACCCTTTTCTGAAGAATGCGCGCATTCAGATGACTGATATGACGAAACCTATTCACAAAAGCGCGACGTCTAATGATTTGCATAACGGCTTCATATTGGCTCTTTCTAGCTATGTTATATACGGCATCCTATCTAGTTCCATTTCGCTTGCGCATACACCCCGAAGACCTCATTCGTCAAGATATCCGTATACGACTTGACATCTGCAGTACTGAAGTTCTGTGTGTCAGTTCCTGCGACGATTTGGTTCAAGATGGTGACTACACTGCTGGCAATGAAGTCCAAGAAGACAACGTCAATCAAGTCGCTGCTTGAGACGTTGGGCAGGTTGGACCCAATGAAGTCGGGCACTTCAAAGAATGTCAGCGGGGAATGGAGGGTATCGTCTCCAGCTCCGGGACACGACTGAAGAAGACGATTCAGTCTCATGATCAAACGCGATTGACGAACTGACTCACATCAGTAGTAACATAGCCCACAGTCAAGTTTTGTGCCGTCCTACGCTCGACTGGAGCGCGTTCCCATTGATCCTGCAGCCACTCGTTGAAGCGCATGCTTACGTCTCCTCTACGGTAAAGCTCAGCCATGCTTTCTTCAGCACGCTTGCGAGAGGGCAAATTGGAATCATTAAGATCGTCCAGGATTTGGCTTGCAACCGAAAATGGAACGTTCTCAATGAATTGGAAGGCATCGGTAAACGGTGAGACGGTCAGTTGGTCGTTTTTGGTGAAGGAACCAGCGAAGAGATCGAAGCGCTGCGAGCCAGAGTTAGAGAGAATAACGTTGGGAATGGATGCACGAGAATTGTTGACTGAAATAGCGAAAGGAACAACCTGTTTAAGATGCGTGGTCAGAAGACAAACTCTAGGATATGGTCAACGTCAAACCCGTACCTCTCTAATGAAGAAACCTGGAAGCGATTGGTTCGATGTAAAGGCCGCACGGGAAAGGAAATAATCCTGAGGAGCTGTTCCGAAGGCCTGAGAGAGGTCGAAACGTTTGGCAAGGCCCTGAAGTTGAGCGGAAATCGTAATGCCCTGAAGGGTGTTGAACAGGAGGTTGCCAAGGCCAGTGTGGAACTGTAGCATATGAGAAGGTATTCTTGTTTCGAAAGCTGGGTATTGCTTACTTGATATGTGACACGATTAGGGTCCAAGTAGCGTCTGCTGAAGGTAAGGGGTTTGTTTGACTTGTTATCATCAAGCTTCACAGCTTCAATAAGACATTAATGGCAAGTCACACGTAATGCTACATTCCACGCTTACTTAACCAACCTGCAATTGAAAAATATATTAATATATGCACGAGAAGAAAACAAAAGACGGCACACACCAACTGTTTCCATATAACGGCCACTTTCAAGCGACATAGACCTGTTGTCGAGTTGGACTAGATAGGTCATGTAAGTATAACACGGCCAAGAGCATTCCGAAGATCAAAATTAATATACCGCAGTCACGGATATGGGTATGACCTCCAAGAATCAAGATAGGCGTCAAAGGATGGACAGCGCGAATGGCATTGAAGACAAGAGGCCCTGCAGAACATATAGTTGAATGCTGATGCAAAGCAATGAGAACGACGAACAGTTATCGCGTTGAACCGGCATATGGCTATCGTAAATTCAGCTTCATAGCAAATTAATGGATTCTGGGGTATACATACCCCACGAGAACGAAGACATCAGGTTGTTCCTGGATGGCTTCTTTGAACTAAGGGAGAAAAAATGAGAAACGCCAATGACACAAGGCAAGAGACTCACCCAAGCTTCCTGAACCATTGCAGCAACAGGCTGGACAGTCGTGTTCTTGTCATTTCCCGTGAAGTCGTATAAGACACCCAGAGAAGTGACCTTCCGTCCCCTATGAAGCGTATGTAAGTTTCTAGATATAAATTCAGGATATTATATTCGCACCTTTTGGTCTTGAACTTAGTGAAACGACCTGTTGGGACTGTTGTAAGCATATCGAAGTTGTAGATGCCCTTTCTGCGACTTACTTCCAACTGGGGTGCTGACCGCATTTCCATGTTTATCGGCCACAGTGATATTAACGTTTGAGGAAAGGTAACGACCATTCCATTTGGGCGCGAAGTTCTGATAACTTCGGAAGGGTTAAAATGAAATATACGCGGAGGACGGATTAAAAACCCACACATCCAAAGTGTTGGCGTAGATGTATAGTTCGTGACTGAAATAGGGGCAATAATGTAAGAATCAAAATAGTTCTGCCGAGTTAGTTTAAGGCACTGCTTACTTTCCGATAGCTAGCACGTCGTAAGGCAATTCGGAGAAAATCGCATTTGACTATAAGAGTAGATCAATAAGATATTGAGTATGTTGGCATAGACATTTACTCACGTCATGTGCATCAACGCCTCCAGCAGGGAAACCGTCGCTTAAACCGGTTCCTGGAGTTACCGTATGTTAATCCTGAATACTGAAGTTGAATAACTGGCACTTACCATCGTGAAGATCTCCTGAATCGATGAGGAGAAGGTCTACTCCCCGTCTCTAAAAATAGGATATTTAAGAATCGAGAATACTTAAATGGCAGGAAAAGACCACATACATCAGCCTCTGCTTTCATGTGCTGCACGAAACTGGAGAAATCTCCAAAGTCACCGCTGGAAAAAGTCAATATACACCCTAAAGCCGGAAAGGTATCGCCCACCTGTAGTTTGGCTCTGGCGGGGAGGTCTTTTGGTGACCGAGCAACCATCCATGCGAGTCAGTAGTATGGATAATGTTAATCTGCACAATATGTGAGTCTAATACTTTCGAACAGACACGAACTCACATCTCCCCAGACAAGAGGCACGGTGGGCGAGGCAATGGACACCGTAGGAGTCTGCGGCTTCACAGAGCTATCTCTACGTTCATGCTCATGCTCATGACCCTCTTCGCAAGCAAATGCCGGGGTGATAGCGATGGCTACGAAGACACTGAGGATGCCCAAGAACTTCATGGCAAGACCGAGGGACGCGTCGAGAACTTTTCATGATAGAAAACCTTTTATGAGGATTCGCAAACGCCGCTCTAGAAAGCTCCATGCGGAGCAATTCTATTAGCGAGGGTGTCCGACTGAACAAAGGTGCGCTGACCACGTGCGCCACTTACGATAGTGCAGGAGCGCGATTAACATTGGGCAACTATATTTGTGTTCTACTTCTCGGCAAGCTTCTGTCAATACGTCGACAATATCGGGTCGTCTGCCTCTTGGAAGAGTATTCCATCGAGCATCTGGGCCCCTAATCACGAGGAGTCAAGGCACCCCGTCTGTCAAGCTGTAGCCATCTTACAGCGAATTAGCTGGACAATGGTCAGATGCACATAAGTACTCAGTATGTCCTGGAGGAACGTTCGTAGAAAACCTGAAGCTGAGTTTAAGCTGAGTAGAAACGTGGTTATTGGTTGTTATTTCGGATTTAACCCTGAGGAGAATTAGATTAGACTATTCCGCAAAAATCAATATCGCCCACCAAAGTTTTTTTATCTTAGATTCGTGGATACCGATTATCTTCATCCATATTTCGTTGATAATAAGACCGAACACGCCGTGTGGAATTATTCTTGTGGAATGTGATCTCCATTTGGTGGTTGGAGGAGTTTCTAGTACTTCAATCTTCATTCCATGCAAAGAGAGCTTGCGCAGGTCGAAGCAGGTCGAAGCCAGTAGTTGGATTGGACTTGGTCACTGCGGATAAATTTCACTTGAAACGTCTGCGACCGACTACTGATCGTATTTCAAACTTGCCCGCGTATATTGATCTACGTTTCATTGAACACTTATGATTATTTTCTCTTAGTCTATAATGCCTCTTCGGGTATAATTTCACTCATGCCTAACATATCTAGCCTCTGTCTAAATGATTGCATCGTTCTAGGGCTGAACGCTGAACGCTGAACGCTGAACGTTGAATTGAATACTTATGCCAAAAGCAGACCATTTAACTGTAGTAATGTGTAGGAATTCTGTACTATGCAGATTGAAAGCGTTACTAATTTTACATGGTATAAATATACGGGGGTATCTAGCTTCTAGGGGTTTCGAAGACAAAGTGAGATGCAAATTAAGATAGAACAGGGATGTCAGTACGGCAATAATAGTCCAAATCAAAGCCAAAAAAAAGCGGGAAACGAGGAGTGGGTAAAGTAGGATGTGAGGCGAAAGCACTGAGAAACTGAATCGGATGCGGCGGAGAAGTCTGCTAATTTTAAGAAAACCAAAATTAACCAGTAAACGGGAGACGCTTCTAACGGTAAACTTACCTTTATGTTGTATTATCAGAGTCCCTTCTATGAAGGATCCCATCTAATATGGCCCATGTAACCACAATAGCATCGAGAAGTTTCTCATCTTTGGCATAAGCAGGTTCAATTTCGATAGCATCTTCTTGTGTTTTAATGGATAGCACGCTGATCCCCTTCCGAGCAGGATGCCACTTAGCTATCAGAGCTTTTGTCTTATCATGGCGAAGCTGTCGGGAACGCATTGGTACGAATGACGCGCGTATCCTTTCCATAGCTCACCTCAAGTCCCCCGCTTCTCATTTTCCATCTCAAAGGAGACTGATCTGGTCCTATGAACGAGCGAGAACTGTGGTATATCGTTAGGAAAAAGCTTGAGTGAGTATATGTCGAACCTACTTATCGAAACGTCGATCTATTCGTAAAAACGAGTCAACTGCCACCGCTCTCGTTCCAAACATCACAAAAGTTTGCTGATATTTCCACATAATGTTTGCAATTTCTTCAATCCAGAATTCCGGGGTATCGTTTGTAGGACATCGAGTCTGTATGAAGCGTCGTACAGTAGAACGGTCCCACCAGGAGTAACTTGTATCAGTGTCGATAGTGTACCGTACAAAGCCTTTTGGGTTTATGAGACAAAGGCTGTTCTCCATCCTCGTTACTCGTAGAGTTTCCATAGCTGAGGAGCAGAGATCGGGGGTATACACCACCTCCGCACAGGAGGCAGATGGTGAATAGTCGTTTAGAGCCATTAAGGTGCTTCATATATAAGGAACTGAGGGACGACCGACGGTCGGAAGAGCGATTCCTAATGTCCACGAAAAAAATCCGGAATAGCGGAAGAGGCTCGTTTCAAAACACGAGCCATCATTCGAGTGTCGCGTTTGGCATTCATTTTTGTTCGTCAAAGAAGCCACTAACAATACTGTTGATACGAAAGGCAGGTTATACAGATGGGAGACTAGAGAACACGGCTAGAGCGGCAGACCGAGAGTTTACTCGACGTGGGGTCGGATGGGCGACGGAGTGCAACGTGCGGGATGCTAAGACCTTACTCCGTTACTTTTAGTAAGCATAATGCAGTTCGGTGACTCATCTTTAAACATGGTAAGTTTTCCGATATCTGAGCGATGCGCAAGGCATACATAAGTTCCCCCTCACCGTGAACCAAAGTGTGCCAATAACTGAGATCCGAGCTCTTTTGATCTTTGTTACACCTTCCGTGGTGCCTCCACCTTTCTGCATGCAGGGCGATGATCTGGTATGATAGAGGTTGAAGAGAACAAGGCCTCCCGATGCTCGCGGCCGTTGAGTTCTACACGTAATCAAGATTTGTCAATTGATTATATCCGCTGAAGACCATCCATTGTTGTCCAAAATTCTCGATTTGAAGCCTGATAGTCAAGGAGTTATGTTTCTTGTCTTAGATTCTGGGAGATTTCCAATCAGATACCTCCTTTATCCTTCTTCACCCACGGCAATTGACTTACAGTACATCAACTGGCATCACAGCAATAGGCATCAATGCGATTTAGAGCATCAGGAAACCAGGTCCGCAAACAACCAATGCGGATGCACACTCAGTCCACACTGGCCCACAGGGTATGGACAGCAGAACAACTCAGAACACTCCCAACAACTTCCCACAGCTCAGCATAGGCGGTCTGTTTCTTTTGCTTTATCTATGTCCTTAGGGATTTCCCCTGGCTACCATATTGTCAAACCATTGTTCTGGGATCAAACCATGCTGCATCGTTGGCTCATATTCGCGAGGTATTGCAGTCGATTTCACTATCATGAATGTACATCAGTGATGGTGGAAAAAGTCGTCCAGGCACGTCCAGCCGTCCAGACTGATCCTGGGCTGTCTGACGCTGTCTAGGCCGTCCAAATTTACTATGAGGTCATCCCGGATCACTCCAGACGAAACGCCCGTTACTGATGTACGTGACCAATCGTCGAACTTGCTGCCTCCTTAGACTCCGATTCACTTTGGTAAGCGCTTCCTTGACCAACCAGTAACCGGACCTAGTCGAAAAAAACGTTCCCAAGTACTTCACCATATTACGTTTGATCGTCCAATAGCTATTCCTCTATACTATTCCTCTGGCCTCGAAAAGAAGATCTTTCGATGTCGATTCCATAATCAAGGACTAGGCTCAGTTCAACAGGATGGCGTGTTTTATCGTGGGGCTTTTTAGATTGGCTTCCCTTGTTCCGTTTCTTCTTATCTGCTTGCCTGCGAACGGCATATCGAAATGGGTCGTCCATGGAAATGGGTGCCCGACCCAGTGTCAAGGGTAAATCGTAGTCTATCACTGCTAAAGTCTTCTTATTATAACTTGAAGTATAGGGCATCGCCTTTTTGAACTTCAGGGACAGCAGAAAGAAATCCAAGTTCTAGGCCATTTCGCTTTACTTGTAACAAGGCTGCTTTCATCGCTTTTTCCATCTGGGAATATTTGCTTTTGTTTCCCGAACACAATCAAGGCTAGCATGTCAATCACAGAAAACAATCATTCCACCCCTGCGTACATACAACAACTTACATTCCCATTTGGATTCTGCAGTCCACTGTTCTTCTCTTTCGGGTGTCTAAATTTCGTCTAGCATGTCAGGAACCATGTGGCAACCCATACATGTCGATAATAAAATCTCACGGAATATCTTTTTTTCAGATCTGCAATCTTCTGCAATTAACATTGTCCTTTGGAAAAACAGTGATTGGTCTCTGTCTTTCGATTCTCGGATGCATCGGATTGCAGAAGGACGTCAACAACTTGTTTCATCGAGAAAATGTATCGAATGCCTCGCGAAAGTGTATAAAAGCTGCAGTATGTCTCCTGGATAGACCAGCACTCTTCGAGCAGCCCAGGCAGTCGCACCTCCATCTCCAAGCATCTCATCTCAATGACTTTCAAGCTCCTCATCTCCTTCTCGTCCCTCCTCGCAGTCGTTGGGGCCGCGCCTCAGACTCCGGCTGGCGCTGCCCCTGCTGTTATTTGCTCCGACGGTAACAAGGCTAGCAATGCAGCTTGTTGCCCCTTGTTCGCTCTTCGTGACGACCTCCAAACCAACCTGTTCGCTAATCAATGCGGTGAAGACACTCACGAAGCTCTTCGCCTCGCATTCCGTAAGTAATTTGACCTTTCGAGGCTCCCCCCCGCTAATCTGGCTGCTACAGACGATGCCATTGCTTTCTCTTCCTCATTGAAACACCAAGGCAAACCCTCTGGCGGAGGCGCTGATGGCTCTATGCTCATCTTCCCCGATGTCGAGCCCAACTTCCCCCCGAACAACGGTATCGCTGACAGTGTGGACTCTCTTACGCCCTTCCTTGCGGCTCATCCTGAGATCTCCGCTGGTGACTTGATTCAATTTTCGGCTGCTGTAGGTATCACCAACTGCCCGGGTGCCCCCAGACTCAAGGTCCTCCTCGGTCGTCCCAACGCAACAGCTCCCGCTCCCCAGGGGTTAATTCCTGAGCCAACTGATTCCGTTACTACGATTTTGGCACGTTTCGCCGATGCTGGTAATATCACCGCCTCCGAAGTCGTTGCTTTACTTGCATCGCACTCGATCGCAAGGTCTGACCACGTTGACCCCACCATCGCAGCTGTTCCCTTCGATTCCACCCCTTTCACCTTCGATACCCAATTCTACTTGGAGGTCTTGCTCAAGGGTACCGGATTCCCCGGAAGTGCCAACAACACCGGTACGTATGATACAATAATGTGATCCGCATGGTCCGTATTTACATAGTACTGCAGGCGAACTCTCTTCTCCCTTGCCTCTCGGTAGCGGCTTGAACGTTGGCGAAATGCGTCTGCAGTCTGATTTCGCTCTTGCTCATGATTCTCGCACGTAAGTATCCCCTTACGCGCCACTCGATTGCGATGCTGATCCTCTTTGTCAGTGCCTGCACCTGGCAAGGATTTATCAATAACCAGAACAGCATGGCCAGCGCCTTCGCCGCTGCTATGGCTAAGCTCTCTGTTGTTGGCCAGAACACGGCGAAGTTCATTGACTGCTCTGAAGTCGTTCCCGCTAGCTTGCCCCAAACCAAGGGCGCCTTTTTCCCTGCCACAAAGAGCAATCGTGATCTTCAGCTCACTTGCCCCAATGCCTTCCCCAACCTTCCTACCGCGTCCGGAACTACCCAGGCGATCATTCCGTATGTCTTTCGTGTCTTCTTCCGATATTCTTCTGCTAACTTGAGAATCAGTCACTGCCCCAATAACTTGGCCACTTGCTGATGTCAGACAGACAGGGACGATTGATCTTAGAAAAGCATTTTTATTATTAGCTAGATTCAGCGTAGACACTCCAACGTTGCTCTTTGGAGTGTATTTCTGTTTATAAAATGTAGGTCCCAATTGGTCTTGGCAAGGGCCCAGGGGCGTGACTTGATTGAGGGAACTTTCTGAAATTCCAACTTCTAGTGCGGAAACTGAAGAAGCAAAACAATCCTGCAAATAGAATATTGAGATCAGAACCTGCCGACCTTAATTTTCCTTAATTTCACTTTAGAGAATAGCAACAGAACTAATAACAGGCCTAAATTCTGAAGTAGATCCGGGATTGTTACATTAACCGTAACTAACGCGGAAGAGGATACATCGCTGTGAAGATAACCAAGTCGACGTCTAGATAAGCAGAAAAGATCAGAACCAGTCAACCTTAAATGAGCAATAGCAGCAAAACCAATAAGCCTAATATTAATAATCTGAAGTGGAGGAAATATCATCAGATGTGAAATTAAAGCCGTAATAAACTAACGGTTGCATCAGAAATCTTCTAAAAATGAATAAGTAAATCAAATCCAGGGGAAAGTGTCCCAAAAACAGATGAATGAGTCCGTGCTAAAATGAACGGACATGTGAACAGTTGGTGCGCAGAAAGGGACGCAAGGCCACGCGGGTAAGCAGAATATCCGATCCTGACCTGTCAAGCCTAATTCCTCCTGCCCTAACGCCACCAGGGTCAACTGCAGTCTATCTTTTGACATATGTAAAGAAATGCTACAGGATTGATCGTAGCAACAGGATGCTGATTTCTCTCTCTGAAGTCCGCAGAAGATAAGGCCTTGATCGCAAGCAGAAAATACGATTAGAACCTGTCAAGCCTAATTCCTGCGTTAGAAAGGTCACCAGGTACAATAACAACCTATAAAAACTTGGAGCATACAATGAAGTAGAAGTATCATAGCATCAATCATAACCAATGTCACGGCGGTGGCCGTGCCTTTACGCATCACTCAATGCAGAGGAAAATCATAGCCAGAAGCAAGGCCAACCCTGCGCAAGGTTCAGAACTTAGAGGAATACCTACCACCAAAATCACGCCAGGCCAGTGATTTGAAAGGAGAGGGGAGATTACACGATTAACACGGCTGGCAAAATTGCAAAAACATGTCTATAAATCTGAATTAGATGAAATAACCGCCATCAATCGTATTTCGTGTACAGAAATCACAAAATCAATGCAGTTGTAAAGACTATACGTCGTTGATACACCGGGAAATTTCTAAAAATAATAAGCAAAAATCTCGAGGAAACCGACCGACGAGATCAAAAGCAGTGAGAGAGAAGACAAGGACGGCGATTCGGAGTTAGGACTCGGGAAGCCTCCAGTACCAGTATGGCCAGAGACGGTGATGACTGAAAAGGTAAGACCATTAAATATTCAAAGACACCAAAGTTCCAAGACATGTAAGTACTGAACGACTTAATGAGCTTATTAAAAAACCCCTACTAAAGCCGAGCCTGCTTAAATACCACCTTCTCGTGAAGAAGGTACTTAGAGAAGCCTCGCAGCGGCACAATCAGAATCAGAACTACCTCGTCACAGAGCCAATAATCCTAAAAGTAATTTAATTTACGTCAATGGTTAATGAAACTATTGAGAATCTACTCAAAGTAAAAGAAGCCCCGGGCGGAGATGAGTCGTTGTTCGACCGGTAATTATCATAGATTATAATCCAGAGAGCCGAAATGTTAATGGAATGTAAGGGAGTGAATTAATGAATGACAATAACTTGAACCTTAATAAAAGTGAAGTCAACAACTCGAATGATCGCGAATGCCACCTTCTCCTTCTCATGTACAGTAGATAGACTCGGACATGAAGGAAGAAGCAAGGCTTGACAGGCCTAAACACTGCTGAGCAGGTCGCCGAATAAGTATGCTGATCGGGATCTGTCAAGTTAATTAACTTACCAATTATGACATGGAGGGCATATTACAGCATTATGCATTAATCGAGTAATAACGTGGAAGCGGTACATTCGATATCGCTCTGCAGAACTTCTGGAGATTTAGTTCAGAAGCAGCGCAAGGAGAATATCGAGATAAGAGTCTATCAAGCCTATTATTGTTAATATAATATATATTATGGCGCGGACGAGTTTCAGTCATTGCAACGTTAATCGGAACTAATGTGGAAGCAGTACTTACATTTATCGCCCTGCAGAAGCATTTCGAAGGCAAGCACGAGCAAGCAGAATATGCATTGAGAACAGAATCTGTGGAGTTTAATTATCTTATCCATGAGTATGACATGGAGGGAATATTACAGTCATTAATCGAGCGGAAGCGGTACGTCCAATATCACTCCGAGTCTGTAGAAGCTGGAGATTCAGAAGCAACGCAAACAGAATATGGAGATCAGAACCTGTCAAGCTAATTATCGCCGTTGTCTCAGCAATATAATCTATATTATGGCGTAGACTCAGCATTAATCGGAGCCAATGTGGAAGCGATACTTACATTTATCGCCTTGCAGAAGATGCATGTGCAGAAGCGTTTTGAAAGTCAAGCCCGCCTCTAGCAAGTGGCAGAATAGGTATTGAGATCAGAATCTGCCAAGTTTAATTATCTCAGCAATTGTGACGCGAAAGAAATATTGCAGCATTATGCATTAATCCAACGCAGTGGAAGCGGTACATTCAGTATCGCTAAGTCTGCAGAAGCTGGAGATTTAATTCAGAAGCAACGTCGCAAGTAAAATATTACTCAGAACCTGTCAAGTTGATTGCTATATAATCAATATTGTGGCGTAGAGGAGGCATCATTAATCGGGACCCATGTGGAAGCAGTACTTACATTTAAGTTTATCGACATCGCGTTGCAGAAGTTGCAGAAGCAGAAGCATTTTGAACTTGCCAAGCCCGAAGCATTGCAGCAGAATAGGCATTGGAATCAATATCTGAGGAAGTGTTGCAGCATTAATTCTAACCAATGTGGAAGCAGGACTTACGTTTACTGCATAATCTGAATCGCAGAAGACTCGGATATACGGGCAGAAGCAAGGCCAGCCCTGCAGCAGAATCAGAAACTTAACCGCACTGTAGGTGAATAGCCACATCGAAACATGAGGCCTATATTGTGAAGGATAGGCATTGCTGCATTAGACGTAGCAGCTGTGCAAGATCGAAGGCTCGAAGCCGCCAATTCTACTCAAGTAGAAAACATCAGAACCTGTCAAGCTTAATGAACTAAGAAAAAAAAACTCCCTCACCCGAACCAAAACAAGCCTATATTAATTTATATAAGAAGCAAGGAAGTATTACACCATTATGATCGTAACAAACAGATGTGGGAGAACCGTACATGTATCGGGGAACCAAAGTCAAGTATGCTAGAAGAAAGCGTTCTAAGATTAACTAACCATCTATCCTGAAATCCAGCCAATGAGGAGGGGAGGGAGATGGAGAACCTACAAATACGGAAGAAGACGGGGTGTCTACTTAAGGTGGGATGTTTACTCAAGAAGGCGAGGGAGGTCTCTTTAAAGAAGGGGGGAAGACCTCCTTAAAAAAGACGGAGACACCGTCTACTGAAATAAGGCGGAGACGAGACGCAGGAAGCCCCAGATGCCGCCACCGGTGAGGACTGGAATGGTGAGGTTGTCATCCAACGAGCCCACATCTTAAAGAAAAACAAACACAGATAAGTAAGCACCTCAACAAATCCCGCAAAATGAAATCAGGGCAACCCACCTAAGGCCTCCGCAACACCCCCAATAACCGCACTCACAAGACTCAACACGCCAAGCCCGAGCCAGCCTCCGACGATCTCGTCATCCCATGTCCATACCGCGGTAGATGAAGCGCAGAGCGGGGCGACCCACCCCCAGAATCCGAACGCGATGAGCCCTGCGGTTAGGGAGGCAGCGAGGAACCCTGCGAGGGACTTGCGCGGCGCGAAGGGGAGCGCGATGAGGGACCGGGCGCGGGCACTGCGAGGGAGGAAGGGGAGGAGCGGAACGCGGGCGGGGAGAGGCGGGGTACGGGGGCCCCATAGGCGACCAAATGTGGAGGCGGCCGTGTCGGCCCAGGAGAGACTGTAAATGAAACGCCACATTTAGTATTTTGAGATGAGATGAGGTCATATGTGTGGTGCGATGGGACGTACATTAAGATGGAGACGACGGCGACGTCAAGAGGGTATGCTTTTAGAGATATAAGGACGCCGATTAAGTACCATATTACGCCGTTTACTTTGTGCTGGATGAGATCGCGTGAGTGATTTACGCGGTGGGGTGAGGTGTTTAAATCGTGGGCTCACTTTTTCTGAGGCACGCATTAGGAAGCCGAAGAAGCGTTCGTATAGTCGCTCGAATGGCCCGACGGTAAAACGGGCTAGGTCGGCGGCACTGATGACGGCGAGGGCGCCAGAGAGCACAATTATGACGGGGCGTGCGACGATGCCGCGTGTGTAGAGTGGGACGACGAAAAATCCTATTTATTCGAGGTTAAAACGATGGGTGGATGAGGAGTAAAAGGGACATACCGATAGACGAATGGAGGAGTTTTCGCGGGATTTCCCAATCGATCTTTTTGACTTCAGGGCTCCGCGACCGACGACCGACATCCGCTTCGCGCGTGACGTCCTCGCCTATATCTTGCAGCTGCGTCGTCGTGCTTGTCGTCGTGCCATTCGCGCCATGCGAAAGGCGACGGGGGTTAGAAGTATTGCGGCGGGTGAGTTTCCCGAGGGCCGTTGTAGTAGGAGAGGGGGAGCGCGTGGAGGAACGGCGAGGGCTGTGGGTATACGAGTAGCGGGTGTTCAGCGTGAAGGCATCGTTTGCAGGAGTCATTGCCATTTTGCGTTTGTGTGTGAGGTAGTCGTCTTCGAGGGCATGAAGGGGTCGTCGAGTCGTTCAACCTTCTCCACGGCTGACTGGTGGAACCTAACAAATTAGTGTGACCGTCACGCTGATGTGACGGGGCCTGTGCCGGGGGTTGCGCGTGATTGACCGCCGACGTCTCACGAGCTCCTATTGCGTCTCAGTACATAGAGGAAAGCACAGCTACAGTGTGTGATAATTACAGTAAAATACAATGTGTGTATATAAGATAATTTATCAGCCTGGTTCGGGCCCGCTCCCGCCTGCTCCAGGCGGTTTATGCTGCGAAGAAAGGTTCGGAAAGGATAGACTCGAGGGCCCGACGGAGAAGGGATTGAAGCCTGCGGATGCTAAGGGGGATAGTGAGACAGGCGAACCTGCCTTGCCGAGACTGGGGTAAGTACTAGTGCTGAGCAGCGGCGAACGATACGTGCTGCTGTTGACGCCATGCGTGGACCAGAAGGAGTCGTACGTGAGAGCAACGTTGGAGGAGCTGCCTATTGAGGAGGTGGAGGGGTTGGAGGAGAATGGGGGACGAGAGGAGCCGGCGGGGCGAGTGCGGGCCTTTGGGAGGGAGGCTGTTCCGTAGGGGACGGCGGGGAGGCGGGGGATGGGGACTTTGTTTGTTGTTTGGGCTATTGGGGATGATGATTTGGAGGAGGAGGGGATGGGCTGGGAGGGAGGGAGGCGGGTTGCTGGCGATGTAGGTGCGGGGTCGGGTGGTGAGGGGGGATTGGGAGGAAGTGGTGGTGGTGCGGATGTTGAGGGTGGCACAGCTGGGAAAGACTGTGGTGCATGCGGCAAATTAGGCGAGAGCTCTAGAAACTCTGCATCGTCATCTGGTTCGCCGTGCGCATCGACGTCCATGTCGTCTGTGTCTTCGTCTGCGGGGACGGAGAGGGTGGCCGGTATCGACGCCGACGCTTCTGCAATAGGAGTGGGATTCGATATTGATATTGAGGTCGTCTGCTGTTCCGGGCCTTTTGAATGTGGTGGCTCTGCAGCGGTAGCTCGGGAGTCCGTTAAAGAAGAACTCGCGACTGGTGGCGTAGGTGTTTGAGTTTGAGTTTGGGCTTGGGTTTGAATACGGCTGAGTGGAGGGACGACCCGCTCTGGCATATGCATTTTGCGCAAGACAGGCCGCGTGCGGTAATGATGAAAGTACAGGTTCTCAACTTCGTTCAATGTCTGCTTTTGCTAACATAGCAACATATGAGACCCTAGCTAACGGTACGCAGCAAGAAACACTCGAGCCACTCACCCATCCATGGTCGACTTTTAGCCTCGCATACTGCAGTCTCGTCTGCAACTGTCTCGAAAGCTGCCACAAGCATCAGCACGAATTCGAAATTGCCTGCGCGTAGGTGGCAGGAGGAGGGGGAAGGGAAGACATACATGCGCCGCTTTGGCCCGGTCGATCTGGCGTCGTCGTTTCTCGAGGGAGTCGCCGGGTTGGATATCGTGAGGGTTCATGAGCCGTCAGGGAGCAAGCGATACACGACACGAGATGCGGAAACAGGCGCGCGGGGTCACGTGCACGAGAGTAACCAAGTTTAGGACTCCGATGTGGGTGTATTTAGGATTGGGCATTAGAGGAAAGATGTTAGAGGCGAGGAGTTGGTGCGAATAAACTCGCGATCATAATGAAATGTGGGCAACAGCATCCCGCAAATCAAATAATCGAACTGCACATGCTCGAGGCAACTTTTAAAATAAACAAAAATTTAGAAAATGACATCACGTGATGATGAAACGTAATCGTCTCCCGCCGCGGCAGCAAAACGGCGAAAGGCAGCGTAGAGTCAGAAAACGAAAGCCAGCTTGGTTCCTCCCATACTGATACGAGATGCCGTTCACGAGGGGTATAATGAGCTTCGTGGCCTCGGGTGTAAGGTGTTCGAGGACGGCGCAGAGGAGTGCTCGCGAAGTGGGGAGGTTGCAGGTGCCTTTTGTGCAGAGATGGGCAGGGAGGACTCTACACGTCTCAGCTTGTGAGTCTACTCATTTTCGCTCCCTAATAATGTTCTGTGATTCTCATTGTCATTGCAGCGCGTCACCATACCGATATCGTCCCTCCCGAGCCAGGAAAAGGGCAAGTAAATGCGGTATCAATTGCTCCATTCGGTGGTATCCTGACTGGTTATTTGATTATTTATTTCTGCATATCTAGAATCAAGATTCACTTCCAAGACGCAAAAGGGACCCCAATAAAAACCATCGAAGGACGCGAAGGCGATAATATTCTTGACCTGGCGCATGAATATGATATCGATCTCGAGGGTGCGTCCGTCAAGTTGCGTATGCCTAATTCTTGCTCAGAGTTTACTTTGTCAGGGGCCTGCGAAGGCTCCGTAGCGTGCTCGACGTGCCATGTGATACTGGACCCCGCGTCCTACGACAAGCTGCCGGAGCCAGAGGATGATGAGAATGACATGTTGGACATGGCGTTTGGCCTGACGGATACGTGCGATAGGCTCCCTCCCTCCCCGCCAGGGTGATTCTGACTTTGCGCATTTCCCCCTTTAGCTCGCGATTAGGGTGCCAGGTCAAGTTGACGCCGGATTTAAATGGCGCGGTTGTGAAGCTGCCGTCGGCGACGCGAAATATGTTCGTAGATGGTGCGTTCTTTTGTTATTCTCGTGCCTTTGATGCCCGGCTGACGTCACTGCCTACAGGGGTGAAACCCACTAAACATTAGAAAGATAACGATAACAACCGCTTTTGTTTATTTCCAATATATAAGTTAGTTAGGTTAGTGATTACCGAGCGCCGCCGTGGGTAGGGTACATTCAAAACTAAAATCCAGGAGTTTCGTCGTAGTCTATGAAGTATACAAGGAGTGAATTGTAAGTAAATAAAGTCTCGTTCGGGGCCGATAACCGAAACCGGACGCGAGCAAAAATGTACAGGAACGTGTGATGTAGGTTGGGCCTTGGTGCGGTGCGGAAGGGCGAAATTACCTGGCGGCCGGGCTGGTTAGGGCGTGGAGCTCCATTCTTCGCTTCTTTTCGCGGTATTCGACGGTTGCGTACCAGGCGCCACCGAATAAGGTGAGGGCGATCCCGAGCCCGTTTGCAGGCGTGATGGTGAGGTTGAATATAGAGACGGCCAGGAGGATCGTGAGGACCTGTTTAACATTGGCTGAAAGGGGGATAATCAATTGAGGCGAGATTGAGCGCGGATCATCAGATAGGCTTACCAGCGACTGTGATGCTGAGGGGCCCGACCTTGGAGTTGGCGGTGAAACTGACGACATTAAGGCCGAAGGCCATGGCTCCGTTGACGGCGAGGGACAATGCGCGTTGGCGGTTCATGTTGGCTGCGCTGTATGCGCTGACGCGGGAGAGCTCGCCGGAGAAATAGGCGTAGATCACGCATTGGATGAACGCCAGCGGGGACATGCGGAGGAGGAGGTCGAGGGGGTGGAGTTTCAGCGGGCGAGCGGGGAGGAGGTTGGGGAAGGGGATGCGTCGGTTGGGGGAGACGGAGTGACCCGTCTGGAGAAGATGGGTCGCGATCGTTTTTAGGGCGGCCAACAAGGTACCGAGCAGTGTGAGGAGGAAGCCGAGGACGGTGAAATAATAATCTCCATATGTTGCGAAGCCGACGCCAAAGATGACAGGGGCTAGCGAAAGGAGTTTGGCCGTGGAGAGGGTGCGGGAGAGGAAGAGGTAGGAGAGCACGATAATGAAGAGGGGCGTCGCGGCGCGTACGACCTGATGGAAAGGCACGGTGACGAGTTGGAGTGACAGGTTGGAAATGGCGATGTTAATGGTATACAGGAACGAAAACGCGGTTAGGACGGCGTTTTCTTGGGGACTGAGCCGGGCAGGGGTCTAGGCAAGGGTCAGTGAAACCGAGCGCGGCGGAGAGAGTGGGACGCACGAAATAGCCCATCTCCATCGCAATGTACGAGCCAATTGTCCCGCTGAAGGTGTGCAGGGCGGTAAGGGTGTACGGGAAGGGGAAGTGGACGAGCACAAGCTTGTTGTAGAGGGTGAGGCCGAGGTTGAAAATAAAGTAAAGGATGAGCCAAAAGGGCTCCGAGTTGACGAATCTGCGCCATCGTCGTGACCATCGGGAACGGGAGGCTCTTATAGAGGAGCGGCGGGATGTGATGGGGAGGATGTCGCCCGGGTGGTGTCCAGGCATCCAGGGTGAGGGGAGAAGTGACTTTGGGGGTTTTGGGGAGGGAGTCGGAGAGGCATGCTCTGTGTCAGACTCGGCGTCCGAGAGAGACTCTGGTGGTGTCGGCAGGGCGGGCGAGAGACGTCTGGGAGACTTAGACATGGGACATGGGGGTAAGAGCAAAGGAGCGGGTGCATACAAAGGCTAGCATGCCATATTAGGCACTAGACGCTTTCCGCCCAAAAAAAGGTCCCAAGAGTACCAGGGTTTCATGTCGGTTATCTACGGGGGATAATTATTACTACTTGGGAGGGGGGCATTGCTCATTGCTCATTGCTCGTTGCTCGTTACTCATTGCTCGTTACTCATTGCTCGCTCGCTCGCTGCCGTTACCCGCTGAGTCAGCCACCCACATCGGCCCACAAGTTGATTCCTACTCCGATCACACTCTTGTAGTAACCCCAGGCTGCAAGTTTCAGTTGGCGTTCGAGTATTCTCAGCATCCGTCCAGTTCCATCCCTAAACAAGGCTTCCCCCTCCCGTGAGTCACTCCCTTTCCCTCTAAACAGACCCGTATTGTCCCCGCCGTGCCCTCCCTTCTCCCGCCGCTCCACCCGTTCCCGCCACCCATCCCCGCCCCATTTCCTGCCCATTCTCCCCCGCCCCTTCTCCCGCCCCCCTCCCGCGTCTTTTCCGCCCTTATCGCGTTCGTAGAATGCAGCTAACCGTCCTTTTCGTCCTTAGCGCGCACGGACCTTCCGCCCACGACAGACGCGAACAGTCACGCCGAACCCCCCCGTGACGAGCGATGGCAAACCCCCACCAGGGCTATGCCATGAATCCCGGCCAGCCCTCCCCCCAGCAGCAGAACCCCTTCTTCCCCCAGCAGGGGGCATCCATGCCCAGCCCCGCCATGCTCGCCGCCATGCAGCAGCAGCAGCAGCAGCAGCAGCACCAACAGAACGCACGCATGGCCGCCCAGCTCAAGCTCCAGCAGCAGCAGCACGCCCTCCAGCAGCAGCAGCAGCACCACCACCAGGGCATGTCCCAGGGCATGTCCCAGGGCATGTCCCAGCAGTCGCATCCCCCCGGCGTCAATCCCGCCAGCCCCATGTCCGCCTTCAATCCACAGATGAATCCACAGTCAACCATGAACCCCCAGATGGCCATGGAGCGTCAGATAGCCCAGGCAAAGGCCATGGCCCAGCAGCAGATGCACAACACCCAGTTTGCGGAGCAGCAGCATCGCCAGCAGCAGCAGCAGCAGTTTGGGTATGATCCCCGCATGATGCCGCCCCCACCCCCGCCAGGAGGCCAAAGACCGTCGTCCCGTCCCAATCCTGCAGGCGGCATGCCTCCCAACGTCGCCCCCGGCATGCAGCGCCAGTCCAGCCAAGGCTTCCCAAGTCCCCAACAATTCCAACAGCCTGTTCAAAGGTTCCCCAGCGTCCCACCCTTCGAAGGAGGCCCTCAGCATGCCCCTCAGACCCCTCAAACCCCTCAATCATCCTCCTCGTTCAACCAACAGGCGTTCCACCAAGGCGTCCCCGGCATGCCAAACATGTCTCCCGCGCAGATGCAACAGCTGCAGCAACTGCGTGCCCAAGGCCAAGGAGGCAGCCCCCACCCCGACCCACGCATGTCCGCCCAACCCGACCCAGGCAGTCCATCCACCCGCAAACGCAAAATCCCACCCACCGCGCCTTCGCCCGCGCCCAGCTCCTCCTCCGCCGCGCAGCGTCCCCAGCCTGCCCCGTCCGTATCCCAAGGCACGCCCCCGCTCAACCCCGCGTTCACGCGTATCAACAAGGTCCCGCTCGCTGGCTCGGGGACGACCATCCCCCCGCTGAACGACGAGGATGTGAAAAATATGAAAGAGTGGATGGACAGGGACACGCAGTACGAGCGCGATTGGAAGGCGATGCGCGATAGGGGGACTAAGGAGCTCAGGGGGGCTCTCAGCTCCAAGGCGGGCTGGTGGGAGGAGCCGATCAAGGGCCCGAGGGAGCGCTTTGGGCTCATGTGGCCTGAGCGGAAGAGGGTCGAGAGGATGAAGAAGTTGAGGAGGGTGGGCGTGAGGTGGGAGGGGCTGAAATTGTGCGTCCTTTGTGTTTTTGTGTTGGTCGTTTTATTGATGCCTGTGCTAGACCAGGACGACTGCGTCAGGATCTTGCGGACCGGAGAGAAGAACTCGTCCCTATACGCTTAGAATTAGATGTGGAGCACCATAAACTTCGCGACACGTTTGTATGGAATGTTAATGGTGCGTTTCCTCCTGCCCTCGATTCATGGCGCTAACGTCTGCCGCAGACCCCCTTGTCACGCCAGAGCTCTTCGCGCAGAGCATCGTAGACGACCTTAAATTACCCTCGCATTATGCCAACAACATAGCCAGAACTATACACGAACAATTGCAGGAGCACGAAGCGCAGAAGGACGAGGAGGCCACGGCGCTCCTCCCGTCTGCGAGCGTCGATGCCGACGTGCATGGGAGCCTTGATCCCACGAGCGAGAAGTGGTGGAATGCGTGGAGGAAGCGCATTAGGACTGAGGAGGGGTATGTGAGGGTGGGCGGCGAGGATGAGGAGGACGCGGATGATGAGGGCGGGGGGAGGCGCTCAAAGAAGAGGAAGAGGAGGAAGAATGAGGGGGTGCATGCCGCAGAGGTATTGGGAGAGGTACCGATGGAGGTGGAGGAGTTGAGGCCGAAGACGACCGCGGTTTATGACGAGGAGTCGAGGATTCTTATCAAGGTGATTGAAGGTTTTTATTTTATTTGGATGGGTGTTGATTGGGTTTTCAGCTGGATATTCTCGTAGGAAGCATGAAGCTCGACGATCAATTCGAATGGGACGCCTCGTGTCCTTCTAATTCACCCGAGCAATTTGCAGAGCTGTACGCCGCAGAGCTAGGCCTCCCAGGCGAATTCACCACCGCCATCGCGCACCAAATCCGCGAACAAATCTTCGCATACCGCAAGACCATGGCATCCGGCCAAGTCATCGAGGATGAAGACCTCCGCCCCACTTTACTCCCCCCTGTCACGCGCTCAACAGTCGCACGGTCCCTCGAAGGCGCAAGTGCCCACATGCCATTACTAAACTACATGAGCGACGGCGAAATCGAGCGGAACGAGCGCGAACGCGACAAAGAGCTCAAGCGCAAACGCCGCACCGCGCGCGGCCGCGTCCAAACGACACGCATCATCCCCGACCGCACGTACCGCACCCCCGGGATCGGCTTCCCCGAGTCCGACGGCTCCGTCCTCCAAAACGCGAATGCAACACCCCTCCCGACGACCTCCCGCCGTGCGGCCGCCGCGGCCGCCTCCGTCACGATCGCGAACATGGTCGCCTCTGAGAACGGGGGCTCCCCCATCCAGGGCAACCTCCCCAACCCGATTATGCCGAAGGAGCCGCCGAAGAAGCCTGTGCCGCCGCCGAAGACGGCGCCGCAGAAGCTGTTCAAGGCGCCGCCTGTCCCGCCCGTCGCGTTGAAAGCGCGCGCAAAGGTCATTGCGCCGACGCCGTCGACGAGCTTGGACCCGAGCAAGTATAAGAAAGTCCCTCCGACGGAGGGTGAGGAGCCGGTGGAGGATGACATCCCGCCGCCGATGCCTGTGAAGCTTACGGCGAAGCAGATGCGGGACCTCGAGAAGGAGGCGAAGGAGAAGGAGTACGCGGACGGGCAGCATGCGAATATGATTAATGGGGTATGGCACTGCTCAAATTGTGGGTGCCCGGAGAGCATTGCGGTGGGACGGAGGAAGGGCCCACTGGGGGATAAGAGCCAGTGTGGGCCGTGTGGGAAGTATTATCATCGGCATAGGAGGCCGAGGCCGGTGGAGTATCATGCGGACGAGGCGTATCATTTGAATGTGAGGGTGGAGGCGGAGAGGGCGAAGATGCAGGGGAGGAATAAGAAGGGTGGGGCGGCGGCGGCGGCAGCGAAGGCTGCGCCGGATTCGAGTGCGTCGAATGCACCGAGGGGGGGCGGTGCGAAGGAGGATAAGGACGACGATGAGGAGGAAGACGACAAGCCTGAGCCCGTGCATGTGTCTGCCCCTGCGAAGGTGAAGGCGGAGGTTACGCCAGCCCCGCCCAGCAAGAGCGCATCCAGACCTCCCGATTCGCAAGCGCACTCTCGTCCCCGTGCACCCTCGCACTCGCACTCGTTCTCCCAACCTGCGCCTCCCCCGCCTCCAGCAGCGGTGCCCAGCCCTGCGGACAGCACAAGCTCGGAAGAACCGCCATTAGCGTTGGGCAAAGCCGGCAACGCCAAGGTGAATGGCACTGCTGGGTCGCGGAAGGCCGGGGGGAGGCATACTACTGAGCCTCCGACCCCCACGCCTGCGCCTGCGTCGATCCCGCCTACGCCGGTTCTTGCGGCTGCGGTGCCGCCCCCGCCTCCACCTGCTGAATCGGCTGCTGCTCCTAAACCACTTTCGCAGGCCCCGTCACAGTCGTCTCCTCCTCAAGCACCGGTGGAAGCGTCCCCGCAGTTCTCACATGCGTCGGTGTCGCCGAATGCCGCGAGGCCGGTGTCGACTGCTAAACCGAATGCTGTTAAGGTGTGTTGTTTCATTGATGTTTGTGAGCATAAGCTTACGGTTGATTTTGTAGGCTCAGGCTCCGAGGCCGGAATGGTTGAGGATTGCGTTGGAGACGATGGCGGCGCGGTATCCGGATGATAGGTTTGACGTTGTGTTGCGCAAAAATACGGATCCGAATGCTCCGCCTGAGTGGAGAGTCAAGTGTTTGGACTGTCCTGGAAAGGTGTGCTCCCCGTCTTCAATTAACCAAAGCTGTTTGCTTATAATTGAATGCCATAGGTCTATACCCCCGGTCCCGCGGAAACGCTCGTCAATTTCGATGTGCATCTGAGGAACCGTAATCACCGAGCAAAAGTGAATGCTCGTCTTCAGGGTCTTCAATCGGTTTCGCCGCCCCAATAATTGTCTTTATTCTTTTTTACCCCCACTTCATAGTCTTGCTAGTTGCTTTCGTGCTTCGTTGGTTTTAGTATTGTATAATTATCATATCCCATTTTGCTACGTATCACCTGGATTTATAGTTCTGCTTATCGTGTATCTGTTTCTATATATCTTCTTTCGAAGTAACTGTTTGTACCCAGGTGGATAAATAAAATAATCATGATCGCTTGAACGTTTTTGTGATCTTACAATCAATGTTTTATTACGAATTCTGATGATAGAGTGGTAACTGCTAACTACCTAACTAATTAACTACGAGGGCCGCCAAAACGACTGACTGAAATCATAAAATTCGTGATGAGGTCATGGAACTCCTTCACCCAAACGCTGGTATCGTCGTCAGTGCACAAAGTCAGCGTCGAGGTGGTTCTTCATCTTGCGCTTGCGCACGATGGAGGCAACGGGTTTGTATGCTGTGGTTCGTTCTTGCTGTCAATACCCTGGCAGATGTTCAAAGTCACTGGATCGAAAGCACTGGTATCTTGTGCGTTTCCTGGCGGTTGATGTGTCGTCGAAGGAGTTGCGACGCTTGCGCTCGTTAGGGCGATGGCTGGGGGCCCCGTGAGTATGAAGCGGCGCCCCGTGCGGGGGTGTTGGGCCTGCGTGAGGGCACGACGGTGTCACTTATGAATGCGCTGCCGGTGCTTGGGCAGTCCATGTCGTTATCAGGGTGAGCGCGACGTTGCTGGCTGCCATCTCCCGTTGTGAGATGTTGTATTTCATCACCTGGTCCCATATGAACATCCTGGCGATTTCTACGACCACTCCGTGGTGCGACTTCAGCGCATCGCCCCTTGCGTCGCCGTGGTGGACTCGGGTGCGTGCCTTGACGACTCTGGCGGCTGCGAGCCAGTCCAAGGATGCGATGGTCTTCTCGTTTCAACGGTTGAGATTCCTGACCGTCAGACCTCCGTGACTGTTCACCAAGTAGTCTTCCTCCCCTCGAGTAGCCCTGAGCCTTGCTGCGCGCGTGAGGGCGATGTATTTCCCGGCTTATATGGCATCCTCCACCTTTGTGGGTACGGCTAAACAGAATTGGTCAGCCTGCTGGCATAGCGGCGACGAATCGAGGCGCCAAAAAGGCAGGGAACCGCACGGTAGAGTTCCGCACGGATTTGCAGGCGAGGGCGAACGATGGTGGCGACTGTGGAGGCACCGACGCACTCCGCGCCCCAGTGACGAACAAGAATATGCAAGTAGAAGTGTACTCATGGAGGTCTAGAGGACTGGCTTTGAAACCCGTCTTGGGTGGGGGGATTACGCCCTTCTTGCTAGTATCGGTGTTGGGGACGGACGGCTTCGGTATGGTGAAGAGTCGCAACGCGTCGGCTGTTTCACCCTCCCTCAGGGCTACCGCGGCGGCGGCAACATCGCTTTCTAGCTGCACGACGCGTTCTTGAAGAGCTTCCCTCAACGGTTCAGATTTTCCGAGGTCGTTGGAGGAACAAGTACCTGTGGTAGGAAGACTTGCGCCGCCTGTGTCGGCATCTCCAACTGGTTACTCCAATTCGGACTGGTCTTCTTCGTTGCCATGCTCTTGATTCGCCGGCGACGCCTGTGGCATTTGCGGCGTTCCTGACGGCGCCCCGGGTAGGTTCAACCTGGCTGTCCGAGAAGCTGGTGTCCGGTTATGGAAGATGTAGTGTTTAAAGAACAAGAGATATTGAACGGTGATAACGAACGACGATGCTAACGAGTGAAAGCGATAATGAACTTTCTACTGTGTGACGGTCGAATCCGAGCGGAGGCTAAAACTGTCTGCTGCCGTCCAATCTCCGCAGGCTTGCACCTCAGCTCAATGTCGAGTGTTAATCCGAATGTTGTTATGGTGCGTTGTTATATTGACTATCTTTCTGGGCATAAGCTTATGGAGATTCTGTTTTGTTTTCATAGGCTCAGGCTCCAAGGCCGGAATGGTTGAGGAATGCATTGGAGACGATGGCGGCGCAGTATCCGGACGATAGGTTTGACGTTGTGTTGCGCCAAAATACGGATCCGAATGCTCAGCCCCAGTGGAGAGTCCAGTGTTTAGATTGTCCTGGAAAGGTGTGTTTTCTTCCTCTGCCAGTAATTCCTATACTGATGTTTATTTCCTAGTTGTATACCCCCGGTCCCGCTGAAACGCTCGTTAACTTCGGCGTCCATCTGAGGAACCGTAATCACCGAGCTAAAGTGAATGCTCGTCTTCAGGGTCTTCAATCGGTTTCGCCGCCTCAATAATTGTCTTTATTCGCTTCTTCATTCATAGTCTTACTAGTTGCTTTCGTGTTTCGTTGGTTTTAATAATGTATAATTATCATATCCCACTTTGTTACGTATCACCTGGAATTATAGTTCTGCTTACTTATCGTGTATGTCTTGTCTGTTTCTATATAGCTTCCTTCCGAAGTGACTGTTTGTACCCCGGGTAGATAAATAAAATAATCATGATCGCCTTGAACGTCTTTGTCATTTTGCAATCGATGTTTTATTGCGAATCCCGATGTCATAATGGTAACTGCTAACTAACTACCTAACTACCTAACCTAAATAACTAACTAACTATGATGGTCGTCAAAACATGATACGGTTCTTACTATACTACTGAGGTTCCGACTGACTGAAATCATAAAATTCGCGATAAGGCCCTAGAACTCTTTCACAGTGAACTCCCAGACACCGGTATCATTGTCGAAGTGCACAAAGTCCGCGCCGGGCTGGTTCTGCATCTTGCGCACACGCTGCTTCCACCTGGGGTCGTTTGGATCCTTGATGTGCACGCGCGTGCTCTTGTCGATCGCCCAGCAGTTGTCGAGCTTTATGCGCGCGGGGACGTTGAGGCCCTCGCCCGCGGGGGGCCGCATGTTTTCGTCGGTGTATAGCGTGCATTCGTTGGTCTCAAAGGAGACGATCTTTCCGGGTATTTCGGCGATGGAGGGGACAGCGGTGAGGTCGACGGGCTCGAGGAATTGGAGGGTGCCGTATCCGACGCGGCCGACGGTGAAGTCTTTCACGGCTTGCAGTTCGCTGAAGGAGAGTCGCTGCAGTTCTGCGACGGTGGGCAGGCACCAGTATTCGCCGTGCTGGGGGTTGATGTCTGAGGATGCTTCAGCTGCTTTGGCGGGAGGGGAATCGGCAGGGGTGGCAGAAGCTGCGCGTTGTGTCACGGGAGTCTTGGCCCGTCCGGTGTCGTTGTCTCGCTCGCGAGCTGCGACGCCCAAGGCCGGATTGAAGCGCACCTCGCGACCCTTCGAAGAGCTCGTCGCGCCGCCTTGCTGCGTGCGCATACGGTGCAAATCATCCTCATCGGTGCGTTTATCCAATACGAGCTTCTTGACACTCTGCTTGGCACCGCCGAGGAGCTGCAGGCTCCCTCCTGCGCCATTCGTGAACGCTTCAGGTGACAGTAGACTCTTGCTCTCAGCAAAGGGCAGACCTGCTGGCTTCCCGTTGTTCTGGCTTTGCCGTTCGATGGACGTGACGCTGGTTCCGAAGCCGCGTAGTTTGGGACCCGTCGATGGCGGCGCGTATCCCAATCCACTACTGTGCCCGAAGCCGAGCCTGGGAGAAGAACGGGTTGCAGCGTCCGCGAAAACGTTGGTCTTCTTCTTATTGGGACTCATGCTCGATGCAAGGGGTGGTAAGGTGGGTAGTGTCGAGGGAAGAGGCTGGTCGAGTGACGCGGTCAACGATGGCTGCTGCTGCTGCTGCTGCTGCTGCATTGTCGAACCGAGGAAACTCGAACCTCCGAAAGGTGAGCCACCTTGAGGTTGGGACGGCGCTGCTGTGCTATTGCTGAATAATCCACCACCACCAGCTGCTGGTGCTTGTTGTTGCTGAGCAGTGTTCGCGTTTCCGCCAAATATGCCACCACCAAGCCCAAATCCAGTGGAGGGCGCTGCAGTTTTGTTACCAAAGATACTACTGCCAGTGTTAGCATTAGCAAACAGAGGGTTGGTCGTGACAGGCTGTTGAGCGTTCTGATTGTTATTGCCAAACAACCCGCTTCCGCCACCGAAAAGTGGATTACTCGGGTTCGGATTCTGGGTTGGCTGAGCAGGCTGCGCGGTACTATTGCCAAAGAGCCCATTTCCTGCTGGCTTGGGAAACAAGGATCCACCGAAGCCTGGACCAGTTGAACCTTGTTGTTGTTGTTGTTGATTCTGCTGCTGGTTCTGGTTGGCGTTACCAAACAATCCTGTACTAGGCTGTGACCCGCCGAAGATACTGCCTGGTTGTTGTTGTTGCTGTTGGGCAGGTTGTGTACCGAATGCTAACAAAGGTTAGAAATTGCCATGCTAAAGAGAACAGTGACTCACCACTAGGTTGTTGCTGCTGGTTGTTGCTCCCAAACAATCCCCCTTGTTGCTGTTGCGTTTGACCAGCAGTACCAAATGCGCTAGGTTGGGTTTGTTGCCCGAATGTTCCCGTCGATGCACCAAAGACGCTTGGCTTCATTAGCGGGTTCTGAGTCTGCTGTCCGAAACCACCACCACCACCAAATGCAGACTGGTTCTGTTGAGGTTGATTTTGACCAAAAGCAGATGTCGTGGAGGTATTAGTACCACCGAATGCTCCAAAGGCCGGCGTATTCTGTGGTTGAGCTCCGAATGCGCTAAAGGGCTTGTTCTGTTGACCGAACGCACTGAAGCCACTCGAAGGTTGCTGTTGTGGCTGTTGTGGCTGCTGCGGCTGATTAAAAGCCCCGAAGGCAGAAGGTTGCTGTTGCGGCTGCTGGTTCTGCTGAGCAAAGGCACCAAAGCCAGAAGTCGCTTGTGGCTGCTGAGCCGGTTGGGAAAAGGTACCAAAGGCATTTGGTTGGGGCTGTTGCTGCTGCTGCTGCTGAGGTTGCGCTCCGAATGCTCCAAAGGCGGAGGTCGCAGGTTGGGGTTGTCCAAATGCGGTAGTCGTCGCCGTCCCGAAGCCAGTGGAAGGCTGAGCGGGCTGTTGCCCAAAACCTGGAGTCGCACCAAATGCACCAGGAGCATTTGCAGTCTTACGACCCTGTTGATAATCTTGTAGACGGAGTTCCTAGTAGGCGAGAAGGCGGTTAATTACAAAATAATGCCTTTGCGTGTTACTGACCTCAAAAGACGCGTTTTTGTAAGCGGGCATGCATGTAATAGATTGATAGTGTGAAACTGCATTGCTATTAGCGTCGCGTTCCTGAGTTTCTTGGTACGGGGGATTCGCGGTTCCAGTGGTAGGCACGGCAGATGTTGAGGACGTTACAAGGGCAGTTGCTATCAGGACGCGTCAAAAGCTATCTCTCATATAAAATATTTCTTTACTTACAGCCAAAGCCAGTTCCCTGCGGTTTAAACAACGAGTTTCCACTACCAAATGCACTCTGCTGGGGCTGTGCACTGGTTTGCCCAAAAGCGCTACCACTAGTACCACCAAACGCGCTTCCCCCGCCGAACGCGTTTGTTCCACTCGTACTTCCAAAAGCCGACGGTTGAGCACCAAACGTGCTTGTACCGGTAGATCCAAAGGCGGGCTTTGGTTGGCCAAACGCACTATTCGCGGTAGGGTTGGCAAATGCACCTAGGACGCGTGAGGCTTTTCGCGCACACTATAAGCGGGAGCACAACTCACCAAATCCTCCTGTACTTGGGGTATTAGACGTTCCCCCAGCTAATCCACCAAACATAGGATTGACTTGAGGTTGCTGCGTGCCCTGATTGTTTTGAGCGAAGGCCCCGAATCCTGAAAAGTGAAACATCAGTAAGAGTCAAGTCTCCATATCTGCGTAGCATACCTCCAGGATTACCAAAACCGGTGCTCGGTTGACCAAAGGCATTTGTCTGCTGAGGTTGCTGCTGCTGCTGCTGATTATTATTATTCTGAGCAAAGTTGCCAAAAATCGACATCGCAGCCACCGTACAAGGGAGATGCAACAAGCGCTTAACTATTTCCAGACTCCGAAGTCGTTACGCGATGCGGAGCTTCAAACATTGCACGCTCAACGCCGTCGCAGAAACCAAGCTCTGAGTGAGCATTGATCTAATTTTATTCTGTAAGTAAGAATGACACATATGCAGACAAGCATGGAGTTTATATTGGATTGGTATAAGTGCTGTAATAATTGTGATTATGTGAGGTGCGAGCTTACAGCGCTTTCGACTATGTAAGGCACGCGCTATTAAGTACTCACAAACAAAACCTCTCTGCTCGCGACCGCAATATCTTAACAACCACTGTTTGGATTCTCACAAAACTTGGTAGATATTTTTAAGATAATGTAATCTAATCACCATGACCCTAAATTGTACCATATATGTACTAATAACATATTTCATCATTTCAGCTCATGAGAGTTCTACGTGTCCCCCCATTTGCGCGTTATGTAAGCTTTCCTTTTCCGGAAGCCACGTTCCGCCCAAATCACTGTTGAACAGCAATACAGCCAAGTTGAGTATGGAATTGAGATAAAACACACAGTAGATAGCTTCTTTAGATATGTATCTCGTAATCCAACCCCAGGACTATCCGAAACGTTCTCCTACAGAGGAGGAAACCAGAGGATCAGTATGAATTAGCAACAAGCTATTATCAGTGATATGATAGTGCAGTTAGTATAGCGTGGAAGGTTGAAACTCAGTTACATAAAACCTGCGGTTCAATTCCCGATAGGGCTGCTTTTTTTGGCCCCCTTGTTGACCTTATGTGTAAACATCTTCAAAGATTATTACTTAATTTTTGATGTGAAAGTACTCAATACAACTTTAACCATACAATACTGAGCAAAGGAAAACACAACAGAAGTAGATCCTGGAGAAATCCGAGTCTGAGTGTACTATAGTCCCGAGAAAAAACAAGATATAAACAAAATAAATAAAATAAAATACTTGGTTATAGACCGGATTTGTATTTTCGAGGACTATATACAGGTTATCCACAGCCTCATTATTTCTATTTATTTTTTGGGCCAATCTTTCCGGTTATTGCCACTTACTTCAGCAGTAGGATGTTGAATAAGCTCTATTTCCCTTTTGACAATTTTCAAACCACTATATTGAAGTGGTTAATTATTTATCTAGATGTTTGGAACATATGTTTGGCAGCACAAAATATATTCTGGGAATGACCCATGCAACCTAGTTGAAGTTGCGCCAAAAATGAGCGCGAACGAGCCGTGCGAAGATTACGTAATGCGCAAATGGGGGGACACGTAGGGGAGCTTCAGCTCATGACCTGAATCCTGAACTGGATTTGAGCATTTCTGTTGAGTTTGTGAGCTTCATTAATTTTTAAATGCCTAACTTAGTCAATGTAAATACATAGTCCCAAGGTGTGATAGTCCTCCTAGCCTTCTGTGTAAGCTTTCCTTGGGTCAGCTCCAACCTCATTCCTTTGATTATGAGCCTCAGAAGGATCCAAATGCCAGGGGACAACTTAGGCTGACTAGATATACTTAAATTAAAGTGAATCCTTTAAGCAATGATGGTCTGTGTAGTGAATATGCTTTACTGTTCAGGTCTTGAGCTCTCAAGGGATGATTTTTATCCATGTACAATTTCTTATATTTGAGGGTTGTATTGACTATATACATATAATAGATTCTCTACAAAGTTTTGTGATGATCCGAATAGTGGTTGTTGAGATATCGCAGTCATGAGCAGAGAGGTTTTGTCAAGGTTTTGTTTGTGAGTAATAGCCCGTGCCTTACATAATCGAAAGCGCTGTAAGGCACAGCCACTGAGCCCGAGCTTTTGGCGACTTGTTAGTGGCCCAAATTTTCCAACCGATGGCGACCACTCTTGTACACTTTTCAGGCCATCTCCATCTACGAACACGACTTGTATTATCTATACTAAGCGGAAAACCCGTGAGGATTGATGGTATAAGGTCAAATGATAAGAATCCTGGCCTGCGAGGTATGCAGCTCATTTGTTACTTTCTATGCTCAAACGCTCACTTGAGTTCTACACGAAGATTTTGAAGTTAGCTTGTTACGATTATTGGAGAAGCTTACAAATGGAACTGTAATTGAGATTTCAGTGACTGGTGCGTTCTACTATCGTAAGGTCTTGGGAGAGCACTATTAACATCTTGGTCTCAGGTACCTCTGTCCTCCTGAAGCCGGGCGTAATTACTGGTGGAAAAGTTACTCATGATTGCCCATTATCAAGGTCCATCGGATATTTCTTAGAGGCGATTATTATGATTGCACCTTTCGCAAAGAAGCCGATAAACTTGACGTTGAAGGGCATCACAACGGATGAGCACGACCTATCGGTACGTTCTTCTTGGAAATTGCATTTGTTTCTGTACTGATATACAAGAAGGCCGATCTGATACGTACCGTCACGCTTCCGCATTTGCAACCGTTTGGTATTGAAGATGGTTTAGAGCTGCGGGTATATTGTTTCCTGACATGTAGTGTCCGCATAGATGCTAATAGGCTGCTTACTCAGATAACGAGACGCGGTGCTGCTCCTCTTGGCGGCGGTGAAGTCCAGTTCTTATGTCCGGTTGTGAAGCAACTGAAGACATTGAACTTTGTCGAGGCTGGGCGAATTAAGCGCATTCGCGGTATTGCGTACGTTCAACGTCTGCTGGCTCCATACAATCGAATTTATTTTCTTCATCCCAGGCATGCTGTTCGAGTTAGCCCACAGTTCTCAAATCGCATGATTGAATCTGCTCGATCTGTTCTAAATCGCTACATCCCGGACATATATCTCTATTCCGATGTCTATAAAGGTGAAGATAGTGGAAAGTACGTCTTTTATATTCCATTCTAAACAGACCCAGTTGCTAATGCGGCGCTACAGATCCCCGGGTTATGCTCTGAGTCTAGTCGCTGAATCGACGACAACGGCTCTGCATTGTTCTGAAGCCGTTTCTATACCGGGTGCGACGCCAGAGGAAATTGCGCTAAACGCTGCAAGATCGTTATTGCTAGAGATTAAGAGAGGAGGCTGCGTGGATCGACATCATCAAATCTTAGTGTTACTGTTTATGGTCTTAGGTAGCGAAGATATTGGACGGGTACGAATGGGAGAGCTGACAGCGCGAACGTAAGCTTTTCTCTGTTACTCCCTGTGCGATCTTTCGCTGAATATCATGGCTAGCATCCAATTTCTTCGTGATGTCCGGGACTTCTTCGGGACATCGTTCAAGATCGTACCGGCAGATTCATCGAATCCAGAAAACTCGGAACTGCTGCTATCCTGCTATGGAGTTGGATTCGTGAACGTCAACAGGTCCATGGCATGATATGTCATTCTCAGGCTTCCATCGCCTCGACAGTGCCGCTGCGTATTGCAGTGTGTCATTCGTTTCTTTGTAAAATGGCTTTACTTGATTCCAGCCCCCATGTCGCATACCGCGGACTGCAAACACATGGCCGGTTTTCATTGTGTCAAGCCCGGAGACCTAGATCGGGTAGCCTACCGGTTACAGCAATCATATAGGATGGCAGGACTGATTAGGTGTTTGTGTTATACATAAAAGTGTCTTAGTTAAATCTACCCAATTTCCTTGGATCAATGTAGTTCACGGGGAAGAAGATGGACACATTTCATTCAAAATGTAATGTAAAGGTAATTTATGTCTTTTATCTGTGTTATTGTGTATTAGAATATTTCTGAACATGATATCTATAATCCCAAAAAAATTGGAATGATTGTTGCCGGTCTTGATTTTCCAGTTCTGGCCGAACTTCGAGAGCTGCTCCACTTGCTCCGGGCACTTGCAATCTGGGAAGATGGACAATTGATATTTTCAGGCAGAAAGATTAATTACAAATCAAATGTGGTTAGAGGCAACAATATTAAGACTATATGTATCACTTGTGACAAAAATGAAATTCTACTCTCTGTATGAATACAGCACCAGCCACATAGCACTGCTGGCTCCCACAGGCACAAAGGTTTATCAAAAGCTCACAGAGTTCTTACTTTGTATCAGCTCTTATTTTTAGTTGTACTATGCTTGTTTTATAAAGCTTTAATTAAATTCTAATGGCTATATTGAGCTTCAAAACTTTTTATATTGACATGTCTGTCTTCCCGGATGTCTGCATCAACAAAAAGGCAGCAGGCTACAACCACCAACAGAGGTCCACATACTGTAGTCAGGATAGGTGGTGTAGGCCTGTAACTAGGGCTGATCAAGGGTATTGCACACCTGCAGGTACCTGCAGGTTCACCGGCAAAAATACCTGCAGGTTTTTACACCTGAACCTGCAGGTACCCGGCGCTTAAATACCCATAAGGATGGAGGTATTGATCTTACTAAATGAATACCTGTACAGGTATTTGTAAATATGTCAAAACTTGTGTTAATTCAATACTACAAGGGAAATACTTGTTAAACATGAGTCCAGGATAGCAAATAGGGACCCCCCCTCCCTGTAGTAGTGGAAATATATATGAAATCACCTAGATAACCCTCAGGTACCTGCAGATAACCCACAGGTACCTGCAGGTAACCTGTCACAGGTACCCATGAGAAACCACCCGTACAGGTATTTGATACCTGCAGGTGTCCACCTGTAAGGATGGAGGTGTCCCCATAGTGAATCGACATACCTGCAGGTATCATCTGAGGGTGCAACCGAGGGTCACCCGTGATCAGCCCTACCTGTAACCAAGTCCTGATTATAAAGAGCTCTGGCTACCTGTCAGGGGATGACCCTAAATTGCATTTTTACAATCATCTGGACTCCACTTCAATACAAGTCAACAAGCCTTCGGAGTCTGAGAGCCTATAATCATATGTCCAATACTTACCTTCTGTGGTACAGGAATGCAGATACAGTCGGACCCTGAATCACAACTCATCAAATTCATTCTATGTGTTCAGAGTCCAAGCATAAGCCCTTGTTATGGCCAGAGAGCGGGAGGTTAGGGTGGATGCAGTGGCAGAGTTCAGAGTCCACATTCAGGAGCATAGGTTAGTGGGTGGTCAGGGTAGTCCATATGGTCCTTAGTCCATTATCTCTTGTTCCTTGTTCCTGATGTTCATGTGGCCCCCTTCTTGTGTTTTCCTTGGCATTGATGGTTCCTGACAGTTCACAGTATTTATTGGGCTCACACTAGCAGGGGCAATCCAAGACTTCTCTTTGGATTTCCCCTCTGCTAGGTGAGATTCCCCCTTTTGTATTTATGGTTGTTTATTGATTTGCTTTAGATTTCCCCTCTGCTAGCTCTGGTGTGACATCTGTCGGAGTCCGAGGGTTGCCCTTACACTACCATCTTGTATTATGTATGACTATGTTGCATTCAATAGATATGATGGTTCCTAAGGAGATCTTAGGAAGAGGACTGTAAATTTAATCCCATAGGTGCAATAGTGCCTTATAGTGCTCAATAGGTACTCACTCAGCAAAACAATAAAATGAGAAAATAATAATAATATTGATACAAATAAGATACATATATGACTTCTATCCATGCACATAAAATGTGGCAATGGCTATTACTGGAGCATCACATATTAAACCCAGCAGCCATACTTGACTGAAAATATAGATACTTGCCCATCAGTAATTGACACCTGCTCCCAAATGACCAAGCTCCCTTCCAGACCCCAAAAACCTTGACCAGAGACAGAAGGGAACCTGCTAGTTTCAGCAGAATATGACCCAGCAAGTATCAAACATGATAAGAGCATCCAGCAGAACAGTGAAGCCATGATGAAGCTGGGAGTATGCATATGCAAATCATTGCATTGACTTCAGTTTAGCCATAGAAGCGAAGTTTATGTAAACCCAAAGGTTTCCAGATAGAAAACTTCAAGGATCAAGACAGAGAAGTCAGTTGCATAGTAGATAGTTGTCAGATTGAACAGTAGCTCCAGGGTGTGTAGTAGCAGTACTGTTGAGACAAGAAATCTAGAAACATCAGTATTGTGATTTAATGTGAACATTGACATGAAATGTGGATGATGGGGGAATAGACATGGTGAACACAGACAGAAAGTTGGAGTTTAAACTTTGAACCAAATGCAAAACATTTCTCATCTGTGTCATGTATGGAACAAACTTAGTGAAATTAGGCCTCACAATCCAGTTTCCAAACTAAACACTGCTGGAGGTGAAAAGGTAGATATATATCAATATTTTGCCTGTTTTTCATGTTATCAACCACTTGAAAGATACAGAAGATTCTCAACACAAAGATATTGATTCCATGTCAAAACTACCAGTGGATGGTGGGATCTCAAGATTTAATATGGGAGGAATTATTGAAGGATATTACTATTAGGGAACATTGGAATAATGTAGATTTCTATGTAAGTATTAGCATTATGCTATATACATTTCTCAACCCACAACTTGGTGATGTGGGTTTTGTAGTCTCCATAGTCCTTTGTAACATGGTGGTTACTTGGTAGTCTTGGTAGGTCTACTGATAATGGATTTTCCTATTTTAACCTACTGAGTCTACTTAAAAGTAGGCTGTCTACAGCTTCAGGAGGTTTTTGCTGATGTGTCTTTCCAATTAACTACATTACAGCTGGTCTGGATACATAAGGCAGAGCTTGAATAATCATGTGATTTCATGTCTCCAAATTAGCATTTGAAACTATCTTCTTGAATACTATTAACTTGACTAATGGTAACAGGCCAAATTGAAATATGCCAAATTCCCTGCTGTATCCTTCACCCTCCATCCTTCCTGGGTCTTATGTGTTGAAATTGGTGTATTCTAGACAACAAGGTTGATTATATTTTAGTTGAAATATGAATGTTTACATTAGAAGTGAATATAAAAGCTTTGGTGATGTGAATTTATGGTATGATAATCCTGGGATGTCTGAGATGCTTCCCAGGAGCTCACTCCCACATGGTAGAGGCTCTCAGTAAGTCTTTTTACACACTTTGTTCTCATAACAATTTCAATGTTAAATAAAATTCCAGCAGACTTCCAAAAGTACAATGTGTTGTGTCATTGGAAATTCCCTTTTGATTATCACACTGTGCCATGTAACCAAGCTTTCCTTTGCCTTCCAGCATCCACCATGCCTCCTAAAGGATCTCAAAAGAATGCAAAGAAGCTGAGTGATATGAAGGAACCCAAGTCAAGACAGTCAGACCCAGTTGACACATTCTACATCATATTCAGGACACATACTTGAAAGCCTACTTCTCATGCTCAGAGCAAGCAGACTCCCAAGCCTCCTGTTTCTACCACTTGAGAATTACATACCATTGACGTATTGGATATTATGGCTCAGGTACTATCTACATCATTTATACACATTATTCTGGACTTCTAGTATCCCATATTGTTACGGGCTGATCCTAACGAAGGGTTCCAAAGCATGACCAAAGTAACAAATGAAGTCACACTAAAGAATGAAGGGTTAGAACCAAAGGACTTGGCTTCAACATTGTGGGTTGCGCCTTCTCAAAACGTACGTGTCCTTAATTTGGAACAGATTAGAACCAACAATATAAGAGTGGATTTGAATACCGGAGTTCTGAATAAAGGTAGTACTTCGGAGTAAGATCAAAGGTTCGAGGTGAACTTTGGAATTGATCTTGAAGGTTTGTATTTGGTTCAGAGGTAATAGAGGTCTGAAGCATATAGAGGAGAATGAGCACTAGGCTTGAGTATAGGAGAGATATACACTAAGGTCTATAAGGCTAATGGGCTAATTTCTGACTGGAGAAAACTAGCTAAGATACATGTACTTATCTACTAAGATAGAGGTCAGTGAGTTATGACGACCTCGAAGTGCCCATAGGGCCCTCTGACTTCAACATCGAATGGCACCTCAACCACCACCAATAATCAGAATCCATGACCACTCTTCCCTTTGGAGCAGTGTAGGCTTGAATGAAGCAGTCGCAGATATTTAATATATTGTTTTGTTCAGATGCTATTCCACAAAATAAATTCTTTTTACTCTTTTGCTTCCCAATGATGTTTAGAGGCTTTCTGAGTAATTTCGAAATTTGCGACCCACCAGAATGAGTGGCTTATGTAAGCGGATAGGGCACTTATTTGCAATTTTCAGTTTTGAGCTGCTGGGGCAAAAACTCCTGATACAGAGCCATTCTGGCCACCTTCTATATACAATTATTCTTGAGATAATCTAGCTATGCCTCGTAGGAAGGCTTCCACACTGCAATGGAAGCAGAACCTCAGTGAGAGAGCCTTAAAGGTCAATCTGCTCCCCCTAGCGACCAAAAATAATGGATCTGAAGCCTTATTCTTCAGAAACAAAAGGCTAATAATATTGAGACTCAGGAGGACGAATACCTTGAATTCGAGTCACCTGAAATTGAGTTCTTGGAATTGGACCATGCCAGCAATGTCGCTCCTTCACTGCTGTTGGAGCTTGATGCTGCATCAAATGACTCCTATGAATCAGAATTCTCATCAATGGATGAAGGAGAGACTGACTCAGATTTGGATGAAGAAGAGCTACAAGATGACGCTGCACTCTTGAACTTTACAGAGAAGTTGAACTCAGGAATGGCCAAATACTCGCAGTATATGAAGATTCAGACAAGGCCCCAGCGATACATTCTCAAGATCTTCCTCCAAGCACGAAGCACAGACATGCTGCCAATATCAGAAAGAATACTGAGACTCTCAGATCCCAGGGATATGGTGATATTCAAAGTTATTTCACCATGAAACAAGGATGGCCAGTGCAGGGAGATGAGAATATGGTCCCGGTAGTTGCTGAGTTACAAAGAGTGCAGATGAGAGAGGAAGCTGAGGAAGAGGAGGAGGAGGAGGAAGAATCTGATGGTGACAAAATTATACCAGGATTACAAAGCGTCCCATTGCTCATTGAGGAGGAGGAGGAGGAGATAGACCTTCCAGCTGATGAGGAAATTGATATCTGGACATCAGTGCACTCATCAGCTGTTGAAAGCAATCATAATGACACACTCAATGAGCAGAACAAAGCCCTCTATGGAATAAATGCCATAGACCCATCCCTACCCATCCCATCCCCATCTTCACAGTCTCTTTTGCTTTCCACACCATCGGAAGATGGCAATCCCCCAATTATTCCAATTGAAATTGAATATGAGACTGCTGCAGAGTTCGAGACCACAGAGGAAGACATTTCTGAGGATCTGAAATGAGCCAGACAAGCACGGCCACCTAAACAAAATTCCGAATGCTTTCTTGCTGCTATTGCTTCCCTGTCAAAATTAGTCAAAGATAAACACTTGGATGTAGTATTCTGAGGATGACTTACAGCAATGATGGCCTTTATGCAATTCTACAATGCTGGAGCATGTGCGGGATGGATGGAGGCCTCCAAAATGGCTGCACTTGGTTGTGGGAAAGGCACAGGACTGGCTCGTTCACTGCAAAAGGGGGTCTGGGATTATCTTGAAGATAATGGCAACCTACCCATCAATATATATCATGGTTCAGTTTCAAGGATTGCAGAGGACGAAGATCTTGCACAAGAGATCCATGAGCATCTGCGAGGCCTCAGGAAAAAATATCTCACAGCAATGGATGTCGTTCGGTTTCTCGGGACATCTGATATCAAGGAATGCTTCAAGCTTCAAAAATTGCCTAGTGAAAGGACAGCTCGTCATTGGCTTCATGCAATGGAATACAGATATGGGAAGCCCTCCAAGGGTATGTTTACTGATGGGCATGAGAGACCTGATGTCGTTGACTATCGTCAAAATGTATTTCTTCCACTTTGGGCAGCATTACAGAAAAGGATGAAGACTTGGGATCAAGATGGTATTCAAACAGATCTGAAAGGATGCTCAATGCCTAATAATAAACTGGTTGTATTGTTGACACATGACGAATCGACATTTTATGCACATGACTGTCGGGAAACAAGATGGATTCACAAATCAGAGAAACCGACTCCTGTTCGAAAAGGGGAGGGAAGTTCTATTATGGTTTCTGACTTTTGCTCTCCAGATCTTGGTTGGTTAAAGTCCAAGGACAGGTGAGTTGTTTTTATCATAATTAAACTAATATTCAAATGTTCTGCAGTACAAGGGAGGCCCGGATCTTATTCAAAGCTGGTAAAAATAGAGAGGGGTATTTTAGCAACAAGGATATATGTGCACAGACGGAACTGGCTATTGAGCTTTTTGAGGATAATTTCCCTGGAACTGCAGTCACCCTTTTTGCCTTTGATAATGCGCTGAGTCACCAGAAGCGAGCTGCTGATGGGTTATCTTCCCTCAAAATGCTGAAAATTTCCGAAGCTCTGGGCTGGTCATGATGGAAAGACCGAAATGCAAAATGGGATGCTGCCAAATGGCGAATTACAGTGTCTCTATTACCCTGATGATCATCCAACGATGCCTGGCTATTTTAAGGGCATGAGCAAAATTCTTGAAGAGCGTGGATTTATAGAAGAAGCACAGCTTCCGGCAAGCTGTGCAAAATTCAAATGCAATGATCTGAAGGCTTCATGCTGTTGCCGGCATATTTTGTTCAATCAACCTGATTTTGTAGCTCAGAAGTCAGCACTTGTTGAACTCATTGAGGACAGTAATCATTTGGTTATTTTTTATCCGAAATTCCACTGTGAACTGAATTTCATTGAACAATGCTGGGGAGCTTCTAAATATGACTATTGAAGGTTGCTGCTAACCAAGAATGAGGCACAAATGGACACAAACATTTGGCAGTGCCTGGATAATGTTAATATAGTCAAGATCCAAAGGTATTTTCGTTAGATTATTGGATTGAAAAGTTACTTACCCGACTATACAGATTTGCTAATAGATCCGCAAGATTCATGGATGGATATCAACAGGGTCTGACTGGTTCCCAGGCCAGCTGGGCAAACAAGAAGTACCATGGCCATAGGGTCTTACCAGAGTCTATAATGAATGAGCTTGAGAATGCTAAAATTGTATAATATTATAGTAATTACAGTTATTTTATAAAACCTAATAAAAAATTTGATTTCACAATTCCAACCTCGAAAATGAGTGGCTAAGCGCCCATTAACCCTATTATATAATAGGGTTAATGGGCACTTCGAGGTCGTCATAACTCACTGACCTCTATCGTATAAGTTCATGGATGAAAGCGGAAGGAAGTATTGCAAACAAATAAGACAAATGCGGAACAGAGCACAACATAAAGTGATAGAACAATGGGTATATGCGTATCATCAAATAGCGAAGGTTTGGGGGAATCATTAAACAAATAATGTGAATGATCAAAAAGGTATGACGGACAAATATGCAATATGAAATATAAGCGAATGGAGGATATGTCATGAGAACAATAAGCAAACAGAAATATGCCATAAAAAAAGATAAACGAACGGAAACAATACAAACAAATTGGAAATGAATGTGACAAAGTGTCACCTGTCAGAATAGAAGAAGTATTGAGGACTAATTGTGCCAGGTCTGGGGAAGACTAATAATAGTCTTATGGAATAGTGGAGTGGATAGTAGGGTGTATTTGCAGTGAGCTTAAGCTCCACTTCGCTAGCTGCAAATGACCTAGGAAAAGTTGCGAGTGGGGCGGTCCACAGCTGGCTATTTTGGTCTATGGCAGCAGTTATAACTCCGCTTGAAAGACATCGCGTCTCCTATGTAACATGCAGGACAGCACAAACATGTAAGTCCACTCATTTAATCCTTATATGCCCATTTATTCTTCTTCTCAACACTTTGAAAACTCTTCTAGGCCCCTCACACGACCAAGATACAGTGCTTCACCGCCGGTCAATCCAGATTCAGTAAATTCGCCTCCTCCGCCTAACCAAGCTGGCCAATCTGTGTCTCCGTCAGCCTATTCGCCGGCCTCCAGCGAGTATATCAATCTTGGGACACTTCCTGAATCACAATACAAGCTTTTGACTGAAAGCTGGTCCGACTACCTACCCGAATTTGGAGGAGGACCAGTCGAATCACCTTCTCGGGCCTCGAATTCCCTCGCGAAGATCCTCAACAGCCCAGTTCCTTCTCTACCCACATCTCCCCATCATCTTTCTTCCATCGGAGTACATGTGCGTGAAATAGAGGAACCATCAGATACGGAATCAACACTCAACGTGCTCAACTCACCCAAGCGAGGATCTACGAAGTTCACCAGCCCAGAGTTGTTGCAGCTCACATCGGCAGCCATTGAGGTCAATCCATGGGCAGCAGGTTATGGAGAAAAGACGAAGGCTTGGAAGGAAGTAGCAGATCGTGTTCAGAGCCACAACAGTGCTTTTCGTAACTTGAACCGCCTGGCGGACACATACAAGCGCAAGATGGAATTGTTGCTTGTCTGGCATGATGTATGTACTTCTCCATTATTATTTATACTTTCTTATTCGATTTCTCTTTCAGGACGGACCAAAAGGACCAAATTGTTCAATTGAGAAGGATGTCGAACGTGGTAGAGATGTTCGTATTACCATATCTGCATTGCTTGACAAGGCATGCAACATGCGTGATGAAGCAGCTGGGATGTCAGAGGAAAAAAAGAAGAAGGCTAAAGAGGTAAGTACTCTTTCGGCTGTGATTTGTTGTCGTTGTAACATATACATTACAGATCCAGAATGAGAATAAAGTTGGTGGTGAATCCATTCGCAGAAATGCAATGAACACTATGAAGAAGCATCGAGCTTCGCAAGATGAATCTGATAAGGAGAATAGACCTCTGGAGGGTCATTCACAAGCCAAGCGGCCACGTCGTTCAGGAACTCCGAATGCATCTCAGCTTGATGTGAAGACCTTGATGGTGGAAGACATCGAAGAGTGACACAAGCAGAATGAGAAGATGATCCAGATTTATGAGGCAGGCCAGCAAGAAACAGCTAGCTTCCACAGCAAGTTATTGGATCTCTTCGAGAGGAAGCTCTGATTGCAATCACTTTATTTCTTGTGTTGTATATGACTCAAATCTTCTGTAGCATACATGGTTCCACTTCCTGTATATGATTCTTTGTACTGTGTATAGAATTGTACCCTTAGTCTAGTTTCAATTTCTGTATATCTTTGTTTCTCTCTAAACGAAAAATATATTAAAAAAATTTACTTGTATACTAGTCATGAAAATATTCTTCTATGGAAGGTGGCTGACAATCAAAGCGCTGAGCAATTTGATTAGGACTTATACAATTGACAGCATTTGTTAGCAAGACTCCCACTCTGTAGTACTGCCCAATCGGAGACCCATAAATCTTCATCTTCCACCATGTACGAAGGAATGGCCACAGCATCAAAACTATAGCAAACGCATTCTCAACACTGACATGGTTCTTCCCCATGATGCCGTTCCATGCACGTTCATATGGGGTGCGTGCTTCTGATCCACTGAAAGGGATAAGAACATGTGGGCTAAGGCCATATGCGGCATCTCCGTAAACTTGGTATGGGCATTGTACACCTGCATCATCAGTAATGAATGCATGCATGGCAAGGTTCTCTGCTACACCGCTCTCCTTCCAAAGTGTCATATCGTGCCGTTGACCTTCAATAGGCCCAAATAAATTCACTATAATTCCACACGGGATAACAATTGCCTGAAATTTCAGACAATGTGCCCTACTGTGGCCATTATAGACCAGCCGCTGGTACTGGAATGGTCGACAGGTGAAGAACTTGGTGCAATCGGGCCAACCAAACACTGTGTCCAAAGGCGCACCCTGATTGTAGAGAGTTTGGCCATAAATCCGCAACTTCTCAGGGGAAAGGAGATGCTCATAATCCCAGTCTAACAAGTGCTTCCACTTCTCATCAAGGAATTTGACGAGCCAATTGACTATGGTCGAGATAGCAGATTGTGATCTTCCATACATAGCTTGTAATTGGTATTGATCTGCACCTGTTCGAAAACGGGCTAGAAGAAGACCAAGTGCCTCTGTCCCAGTGAATCGGTAACGATGTTCTGTTATGATGATTGCAGGAATTCGAAGGACGTCAACTAGATTCAGCAATTGCCCTGCTGTCATCCTGCAAGCAGTTGAGTGAGAATGGCCCAATCAAGGAAGTGACATCAGTACCTACCGAAACCGCCATACACACTCCCTTTCAGGCAGCGACTTCAACCATGCTCAATCTATACGCTCTCCTGTGACTCTAGGACGTGGTTTCTCTCTTCCTTGAAAGCGATGCAACAGAAATCCGACTGTGGTGGTAGTTGATCCTGCAGAGAGAGGGTACTCGGCATTGATCTGATGTACACAACAAGAGTAAAATTGGTATATTTCGTTCGATAGGCATGGAGATGTGCAAAGGAGGTCTACGGTGCAGAAATATCAGGCTTGCCGAAACGGCAGGCTGAAACGGCAGTAGCTCGGCAAAAAAATTCTATTCCTATCCCACAACAAAAGCTGCTCCACTTTAGACTGCAGTGGAGCATCAAAAAGTTAGGTACCTAGCTAAAGCTCGTTGCAAATACACCCTAGTGTGATAGAACAAAGTAGGTGGGCAAAGGTGTTGCCCTCGGGATCAAGAAAGAAGTTGGGATGTGGGTCAAGGGTTTGTTGTGTGAACACAAAGACAAGGTAAGACATGAAGAAACAAAGTAAGATGTGAAGTCAAATGAAGTCTAAACAAAACTCTCTGAAGGTATGTGACTTTCTCCGAAGCTTCGTAGAGGTTAAATGAAGTCACATGTTGTGACACTTAAGCATGGGGCTTAACACATATGGTGTCATAGATTAGATGTGTGTACCCCTATGGACCCACTGATCCCATCATGTACATACTTTCCCAGACCCTGTGACTTAAGTGTGTACCATCACCTCATATCTGTGTCTGAACTCTCATCAGAGTTTCCAAACCCTTTCTATATCTCTTTCAACATGATGAGGATGATGAGAACAAGGATGGGCCTTTCTTTCAGGATGGTATGGTGATACCTAATGACAACAGCTTTCAGATGTCCCCAGGCCCTTGGCCAGGGGCAGTATCTGAGTCTCCCACAATGACCAATTTTGGCTTCAGCACCGATGGAGTAACTGCCAAAGAGAGTGTACCTATCAAGGCAGGTAAAAATGCCAAGCAGACTGGTGCCAAGGCTGTAAAGAAGCAAGATGAAGAGGATCCCAATAAAGCTCTAAAGGAAGGTATTGTAAGGGAAAATACTTATTCCCTTGTACATAGTCATTATAGACTTACTAGACGCATATATGCGTCTAATGTATATTAGTACATACATTGAATTGACTTTGCATCAATTCCTCTAAGTCCTTATGCTCTATTTCCTTATGGACTTCTATGAACACATATATGCGTGTCCACCTAGGTACATAATCTTATTACATAATATATATAGTTTTATTACATAACTCAGTAGTATATAAACCTGGGTCAGTGACTAGCGCCGCCCAGCTTAACCCATACCTGTACTATACTGTAACTGAATACATACTATTGTAAACAGTCATTGCACAGGTGTGAATAGGGAAACCAATGTAGAGACATTGTCTTTACACTTTTTTGACTTATACATCAAAATATTCAATTACAAATATTAGGAATGAACATTCGTTCCAATGGCCCCAAAAAGAAGAACTGTTGACAAGGTCCCTGCAGGGATCGGTGATGCCACTGACAGTGGCAGCACTCCCAATCTCATAGGTGGGAACAACCCCACCATGGATCCTGGCAAGGATCCCAGCCAGACGGCGTCAGCCATCTCAGAGATGAATACTATTCACCCTACAACACGGAACACTCGTGCCACTGACAAACTTGCCCACCTGGCAAGTGACCGGGGAACATCTGAGGATCCCACTCAGACCCCAAACCCTTACGGTGGGAGTGGAGACCTGCTCCTCCCTAAAACTTACTCAGACTATGCTGAGCCAAGTGAACGATTGGCTTTGGCCGATCCAGACCCCGGGGAATTGGGGCTTGGCTGTCAGGGGACGCCTCCAGATTTCCGCCTGGAAACTTTCCGTCCGGAACTATCCCTCGCGTCAACCACCCTCAAGTAGCGATTCCACAC